>CM056998.1:30375381-30767881 GCA_029891345.1 Dryococelus australis | reverse complement strand
TTTTTATATATTTTCAATACTTATGTATAATTTGGAATACTTTATTTTTGAATTTGCATATAATATCACGCATACATTTGGTCGTGATCATAAAAAATGCGTATTTATTTCTATTTTGTGTACAGCCGTTATGTTTCGTTTTAATTCGAGCCTTTGTAGCACACCTTAAGCTCGTGCTTGGCCAAGCCGGAAGTGGTAAAAAAAATAAGCTACGCCTTGAGCACGCGTCTTCACGAGGACCGTCTTGTTTGTAGACTGTGAAACGTTGCGCGGAAATAACACTGTCTTGAGAAATATGATGGTGTTGACCAAGACTGGCTTAGCTCAGCTTTAAGACATGACTATGAATGCCACCCCAAGACGCTCAGTACTGCAGTATCGTAATTCTTACTGCCCCAGTAAACACCAAACTGCCTTCCAACCTAGGCACGCGGCCAATAGCGTAATGAAGACAGCATGAGTGCAAGTAGGATATTGAAATACAGCATGAGTGTCCCTAACTGCAGTCCAGACTAAATTAACGCCGCTGTATGAAGATTGAAGTAGATATTAATTTGTTTATTACATGCAGTCTCAGTGGCGAGCATTGGCGCCGACTGCAGGGATCCTTTACATATTGAACATCCCCAAAAATATTTTCGGGGGTGCTCACCAACCCCAGTATTTCATATCTTTAAAGCCTCGATAGTACGTTGATATATATATAGTTATATTTTGGATACATGACTGCACTGCACGCAGTGTTTTCTAGCGCAGTATAGGCTATTCGCGATAAAACGAGCACTTTTGAAAGCCCTGCTCAAGATCTAATGTTACGTACATTGTGTATTATTCCGCCTTATGTGAGATTAACATTTTCATGGGCGTCATCACTTTATTCATGTGTCGGTCAAATGAAAAAGTTAATATTTTACTAATCTGCTCATTTTTACACTTCGATACATTTAAAAAACAGAAAGCGAAAGAAATGATTGTAAGTTATTAAAAATGGTTACCTAACACTTTTTATTCGACGTTAAGATATGGAACTACTTTCCATCCATCGTTACCAACTTTACTGGGCTAATATCACGCAGTGCGCGCATTGAAATATTTGCATGCAGGGGCAGTCACTTTTTTTTTCAAAGGTTGATTTCTAAAGGGCTCACTTTATCGTGAACAGCCTTTTATAGGCAGGTGCTAACATCCGTTTTAATTTCAACCCATAGCCATACTATTTTTCCAATATGGCGCTTGAAAAATTTCACGTTTTTGAGATTTTCGCCCCTCCACCAAAATTTTTTTAACGTCGGCGCCCCTGGCGACGAGCCAGTTGACAATGATTGTCTTGTTTTGTCGCGTGTTCATTACAGACTCGGAATCTTTCAGAAAGTGTATCGAGACACTGTCGTCTAATTACGTAGATAATGCAAACTGGCCAGTTTTTTTAAGTCTAACCTGTCTCGAAATGACTCGCGGACTTTCTATTTTCACCCCAAGGCGTATGTTGCACGCGTAAAAAGACGGGCTATCGAGATGAACCCGTATTTGCCCGTCAACATTGAACAGTATAGTTCTATCCACTGAACCACTGTGGCCCCACTTGGAATCGCTCTATCCACTGAGCCACTGTGACCCCACTTGGAAATTAACTCAACATTGAAGCGAGATATTTAAAGTAAACCAAAATGATATTCCATTACCTCCATACCTCTATGCAATAATCTCTATGCATTAATACAAAACATTCATATAGGAAAAAAAATAATTAAAAAATTGGTTTTTAGGGTAAAAGATAATGATTGCGTAATCTGATCTTGCTGAAATTCGAACTTGGCCTGTACTTGACCTTGAGGATTCGATCTGCAAAATTTGAAGAACTTGTTTTGAGTTTCAAGAAACTTAGAAGTATTAAAGGTGGACAGACAGACAGAGATCGTCTGCTTATTATATTGGATTCGATTTATGATTATAGCAATTATTTTGTTTTTTAAAGTAGAAAATAGAGAAAATCCCGTACACATTCGACACTAGCGCTTACCTAGTGGCGAAAAGTTTTAGTTGCCCAACTAAAAGCATTGAGAATAGTGTACACATGTTCCTTCGGGGACATGCATCATTCATCGGAGTTCGGTGTTGTCTGCCATGACGTCACAGGCGCGACAGGCGGCCATGTTGGTCGAACAGTCCGCCATGTTTGTTTGCGTCACAACAAGGCCTGGACGCCATGTTGGATGTTCGTCCCCCCCCCCCTTTTCCCGTTATCACTACAAATTAGTTTAATATATTACTTTATAGAAATTCTTAAATATATCGGCCTGCCACTTCGATACCCAGTGTGTGGAGAGACGTATTCCCCCGCCCCCTCACAAGAACCTGTAAACCGCAATAATTATTTAAATAATTTCGACCCACTACCTCGGACATTTATTGATTTTCCTATAAAACAAACGCCCACTTGTATAGAAACATCAACTCGCTCGACTACCGCAACCCCTGCTAGAGGGAGTGAATAGATTTGAGCGGCACTTAACACCGAGGTCTTAAGAGCCGATGAGGGTGATTGAGGTGAGTATGAAGAGGCGCCGGAATGAAAGGGCGGGGGAAACGGGAGATCGCCGAAAAATACCGCCGACCAACGGCATCGTCCGGCACGATTCCCGCTAGAGAAAATCCGGAGTGACCCGGTCAGGTATTGAACCCGGATCGCAATGGTGGGAGGCGAGCAGGCTAACCGCTAGGCCACTGTGGCCTCAATCCCTGCTAGAGTGTCAATCGCTTGTGTGTATATTTATTTACTAATTAAAAGGATGTGGTTCCCTTCGCCAGCCCTCACACCCCCCTTTCCATTTATCCCTCACCGCCTCACAACCCCTCAGCCCCCATCACTATCCCATGGCTCACAAAATTCTAAAAATCGAGGATCATGTAATTTCCATAACCCCGCTTAACCTGCCAACCAGTCATAAAAATCGATCATAGCACATTTCCTTGTACCAATATTTAATTTTGTTTCGAGTTTTATTGGTTTAGTGCATATCCTCAATCACGATAACAGCATGGCCGTCGGCCGTGCCTGTGACGTCATGGCAGACAACTCCGAACTATTGAGCTTCCCAACCTGAGTATAATAAACCTTACCCCATGTTTGACATTTTGGAAGTTAGCCATGTATCACAGTCGTTCTATACTTCCGTTAACATGAAGTACCTTACGTTTGGTTTAACCGAACTTTTGTCTAAATTTCATATATTAATAGTAATATTTCATTTTTTACTAATATGAATGAAAGCAGCGAGAAAATGGGTGTGGTGGTAATCTATAGTAAAGGCTGTTCACGATAAAGTGAGCACTTTTGAAGTCAACGTTATAAGAAAGTCACTGCTCCTACCTGCATATATTGTGACGGGCGCACTGAGTGACATGCACACAGTAAAGTTGGTAACGATGGATGGGAAGTAGTTCCATATATTAACGTCGACTAAAAAGTGTTACGTGACCATTTGTGATAATTGAAATTATTTCTTTCTTTCTCTGTTTCTTCAATGCATCCATGTGTAAAAATGATTATGTTTGTAAAATGTTTACTTTTCTAATAATTTCACAGTTTCACTAAACCGACGCATGGATAACGTGACGAGACCCATGTTTAATGCCAAATTTACATAAGGCGGAATTATACGCAATATGCTTACAAGTAGATCTTAAGCAAGTCTTTCACAAGTGCTCACTTAACCGTGGACTGCCTATAAGAAATATTTACATATTGATGCGCATGAATGCGGTGCGTTGTCCCTTTGGTGAAATCTTTTAAGACTCGGTTAAGCTTTGTTTGCATGGGGCGGAGGAATATCCCGGGAGTAGAACTTCAGGTGGAAGTAACCATAAAACAAATTTGTGTGGATGATTGTTTTAGTTCCGACACTCGGCTTATTTTTGTCGGCTGTGCCGGTGATAAACCAGTGTGTGTGGAGAAGGGGGACTGTGAGATCTCCACCGGGTAATGGGGTACCAGCGATCGCGAAATCCGGAGGCGTGGGATGCCCCGCCGACAATTAACACACGTCCCAGGGGTGCTGAATGGCTGGAGGTAGGGGGGGGGTTAGCGTGATTGCTCGTGTGGTCAGCCATGCCTCTCCCCCCCTACCCCCCTCAACGACGTGCCGGCACTCGCGGAACCCGTGTTGCAGCGGGCGCAGTTAGTGTTCCCGCTGGGGGTGAGAGGATGGCTGGTGTCCCATGGTGACCCCCCACCCCCCAACGGTGTTCCACGGCGGGGCTAATGGATCGTCGGCAAGCACCGGGACACGCGCATAACGTGTTTACAGCGCTCTCGCCGCTCCGGGGCGCGACAAGCGCGGAAATGGAAAGTTAAAAGCACCCCCCCCCCCCCCCAACCGCAGCATTTCCCCACGTCGACAAACGGCATGTCTGCATTCATATATTTCAATGATGCCCGCATGCGAATCCATATAAACAGTTATCTAGGTCCTTACGAGCCCATCGCCACCCGCTTCATTTATTTTTTTTATTTATTTCTTCCTGATTCAAATTTAAGAGCATTTAGTGAAACATGCGAGACTACACACTTAGCTACTTGCCTTACCCATAAATTATGGACTTAACATATGAACTACTAATGCATGTCCCTATTTATGAAACGAATAACTTAAAACAGAATTTTACATATTCATTCTCCCCTTCTAATAACAACCTGGAAAAGCCTATTAATCAGGTACAAAAATGTGCACAGACGTATGAAATGTAATACTTCTATTTTTGTAATGACCCTGACTTTTTTGTTATAGCACAATAAAACCAATAATTTCTGTAAAAGGGTTGATACAGTCTCTTAATAGAACCGGGGGCCGCGGTGTTGCAGTGGTTAGACTACTCGCCTCCCACTTAGATGAACCGGGTTCGATCCCCGCAGGGGTCCACTTACGGATCTTCGAATGTGGGAATCGTGTGCCAAGTGATGCCGCTGATCGGCGCCGGTTCTTTCGATGATCTCCCGTTTCCCGCCGCCCTTGCATTCGGGCGCTGCCCCATTCTAACCTCGCTTCACCCTCATCGGCTCTCCAACCCTCGACGTTGGGAGCCTCCGAAATCTCGACACTCGCGGGTTCCGCCAGCCTGCAATTATTTTGCGCGTTCCGACATCACGAGACGCGTAAGCTGTACGACTGATCCACAAACTCGCCCTAGTGTACGTATAAGCTATTCACGGTAAAGTGAGCACTTTTGAAGGTCCTCATTTTGAATAAGTCAAGAAATATATCTTATTTTAGCCTCAGACATTAACTTCCGAGTGCAGTGGAAAATACGCAAAGTGTTTATTATATATGGGGAAAAAAGTGGTTAAAGAATAAGATATGGCTGAAATGAAAAAGTAACTAGGGCCACAAAAGTGCTCACTTTACCGTGAACAGCCTATACGTACGTTTTCTGCTGGCAGGTATTTTAACAAAAAACGTAACTTTGCGAAGCGAGATCATTATTTTGTGTTATATTTTCGCAGGCTTTGTGGAAAACACGATTAAACTTTGAAACATAATTTCGTGCAATGATGACTTTACTTAAATAATTTTAATAAGAAGAATTAATTTATTGTTAAGTTGGAATTGTTGATTGCTCACATGAGCGTATTTAGGAGGATTTACAAGTAAGAATATTCTGACACAGAAGTTTTACCTAGGATTAGAAAAAAAAAATTCTTCTTTTTACTAAGTGAAGTTTACATCTACGCGTTGCACCGCAACCAACATGACAAAGAGCCAGTTAAATTTATCGCGAGTAGAGGTGACGAGGCATTACCTGGACGTGATAATGTCGCCTTTAACGCTCCCTTGATGCTATTGGTGAGCGCGCGAAACATCTATAGGCTGTTCACGGTAAAGTAAGCACTTTTGAGGCCGGAGTTACTTTTTCCTCTCAGCCTCTTTAAACATTTAACCACATTTTAAAATAAATATTGCTGTTTAAATAATAAACACAGTGTGTACATTCCACCATACTCCGAAGATAATGTCAAAGGCTAAAATAAAATATATTTATTTACTATTATTCCAAATTAGAGAGCTTTCAAAAGTGCTCACTTTACCGTGAATAGCCTATACAAGTTAAGCGAGTGGTAAATGAAATTATTATTTTAAAAGTGTCTTTAATATATATCAAAATTTTCGTAATATCATATATATATATATATATATATATATATATATATATATATATATATACACACATACGCTCTACGACAATTACGTAACCCTTTTTTCCACA
This sequence comes from Dryococelus australis, assembly GCA_029891345.1. NCBI lineage: Eukaryota > Metazoa > Arthropoda > Insecta > Phasmatodea > Phasmatidae > Dryococelus > Dryococelus australis. The sequence goes on along the minus strand of CM056998.1, from coordinate 30,761,620 downwards.
CTTTTAACAAGTACTTTATACGGTCGCCTGGTGTATCTGTAGTTGCAAAATCAAAACCACAATCTTAAATTCACGTTTCATTGGTCTGGTTTTTCTCGCGTGTATGATTTGTGCGAAACAAAAACACAGGCATTACAACCAGCGTGTAATACTACAGAAAAACAAAAACGAAATTTCTTCAATAGATTGAAAACTGCTATTACTTAATCACGTAAGGAATACTGAATTGGTTGGATATAATTTATTTCTGGGGGGGGGAGGGAGGGATTTGAATGAAATTAACTACAATGAGTGTAACATGCATGCATGTACTTTAGACACGTTTAATTCTTGTATATCTATACATAAGTTAAGAAACCAAATGGGGTTAAATACGAAAGAGCATTATATTTTTAAAAAAACTTTTATAATTAATATGATTAGTAACCTAACAAAAGCTGTGAATTACTGTGTAACAATTTTTGACACCAAGTGGCGAAAGGAAAAAAACCGTACGGAATGTGTCCTTATTCCGACAGGGATGTACGCGTATCTGAAAGTTCGCGTCACACTTTTTTAATTCATACGAATTAAAGATGCAATATGCATCATATCGTAACACACGTTGAGCAATATATATTTATATATAATCAGTATGAGCGACACCTTAATTTCAAAATAATTGTATACCTCGTCAACTTCGTGGTAAAAAGTTATTACTTCCTCAGGAATCGCTAGAGTGGAATTTTCCGTATGAAAACTGTAAATATGATTTTAAAAAGAGTTAAACGAAATCCTTTATCGGTGCATAAAAAAAATCGCGAACGGTAATTTTGCTAAAACATTTCGAAACGAAAGCAGTTGGCAAATCGACATCGTTTTACGGGTATGTAAATTTATGTACACTATTTAAAGCGATGGCGCAAAACAGTGGTCGTAAATACCCATTAATTTCGTTATGTTCTATTTTACAAGCGCGTAACGTTGAAGCAATGTGCATTTTAAACGCCAGCGCTGTTTTATATTATATAATTGGAATTAATGATCAAAAGAGAACGTATTTAGTCGATGATATCAGTTACATGCTGCCAGTCCAGTAGTCATATATTAAATACTTAAAGCAGTAATAAACACGTTGGAAGCAACGGTAATTTTACACACACACACACACATAAATAAATAATATATAATTTATTTATATTTACATATTTATATATTATATTATATATTATATATATCTGATTTAATACGAAATGGCGTTTGCCCCACAAAAATAAGTCCCGTGACATCTGGTAGTTAGCAAATAAAACGTGTAACAAACGTGTATTAAAACTACGTGAAAGATTTTAAAAAAAACGTTTTTCTTTGAGTATTATAAGTATTGATTTAGTATCCATCATTTTCCAAACGGAACTATGCTCTAATTTAATATCATATAGCACACAATTAATACATGTTTTCCACACCAAACCATGCGCAATTTTCAGTATGATATTTTATGAAGTTATGTAATAATGTAAACGACTTAAAATTAGTTGTTATAAACCGAAAAATTACATAGATATGGTCTAGTTACAGTCTTAATTTATAAGGCAGTTTTCAGAAGCAAAACCAATGACCTGCTTGGTAATACGTATTAACCCTTTTCAGCGCATCATTAATATACGGTTTCAGTTGTTGCAATAGAGTGATACTTTCGCATGTACCGTACTTATAAATGATTAATTCTCCTTACCAGAGAATACATCCGAAATTACCAATCATTAAAGTGGGGCAGCGGCGGCGCAGTGAATTGCGCAACTGCGGTCCGGGTTCGATCCCCGGCGGATTCACTCCTGGATTTTTGCACTTGGGAATTGTGCTGGACGATGCCGCTTGCCTTGCCGACGGGCCTTCTCGGGGTACTCCCGCTTACTCCGCCCTTGCATTCCAGGGCCGCTCCAGGATGACGGGTACCTACGGGTCCCAGATGGAAAGCCCGTCACTCTGAAGGTGTATCCTCGCCCTGGGTTCACTCCCCACTGGAGGTTTTTTTTTTTTTTTAAATCATTAATGTAAGAAGTGTCTGCTAACAACACTTCAAGACAACTATGTGCATAAGACTTATATTTAATATGATGCATTCACCTTAGGGTGGAAAACCATTTTCACTGTTTGGGCTGTTTTTTGTAGACAATTCTACAAGGAATTCAATGAAACAAGTCACACCCTTGTAGCGTTTATACCTCTCAGCATGTTCTGTTCATACCTCTCAGCATGTTCTGTTCATACCTCTCAGCATGTTCTGTTCATACCTCGGAAACGATAACGTTGGTATTTTCAACCTTTCTCTTGGGCTTCCTGACAAACTTAAGTTTTCACTCTAAGCTACTTTTATGAGAACGAGTCACAAATAACGAAGAAGGTTGCACTCGCGGTCGGCGAATCGTGCCGATGACGCTACACACCAGACAATCGTTAGGTAGAAATGGTGAGGAGTCGGAGCAATTTAAAAAAAAAAAAAAAAAAAAATCCAGACCACCTCTGCTCCCGAACATCGTACCCGATCAATTCGATCGGCCGATCAGCCCACACACGGCACAATCTCCGCTCCTGACGCGCCATGGACACGACATCGTGTCATCGGATCGACCCGGGTGTGGCCCGCTTCAAGGTCCTATGTACTAAAACGTATTCTGTGAAATCGTTGTTTGCGCGAAGATGCGTGCCTCGGTAAATAAATGTTCTGCAAATACGACTTTTTAGTAGAAAAGACAAAAAAAAATCATTATCTATGCCCCTATTTTTTTTACTTTTGTCACATCGAGTGTATCAATGGAGAAAAAAATCGTGAAAGTGGTTAAATATTGCATTTTTAAAGCTTCCCTTCCTTTAAGCGGTGAGAGAAAAGTACGATTAAACGGGCGTAGCTTAATCTGTGTACTTTCATCGCGTGTAATAAAACCCCGACTGTTACAGATCTAATTTACACAGTAGAGCGTTAGGACGGAAGCACTGCACGCATTGCGCGTAGGAGCGATGAGGCGCTAAGCATGCGTGTCAGTGTCGCCCGTATCGCTCCCTCGCTTCTTGACCTTGGACGCGCAGGCACATAGTCCTCTTAAGGTGATATTTATAATTTTTTTGGAATTCGTTTATCTGGGAGAGGATTCGAAAAGTGCCCCCTTAATGCAGTTGTCAAATCATTATAGTTTTCAAGATACAACACAAATTCCGACACGAGTGTTATAGGCAGGATCAAAGTGCTGAATTTGAGTGTAAGCACGGCATACTACATTTGTGTTATAAGCTACGAAAAGAACAAAAACAACTTTTTCTCTACATTTTATGGTTTAAACTATTTATTAAATGAATTTTAAAAGTTTCGCTTGAACGAACAAACATATATTTACGACAAGTCTGAGTCTATTTTCAACAAAATTCAGAGTGCCAATACTCGCTCACCTGTTTATAAATCGCACTCATACTGAATCACTATGTTTTGCACACCATACAGATTGCATTAAATGTAATTTGACTGTAAAAAAAATATCTAAATATCTAGGAGCAAAGCCTAGTATGCTGCAGAATTCAGTAAATTAAGACTTTTGAGTGTTATATTTTGAAAACTAAGATTTGACAACTAATAACTGCATTAAGGGGCACTTTTCGAAAGCTCTTTCAGATAAACGAATTCCAAAAAAATTTGAAATATCAACTTAAGTGACACTGGTAGAAACCATTCATATACCAGAAATGTATGAACGTCTACATATCACGTCTCCCAAAGGCAGCGGCGTGTGGCGAACTGTTTCAAGGTAAGCAGTGTTTTGCTCTTTGCTATAACTAATTGTTTGCTAGTTTACACATCGCCCACTTAAACGTAGTAGTGCAGCTGACGTGTGTAATGGGTGCCTCGCCGCTCTCTCGTGAGTGGCCGCAGTACACTCATTTCTCCCGGCTCCACTCTGGGTGTGCCGAGTGTGTACAGCAGTGGACACAGGAGGCTGAATGGATTATGCTTTATTATAGCATACGTGCAGTCTTCCTTTGGTTATCGGCCACGTGTCTTTGTCAGGACAAGATTCTTTACTTGACTGGACCAAACATAATATAGGTAACACCGACACTGGCCGCCCGTGGTTCACAGGCAGACCCGTGCAATGCGTGGCAGTTAAAATCGTCCAATCAGGAAAGTTGATCTGAGCCCTGTTGTTTATGACTACTACAAGTAGCCTTGAAATAATTTTGCGAAAAAAAACAGGTGGCGATAGTTATGCTTAATACATCCCGAGTAACAGACGAGACATGATGAAGTACGTAGATTATATCCCGTTCAATGTTAGGTGAACACTTTAAAAATCAACTAATGAAAACTATCACTCCATCGTACTGCTCATACTTTAATGCAAGCGCCTACGGAAATACTCGTTGCTAAGATTGCAAACGAATTATAGAAAAGAGTTGCGAGTCTTAATGAAATTGAAGGGCCGCGGTGGTGTAGTTGTTAGACTACTCGCCTCCCATTTAGGCAAACCGGGTTCGATTCCCGGCCGGGTCACTCCCGGATTTTCGCATTTGGATTCGCTGGTCGGCGGGTTTTCTCGGGAATCTCCCGTATCCCCGCCCTGCTTCGTACTCACTCCGCTTCACCTTCATCGGATCTCAAAACATCGATATTGAGAGTCGCCCAGATCTCTTCACTCAGTCACACTTAATGTGAAATTAATTACATTTATGGGTACTGCACTTATTTAATTTTAATTTCAAATTTATACTTGATCGACGTATTAGAAGCGAGATGGTTTACGGCAATGTTAACTATACGCATGGCGGAAAGATAGGAAATCAACAGGAAATCAGATTCCTTAAGCCGGGCTTTCAAAAGGTCTCATACCGCATGCTACCTATAATAAACTCCAAATATGAATCAGCGAGAATTTCACCGTTTAAATCACTTAACAGTACCTGACATATTCGGAAATCACTTCTGTTGGACGTTTTTCATGACAGTAATGAAAGTTTTCTTGAATATATCAGTTTTTGGCCATAATATAATCCAAACCTTTATTTAAAAATCCATCTTCATCAAGGCAAAGCATATAATTTCACAGATCAGTTAATAATGCAAGCTTGTTTACTTAACACGTGAATTTGATGAGTACAACTAGTCGACTACGCGATTTTTTGCGCATTTCTAAAAACAATTCTTCCAAAACTTGTTGCCAAGATAATTTTTGTAACATGGCAAGTAAATTTAAGAAAATGGTATGCTACCACACTGTAGACAATATATAACTAACGTTGAATTTCAACCAGCAATTACTGTAGACTTACGTGTTTATTATAAATGCGGTGATACAGGCTGTTAACGGCAAAGTGAGAACTTTTGTAATCAACCATTGAATAATGCCACTGACCCCATCTGCATATCTTTTACCGAACCCACTGACCAACACGCAACAAGTGACGTTCGTAACGACGGAGGGAAAGTATTTCCACGTCTTAACGTTCAATTAAATGTGTCAGGTTAAACATTTGTCAATACTGAAATGATTTATTTTATTTTACGTTTTAACTCATGTAAATGTGAAAAAAAAAACACAAATTTGTAAAGTATTTACTTTTCCAATAATTTCACAGTTTCACTTGACCGACGCACGAATAAAGTAATGAGGCCCATGGTAATGTTAATTTTACGTAAGGCGGAAGAATACACAATGTGCATATAAGTAGACCTTGACAGGGCTTTCAAACGTGTTCAGTTAACCGTTACCAACATTTTACATTTTAAAAAACGTTGGCAACTAGTATTCAAATAATTGCTTGTAAAACGTACAACAAATTTTTCTGTGTAGTTTATAACGACGATTAGACGCGTGGCAGATACAGCTGGAAAACTACAGTCGCCAGATAATTGTTAACAAAATTTCATGCACTAGCAAAGTCGATGCTCCCAAACATGCATTGGACGCAATTAACCGTCACGTCGATTCGGCTGCCGAAAACGTTGGGACGGTGAAAACTAGACAGAAGTTCGACCAACCTCACTGCTCTCTGAACGCGAAAGAAAAAAATGCATTTCGTGGTCTGGGAAATTTGAAAGAATTCCATATAGTACCCACTCCAGCGTAGACACAGTTACAAAGAAAACACTTTTTCTTCCTCTGGCACAGAATAAAAGCGTGTTGGAACGATACTATAAGGCCAATGAAAACAGGGGCGTAGGGGCGGATATTGCACCGTTCGACAGTGATTGAATCTGAGTTTTGTCGCAGCCATGGGTCACCAACACAGCTCCTTGGCCTAACCAAGGGTTGGAATCCCAACAGTTTATTTGCTCCCTCCAAGTCCTCAAATGGACGGATCCTTTGTGAGACGCCGATGCCACTTCTCAGGTAAATAATAATACCAAGCATCGGCATGCGGCATGCAAGACAAACGCAACAAAGAAATTGGTAATGCCATAAAACATCGAAATTTCCGAGTCGAAATTTTCAGCGTAAGGGGAAACAAGCCTGTACTCTTACACATTTTACCTTCGGATTCTACAATGGTCACATGTTACAAAATGAATCCTGGGTTCACTTAACGATACATCCATGCATTATTTCTAGGTGAACAGAGTTGTTGCAAGATATCGTAATAAAATTTTCTTAACTCGTGTGCGCGTTTTCGAAATTAAAAAAAAAAAATCCAAGCGTTTTAAGAAGTGAATAAAAAATTTCACAAAAATACGTCTTGTACTCAATAAAATGCCATTGAAGTTAAACCTAAAATACTCGTACTCAATAAACTGCCATTGTAATGAAACCGAAAATACTCGAACTCAATAAACTGCCATTGTAATGAAACCTAAAATACTCGTACTCAATAAACTGCCATTGTAATGAAACCGAAAATACTCGTACTCAATAAAAAGCCACTGAAATGAAACCGAATATTTTAGACAGCCGGTGGAGTACATCTCTTCGTTTGTAAGAACCGAGTTGAGAGTTTTTGGTCGGGGCGAGTGCGAAATGAGGTGAATATAGAGCAGCGGCGGATTGCAAGTGCAGAGGAAACGCGAACTACTCCGAGAAAACCCGCCGGCCAAAAGCAACGTCGGCCACGTCCTCCAAACGCGAGAACACGGGAAACCCCCGCCGGGTACCGAGCCCGGTCCAGCTTTGTGGCAGGCGAGCGATCTGACCACTACACCACTGTAAACCCCATTATTTGTAGAGGCTCTTCACGATAAAGTGAGCACTTTAGAAATGAACCTTAGAAAAATGGTACTGCCTCCGCATGCATATATTTTAATGAGTGCACTGAGTAATATTCACCCAGTAAAGTTGGTAACGATGGATGGAAAGTAGTTCCATATCTTAACGCCGAACAAAAAGGGTTAGGTATAACCATTTGTGATAACTTAAAAATATTTCTTTCGCGTTCAGTTTTTCAATGCACGGAAGAGTAAAAATAAGCAGACTTTTTAAGTATTTACTTTCTTAATAATTCCGCAATTTCACTTGCCCGACGTATGAATAAAGTGCCGAGGCCCGTGACAATGTTAATTTTACATAATGCGGAAGAAGATACAACGAGCGTGCAAGTAGATCTTAAGCAGGGCTTTCAAAAGTGCTCAATTTACCGTGAACAGTCTATAAGAGTATTCCTCTCGCATCACATCATATTTCCCAATTCCGAATATTTATTACACCTTTGAGGAGGATGCACTTACACATACGGGGCCACGTTTATGTGTAAATTCCTTTGCTATTGGAGACAAAATGCACACTTTTATAGTTTTACTGTTTCGCTGCATTTTACCGGAATCTACGTAATAATTGATAGATTTAATAATTACGCACATGCTAGATTTAGCACATGCTAGATTTAAATACCCCACGAGCGTATCAGCGATTTCCTTTTGCCTATTGGCGGTGTGTGAAGGTGAAAAGAGATTTTCCTAGTTGACTGGCCAATCATAATTATGCTACTCCGCTACTGCACGTCTCTGATTCGTGGGCAGACACTTGAGAAGTGTAACATCTAGATCACCCAATCACACAAGTGGACCCGAGCTAAGTGTTATGAAATACAACTGGTCATGAAATATTTTCGCGAAATTCGGGTGTCCCTAGCCATTAGTCAACATTTCAGTTCGCAAGATTTAAAAATGTTCTTTCTAATAATTTCTCCAATGAGCACGGTCGACTAATAACCACGTGTTACATCTGTCGCGACACTTTGATTGGCAAAGGCGCGACTACATTGGCCGACGGCCAGCCAATAATAAATGTTGCAGATTATAGTAAGCGTGTCCGGTGTAGCCAGCACCAATAGGAAGATGGTAAGTGGAAATGCAGAGACCAGCACAATTGCTATTGTTGTAATGGTGAATATAGGCAACTCACTTTAACCTTGTATTCAGTGGCAGTAAATTTGTGCCGTCCTGAACGGGTTGGTTACACGTATTGCTTAAGTGTTACCTATTACTTTCGGCTGTACAGAAAACCCATTATGTTAACTGTATTCAACGTGGAGAATTCCACAATTACGGGGTTCGCAGAGTGAAAAATTAAGAAGTAATAATATTTAAGAAGTAAACAGTCAGCAGGAGACTTCAGAAATTTAACCGATATAATAAGCATCCCACTACTTAAGTTAGACCATCCATTGAAAACCTTTTACAACGTGTTATTTGCGTACAAAATAGAAACAAGTTTTCATATCATACAATTTTTACAGTCGGCATCTGTTATTCGTGGTCGACCAACATAAATAAATACTGAATGTCCTTTATTCGAAATCGAGATTGAAGTATTGTATTCATTTTAATGTATGCTCCTCTGTGAATGGCTAAAATTAAGACTTCGAAATTAATTTTTCTAGTTACCAGTTTTTTTTTCTTCTAATGTTAAACTTAAGCTGTAAGGAGTTGAAACTTCGATGCGTATATATGCTGTTTACGGTAAAGTGAGCTCTTCTGAGGTCCTAGTTACTTTTTCCATTTAGCCATTTTTTATCCTTCATTAATATTTAAAAATAAATATTGCCATGTAAGTGATAAACACAGTGTGTATATTCCACCAAGTTAACATCTAAGGATAAAATAAAAAATGTATTTATTAACTATTATTCCAAATGAGATGGTTTTAAAAAGTGCTCACTTTGCCGTGAATAGTCTATAGTAAGATTTGAGCCAAAGCAATGGAAAACATCCACGTTATACTGCTAAATGCGTGAGTTTTTCATTGTGTAAACCCCTTTAGTCCCGGGAAATTTACTAGGTTTCCTCCCGTTTCCAGACTTGTAGCGATCGCAGCATCGTAATGTTCGGAGGGACCGCTGTGGCGCAGCCGTTACAGCGCTCGCCTATAACCAAGGCGAATCGGGTTCGATCCGCTCCGAATTTTCGCACGCGGAAATCGCGCAGGGCAGCGCCGCGGGGTCGGAGGGTTTTCTCGGGAATCTCCCGTTTAATCCTGCCCTTTCATTTCGGCGCTTCACCCTGGTGGGCACACAAAACCTCGACTTTAAAATTGTCGGACCCCAAAAAATATATTATTATTTTATATTAGTGCTAAGTGTTGTTCAACTCGTACGCATTGTATGTGATGCCATTATCCTTGAAATGATTTTTTTTTTTTTTTTTTCACTTTATATTTTTTCAGTAATTTGTTGTCAAATACAATATTATTCATTTTTTTTTACAGACATAGTAATCAATATTAAGTAGTACAGATAAACTAATGCCGTGAGCTACTGTTTGGCATGTAATCACTCAATGACAGTCCTTACATTTTAAAAATAATGTTAAAAATATGCAAAAAATGTCTTTATCCGAGGAAAATGTCATCACATACAATACGTGCGAGCTGAACAACGTTTGGTATAATTATAAAATAAGTAACCCTTTCCGACCCTCTTTAATTTGCGGGTTTAGGTGTTGCAAACAACACAAATTATGACGCGTGCTGTACTTGAGTTGCCGCGACACTTGGTCCGCTGTCACAGCCAATGAGCTGTAGGCTATATGTTCCAATTATAGCCTACGCCAGTAAGGCGGTTTGCGAATAATTTACCCATAGGTAAGATCATTGGTCGCCGAGTTACGCGGTGTGCAGTGCAGGCCAAACATTTCCTACACGTGTGTGTGTGTAATGTACGCAAATGTGCACACTGGGTGTGGATCAGTTTTTATTTTTTATTTTGGTCCAGCACTCTTTAAAAGTCGTGCAAACCTCTCCACTTCACTGTATAGTCTATTCATTGTTTCTTCACACTTTTTGAATCGAACCTTTGAAAAAACACACAATATGCGACATGTTCGGTTGTTTCCTATACTTGCCATGTTTCATACTTGCGTTAAAATATAAGTACATTATTTTTGGGTAAAATGAACTTTTACTTGTATTTTATGAGTAAATTATAATATTTCATTTATAAATAATAAAAATAAAACCGGGAGAAAATAGGTGTGTAGGTAATGCATTTAGGCTACTCGCGGTAATATGGGTATTTTTGAAAGCCCTGCTTAAAATATACTTGCATGCACGTTGTGTATTCTTCAGCCTTATGTAAGATTAACATTGTCATGGGCCTCGCCACTTTACTCATGCTTCGGTCAAGTGAAACTGTGAGATTATTTGAAAAGTAAATATCTAAAAAAAATTTGCTCATTTTTACACTTCGATGAATTAAAATACCGACAGAAAGCGAAAGAAATAATTTAAGTTATCAGAAATGGTTACCTAACACTTTTTATTGAACGTTAAGATACGGAACTAACTCCCATCTATCATTACCAACTTTACTGGGCGCACGTCACTCAGGGAACCCGTTGAAATATATGCGGGTATGGGGGCAGTGACAATTTTCTATGGTTGATTTCCAAAGTGAACAGCCTTTAGTATTAAATAGTCCTTGTGCAAAGTATTATAACACTGAGTGCGCACGTATGATGTCCCTCTGGTGTAATTTTCTAAGCTTTCGTGCACGATACGGAGCAACATCTCAGAAGTAGGGCTTCAGCAGGACTTCGGAAAAGTTGGAAGTATCCGCTAATGGACAATGATGTTCGGAACGCTGAAAAGCTCCAAGTCTCCCCCCAGCTCCTACCGCCTAAACGGCGTCGAGACGCGGTGTTTCGCAACGCTGAACTTAACGCGATGCAATCATGTTCTCCGGCTGTGCGCCTCGGCGCAGTCAGCTCGGCTCAAACTTCGCAACGACTAAGTAGTGTCTATCGCCGCTATGGGCGCCTGGAGCGAGCCGCACACGTAACGTGCATGTGTGTATATATGTGTGTGTATATGTGTGTGTGTGTGTGTGTGTGTGTGTGCGCGTGCGGGCAGAAGTTGCCCCTCGCGACAGGGTCGTCCTCGGGTAACGAAGTTTCATCCGCTAATGAACACGCCAGAACAAAGGCCCCCCCCCCCCCCCATCTTAATCCCGTCTCGAAAGTCCCCCTCATCTGGGCGGCCGACGGAACTGCATCATAAATAGGCGGATTAGGTACGTGGACCGCATCCAGGCCGCATCCAGGCACTGGGGCTGTCCATTGTAATAGCCAGCGGGACACGAGACAGAGCTTCGTCGTGCCTGCCTGCGAAATCCGGCTTCAACAAACAATGAGCATTTGTAGTAAACTAGGTTTCCTGCGATAGGCACCTGCCCTGTCCGCCCACACCTACTTTTGTGGTCCGCGCCATACAACGCTGAATACAGGCTGCTGGCGGTAAATCGAGCAATTTCGAAAGTAGACCTACTGCTTATTTACCTAACAGCTCAATATGTATTCCTCCGCTCCGCTGCACGTAAAATTCGCACTGACATGGGTCCCATAGCTTTATTAATGCGCCGAGCAACTGAAAAGGATACAAAATTAAGTACGTTACTGACATTTCAGTTCTTATTCGTGTAGGCATTAGAAACAAACTGGGATCAAATAAAATAAATTCAGTTGTCAGAGACTTCGCATTTCGAATATGAACTACTTCTCACACATGGCTAACGGGCGCCCTGACTGACTTGCGCCCAGTTAAGTTGGTAGCAATTCATCGGAAAGTAGTTCCGTGTCGTAACGTCGAATAAAAAAATGTTAGGTGACCATTTCTGTTAACCTAAATTATTTCTCTCGCTTTCGGTTTCATTTTTTAATGCTTCGAAGTGTAAAAATGAGCAGATTTTGTAAAATATTTATATTTTTCTAATAATTTCACAGTTTCACTTGACCGATGTATGAATAAAGTACTGACGCCCATGACAATTTCAATCTTACATAAGGCGGAAGAATACACAATGTTCATACAAGTAGATCTTAAGCAGGGCTTTCAAAAGTGCATATTTTATTGTCAATAGCCTTTGTGACGTAACATTGTACCAGTGTTGTATTTCTGCCGAGATTTTTCTTCCGCCGTAATTATTATTTTTTTTATATGGATTACTTCACTGCAAGACATTATGCAAAAAATGTATCTGGCAAGAGATTTTCGCACAATGTTAGCAAAAGACCCATTACCTAGGATTTTCGTTTCTTAGTTTCTCTGCGTTAGCTTCCAAAAAAGCGTGAACTAGAAACGTCGTTGTTAAGAGTGAAAGGACCTCCCTAGTAAAGTAAAACTGAATGTCTTAAGACAATGTCCCGTCGTCGGGAAGCTTTGCGACAGCGGTGGAGAATAGCCTGAACAAGCTTAGCGAGTGTTCTGTTCCTTCAGAATTTCAAGCGGTGACTACAAGATTTCAAATAAGTAATCTGCTCAGGAAATATACACAATTGTGGCCGGATCCCCCAAAATTTTCAAGCCCACAGTAGTAATCCTTCAAAATGGTTAAACATCTATTCCTGCAGTAATGTTCACCTGCCAGTCGTTTCTAGAAACATTTTCCTTATTGAGGTGAAATCACTAATCAAAGAAAACCTACAATCTAGATAGTAGACAGAGTGAAAATAATAATTACTATTAGTAAAATTTTCGAAACTAAGTTACTAAAATGTTTCTTGAGCCCTCACAACATAATATATCACGTATCAACAGAAACAATATATTGAGTATATGATGTCGAACGACCCACACAGACATCAAAAATACAGATACACAGAAGAACAAATAAACTAAACGAACAACACCTGCACTGTACAACACCCTACACAAACAACATACACTGACAACTCACACACAGACACAAACATCGAAATCACGAAACGACGACAGCCGTCGGCCCCCCTGTCCCCGGAGAGGATGGCGGGGTGAGGGTTCAAGGGTGGAGGCAGAGAAATTTTAACCTTTGGCATTTTAAAATTATAACGTGATCATTTCTTTTAAATACTAAGAACATAATTTTAAGCCTCTGTTTTAAAATTTAACTTGTTTTTAAATGTTATAACGCGATAAATTTTGTGTTTCGACTATTTTATAAATTTATTTTAAATTCAAGTAGCTGACAGTAATTATGGCCTTCGGCTGAGCACTGAAGTGCCATTATTATATGTTCTGTTCTGTAGTTTAAAACACTGTTTTACACAAGACTACATATCGTAAACAGAGGCTGGGCTACTCACAGAGATTTTTACTGAATTCGACACTTGACGACCACGTTTATGTTTCAACAATAAAATCCATAAATGAGAAACAAAATACCGGCGTTCATTTCTACCCGGGGGAAAAAAAAATCACATCGAAATATTACAGTTTTTTTTAATTGGCAGTTTGCAGGCCCCTTAATTTGTGTGTCACAGCCCCCTTAATACTTGTAAACTACGCGCTCGAGTGTAGCTCGAGCAAAGCTAATTAGAAAATTCCTTTGTCGTTCAGAACAAAACTCGCATGGCTGTGCAGTCTTTGTTCGGCTAGTGTTTCACATGACCGCGCAAGAACACGACAGCGCAGTAACAATGATATTGCTAACGAAAGAATTAATTTTGTAGCCACTCAAAGGGACATAATCGACTGTAAATCATTTTATTCGATAAAGGACATTTGACTGGGTCAATAACAGTTCGGCTCTCCATTGATTGATGACCGGCCAATATAGAACGCTGTAAATTACAGGATGAGGTCCGGTGTGGTATGGACCAATAGGACGATGGTGAGTTCTAACACAGACACCAAGAGAACAAGTGTTCTTGTAGTAGTGGATACAGATGACTCAAATCTAATTTGTCGTAAGTGTCAGTAAGTATGTGTAGACCTCAATACATTAACAGTTACAGCAGCCATCACGGAGACGCGCGCACTGCCTATAAGAGGTAGACTACAGTGTAAAGAGCGCATACCAGCTGCACAATAACTAGGGACCAGTACATTTCGCGAATTTATTTTAAGACACGCTAGATGCCATACACATGTACAATTATCACATTTTTGCAATTGTATCACAGTTTTATTAGGCACGCCCAGGGGGATTCTGAGCCAATAACAGAACTGTAAAAAACCGAATACCGTGCCACCTAATTTGACTACACACTAGGGCTGCAGCCAACGAATAGAAAGCCAATGCTCGAAAATACATAGAATTGTAGATTACAACGGATAAGTCGTTTAAAATGCGAAATATTCCTGTCCCTGCCAATAACCAAATCTTGATTGCCAACACTGGACAGCTAAGCCAATTAGTTTAACAAATTAACCCATCAGTTGCCAAAAGACCAGTCTAAACCACATGAATTCAACTTTTTACTACCACAAACGTATACGTTCATACGTGCTTTGAAAGTTTCTTCTTCTTCCTCCTCCAAGTTTTGTGAAGTTAACGAAGATAGGATCCAAATTTACTTCTCATTTTGTAAACCTGAGTCATAAGTCTAAGCAAAATTAATACTTCCGCAAGGCCTGTTCTCTTTATTCCTGCATGATCCGAGTGAAATGCTAGGACTGCTGGGAATGGAAATGTGTTACTATATTCTATTCGCTGTTTCTTCACACGTTTAGAATCTAACTTCGAAAAATCACCCCATACATGACGTGTCTGGTTATTTCCTCAGTGTGTCATGTATCACGAGCGTTTTACATTTATCTTAACACAAAATACCTTATTTTTAATTGAACAGAACTGTAGGTTATGTTTCATTTATTAATTATAATACTTAATTTATAACTAATGTCAATAAAATCCAGTGGGAAAACAGGCGAGATATGAACTCCCGATACAGCAGGCCAGTTTCAAATATTTTCAGGCTCTATGTTTTCAAGCATTATGTTACAATATCAAAGTTTGATTATTCGCACAAAGCACATCACTACTAATATTTGCACATCAGAATATTAAATAATGATTAAATTAAGAAAACCCGTTTTTCTTCTCCTGTATCATTATGAGGATGGAAATTGTATCTTTCAGCAGAATGGGGGCATCAGCACTAATGTATCGTGTATATTTAGACCTATCGAGTTTTCATGGCCTGCAAAATGAGTCAGGAGGAGTGTTGGTACGCCATTGTGCCGCGGTCTCTAGTCCGGGGACTGAAGCGTTATGCATTGGCACAGCGAAGTTGCCCAGCAGCTGTGAAGTGAAGTTTTGCTGGTGACGTGGTGAAATTGGACAGCAACTCTGATGTGAACACAGCTGGTGGAAGATAGGGCGGGATCTTCAGAAGACAACACAGGAAGCAAGACACAGCGGGTCCCCAACCCAACGACGCATGATCCCCTCCATGCAATAAATGTTACATGCGCAACGAGATAACAATAATGAGCGAATGATCTTACACGATGTATAAGATGCGAAATAGTTCTTATGCGAAATAGAATCGCACTTAGTGCGTGCGAGTGAGTGAAGAGGGTAGAGATTGAGAGCCGATAGTGCACACGATTTAAGGCGGTGTCCCTTTGGTGTAACTTTCTACACTCGGTTAAGCTTTGTTTGCATAAGGCGGAGGAATATCCTGGAAGTACAACTTTAGCAGGGTTTCAGAAAAGTCGGAAGTGACCTAGAATCGACTATACAAACTTAATGTCATTATCTGATTACATGATTTCTAGAGTATTTACCAGGGAAATCGAGAGGTAATGAAGGTATAGACTGTTCACGGTAAAGTGAGCACTTATGAGGCACTAGTTACTTTATTTTCAGCCATTTTTTATTCTTTAATTACCTAAGTCAATATTGCAATGTAGGTAATAAATAAAGTGTTTATATTCCACCGCACTCAAAAGTTAACGTTTAAGGCTAAAACGAAATATATTTATTGACTATTATTCCTAATGAGAGGGCTTTCAGAAGTGCTCACTTTACCGCGAATAGCGTATAGGTGTAGATGCGCGGTAGTCGTTAAGTCAGTCTGTCTCGCCTTTGTACGCTCTCGGGTCGCGGAGTTGGAGGGGAGGCAATTCCGAAGTGATGGGAGCAGGCAGGGACGCTACATTGAAACGCGCGCAAGCAATCTCGCCCAGGTTTGCGAAGGCGACGATCGATGCTACCCCCCCCCCCCCCCGGCCCGACCATCAGCCCACGCCAGTAAACTATGACCCATCTCGTCCTGGCC
Organism: Dryococelus australis; assembly: GCA_029891345.1. Lineage (NCBI taxonomy): Eukaryota > Metazoa > Arthropoda > Insecta > Phasmatodea > Phasmatidae > Dryococelus > Dryococelus australis. Next base: position 30,745,191 of record CM056998.1, on the reverse strand, counting down.
GCGACTCAATCCATCGCCGAGGGCGCCATCACACAACGAGACTGGAAGAGGCATTGAAGGGAGATGAATACTAAACAAGGATTTACAACAGCCCGTCGCGTCCGTCCGTCCGTCATACGTTCATCCGTCTCCCAGCCGAGCGATTTACAAACCAAACTTCGTACGTCCGTCGAAAAGTTCATTGCTGCAAACTAATAAAAAAAAAACAAAACTGTTTACAAATAGGAAAAAAAATTCTCCGCAAAAAGTGAAAATATTTTGCAGGATTGTGTTTCTGAGTATCACAACACGCGCTTAACGGAAATAAATAGATGCAAAGAAAAATTCTGTATCATATAAAACACTGCACACACTACACAGTCTTGTAGAGAACTCGGGATGAACGAGTACAAAAGTGCAAGTTTAGAAGGCTGTAATTCCATCCGTTCGTCCGTCGAAAGTTAAAGCTCGCCAACGTTTTGACGGACGGACGGACCATCTCTGATTGACTGTTGGTCACGTGATTGACGGACGGATGACGGACGGACGTGACGGGTTGTTATAAATCCTGCCTGACACGTACTACTCGCCACAGGCAGGAGAACCGTGCTGACACACACAGACTATTCGCGGAAAAGCGAGCACTTTCTCAAGCCCCCTCATTTGGAATAATACTCAATATAGGCCGTTCGCGGTCAAGTGAGTACTTTTGAAGCTCTAGATACTTTTCTTTTTATTCCAACCTGTTTATATCCTTCCACCACATGTTGATCTAAACCCTGCCATGTGTGAGTAATAAACACATTGTGTATACATTCACCATACCCAAAACCAAAAGTCCGAGGCTACAATGGAATGTATTTATTGGTTATTATGTCTCATTCAACAGCTTCAAAAAGTGCTCACTTCACCGCGAACGGTCTATAATTATATTTTATTGTAGCCTCAGACGTTAACTTTCGAGTACGGTGAAATATATACACCATGTCAATCACAATATTTATTTGACAGTGTGGTGGAAAGACAAAAAAATTGGCTGATAGGAAAAATGTAACTATGACCTCAAAAGTGCTCGTTTTACCGTGAACAGTCTATAGTTTCCTTGAGAGTTAGTAGTCCAAACATATTTTCTGTACATTCATTGTAGGCGCGTTTACGCATATCCACGCAAATTAATGTGCTGGGAATACGAATTTTTGCCAGAAAAAAAAAAAACAATTATCTCAGCCCATACTATTTTGTTTTTTATAATATGTTAATTCTAAGAAAAAAATCGTGACAATTATCAAAATTTGCATTTTCAGAGCTTACACGAGCAGTTTCCTTGAGAGGTAGGAGAAAAATTAATCGATACAGTCGTAGTTTCATCTTTGGGCTTTCATCGCGTGTAATAAAATCCCGCGGTTACAGAACTCATTTGCACAGGAAAGCGTAGCAGCGGAAGCACTGCACGCATGTTCAGCGACTTGCACGTAAGGGCGAAGGGATGCTGGTCTCGCGTGTTGTTCTCGCCCGTATAGATTGTGCCTCGAACGCGGGGAATAAAATAGTCTCGGGGCCACGTGCTCTATATGAGGTGGTATCCTTTCCACTTTGCTGTTATTTATATCGCTCAATAACTTGCTGTTAAAATATTTCATATTAAAATTCAAACCATATTATTAAACACAGAACCACTTTACAGCATCCCTGAGACCAGAATGGTTTGATTACTGTCTGCGTGTTCCTTTGAGGGGCTGAAGAATGATAAATAACTGGTTAAACTTCGTTGCCGTTACTGATGCATTAAAACCAATGTGAACAATGTATTGTGGACTTAAAAACATCTGCTGAGATATACCGTATATACCGACAGCCCTAGTTTTCAAATATTTAAACTGAAAGGTAAACTACGGTGAAGCAAAACTAAATGTAAGATGTAAGGAATACCACCTCCTTAACGGTACATTAGTGAGTTTTTTTACGCGTCCAAATAACAGAAAGCAAGGGTGCTATACTGGAGACACTAACACGAACGCCTAGCGCCCTATCGCCCCTAAGCGCAAGGCGTGCTGTGTTTACGTCGGTATATGCTATTCACGGTAAAATGAGCTCTTTTGAAAGCCCTGCTTAAGATATAATTGTGTGCACGTTGTGTATTCTTCCGCTTTATGTAAGATTAACATTGCCACGGGCCTCGTCACTTTATTCTTGCATCGGTCAAGTGAAACAGTGAAATTATTTAAACAATTAAATATTTAACAAATCAGCTCATTTTTAGACTTCGATACACTGGAAAAGACAGAAAGCGAAAAAAATAATTTAAGTGATCAGAAATGGTTACCTAACACTTTTTATATGACGTTAAAATACGGAACTACTTCCCATCCATCGTTACCAACCTTATTGGGCGCATTTCACTCGGGGACCCCGTGAAAATATATGCAGTTACAGGCAGTGACTATTTTCAAAGGATAATTTTAAAAGTGCTCACTTTATCGTGAACAGCCTTGACCCACGCGATGGAAGCAGGCTCTAAAACTGCATTTTTTTTAAAATAATTTTCACGATTTTTTCCTTTGAATGTACTGACTATGTTTAAAAACCAAAACTATACAAGCTTAGTAGTATTTTTATATTTTCTGGCAAAAAAATATCGTATTCCCAGGATATTATTTGCTGAGACGCGCGTTTACTCGCAAACTACGAATGTAGCATACGAAAAAAAAAGCATATCGCACCACGACCGCCCATTCGGCATGAGACAGGGATCACGCACGGGGGTGTCCAAGCTCTCAGATCATTGTTGATCGTAACTAACGCCTGGAGACGAGCAAAATTAGCACTATTATTTGGGGGACACGTTTAACTTGAAACACGAGTATCTTTGCCATACGTTTGTCGATGGACAACACCTGACACGCCCCAGGTGACACTGCGTCAATAAACGAACACTTCACAATCGTGTGATCTAATAACACGCACTGCGTTGGAAAAAGGGGGGCGAGACTTCACATACGTGCAGCTGCAAATGGGGAAAACGACGCCGGCCCCAGTATACACGGTACGGTGAAATTCATCCTGGGGCCAGATAATAACGCGAATTTCGCACGTCTCTACTAATGCCCAATTCTGAAACCATAGTGCTGGTTGTAAACACCCTTCCGAACGTACTGAGACACACGTGCTCAACAATAAGCGTGTGGTATTGTCCAGTCCCCTGATGCCTCTCCAGGGCACCACAGGAGCCTTAAGGTTGAAGTAAAGCAACTGCTTATGAAGTACTGCACCCGACTATACAACGTGAAGAACTCGCAAAAAAGTAGTAGGCCTACAGACACCATAAAAGTTGTCAGAAAAGTGCGATTTATGATGTAGATGAATGAAGAATGTATATATTTTGCAACATTATAAAATATATTACTAAAATATACTTTTTAAATGTAAAAAAATAATCGATTACAATAGTCTGTATTTTTAACCAAATTTAAGCATATGTCTATTCTGGATGCTTCAGAAAACGGAATTAGCAAGAAAATTTTCGTCATGGGATATCGTCATAATGTTTACTATGATTGTATGTAAGAAAATTGCAGTAATAATGTAGGAAATAATTTGTGTATTTGATTTTATGTACGTCGATTTTTCACACACTTTTATGGCTGAAACTGGCGTAAATTAAATTAATTATAATACTGATATGATAAATTATTTCTATGATATTATTACATATGATCACGGTAAATTTTATGACGATCTTTCTTGAAGAAGATTTTCTTGTAAATTCTGCTTTCCGAAGCTTACGAAACGGAAATGCGCTTAAATTTTGTTAAAAATGTGTACTCTATCGACAGATTATTATTTTTTTTTACATTTAAAAAGTATATTTTAGTAAAACATTTTACAATGTTGCAAAATAGATACATTCTTCTTTCAAAAACCGCAGGAATAGCACTTTTCTGACCATTTTTATGGTGTCGTAAGTTCTTTACATTTTACAATGAGGTGACTGTGCTCCATAGGCAGTTGCTTTACTTCAGCATAAACGCAGCTCAATACCCGATCATCCTCAGGGCAGGAGATCCTTCATAATCTCTTCAAACACGCAGAGTTAACCACTATTACCACGAATATGAACAGAGGATCGATCGATCCGGTCACCACAAAGAACCTTCGGTGGGGCCGAACCGATCGATCGTCCATTGTACCAATCTCCGTGGCAATTGTGGGGTTTGTGAGGAACCAGGCCGAATATGTTTACCTACGAAAAGGAAACACATTCTAGACGATGACGGAATGGTACATTCAAAACATCACGGATTGAAAACATTATTTTCACGTCCGCCAGCATAGCCAACATCTGCTTCTTCAGACTGCTATATCCCGTAATATACGAATCGGATACAGACGAAACTACGATGGAGGCATACATTGGACATTGCTACAGAGTCGCGTCCAATGAAATAACTGGGTCACTGTGTAAAGCCACGCACGGGTAAGTCGACAACGGAATGACTGCACCCCAGTACAGCATCTTAAGGTCATATTTCACTCTTTTCTTATTAGTTTATCTGAAAAAGCTTTCGAAAAGGGTCCCCTTAGAGCAATTATTAGTTGTCAAATCATTACAGTTTTTAAACTATAACACTCGAAAGTCTCCATTTCCCGAATTCTGCAGCATACTAGGCTTAGCTCCTAGATTTTTTTTTCAATCGAATTGCATTTAATGCAATCTGTATGGCGTGCAGAACATACTAATTCAGTATGAGTGCGATTTATAATCGGGTGAGCTCGTATTGGCACTCTTAATATGGTTGGAAATAGGGGCCAGACTTGTAAATATATTTTCGTTCATTCAAGCGAAACTGTTAACATTCATTTAATAAACAGTTTTAACCATAAACCGCAGAGGAAAAGTTGTTTTTGTTCATTCTGTAGCTTGTAACACAGATGCAGTATGCCACGCTTAGACTTTAATTCAACTTTTTAAACCTGCCTAGAGCACTCGTGTCGGAATTTGAGTGTTATGTTTTAAAAACTATAATGATTTGACAACTGACTACTGCATTAAGGGGCTATTTTTCAAAACCTCTCTCTCAGATAACTAGATTTTAAAAAGATGAGAAATATGACCTTAAGCACAGAGGCGACAAACATTTGCATAAAACTTAATGCTTTATCGATTTCTGCCTTGCTGACACAAACATACACGTCTCTAGGCGACCGCATAAACTGAGCACTTCTGACACCCTGCTTGAAATCTACTTCTTTGCCCATTTTTATTATTCCGCAATGTGTAAAATTAACATTAACACTGACCCCCACACCCGACTCATACGCAAATCAAGTGTATAGGCCGTTCACGGTAAAGTGAGCACTTTTGAAGCCCTAGTTACTTTTTTCTTTCAGCCAAATTATATCCTTCCACCTCTTGTTAATGTAAACCCTACCACGTGAGTAATAAACGCAGCGTATACATTCACGATACCCAAAACCAAAAGTCTGAGGCCACAGTGAAATGTATTTATTGGTTATTATGTCTGATGAAACAACTTCAAAAAGTACTCACTTTACCGTGAAGAGCCTATAACTATAAAATATGTGAAATCGTTCACAATGTGAAAATGTAAACAATAAGTGTATTATTACTCGCATTTGAATATAAAATGACAGAAAATGAGAGTTAGATAAATTCAATGACCAAAACATGTACAACTTACGCTTTGAAAACGACGTTGAGATATGTGTTTACTTTTGTTTTCTCGCAGCCAACTTAACTGGAGACATGTCACACAGCATATCAGTTCAAATACATGCTGTTAGTGGAAGTGATGTTATTTGTGAAATGTTGGGTTCACAAGTGCCCAATTTACCGTGAACCATCAATATAGGCCGATCACAATAGAGTAAGCACTTTTTAAGGCCCTTCCAAAAGGCATTAACCTCTAATAAATAGATATTATTGCAGACTCAGGAATTAAACTTTGGTGGTGGTGAAATGTATACAACGTGTTTATTGGTCACATTGCAATGTTTATAATAAAAAGCAGCTGGAAGATGGAAATTGGATGGAAGGAAAGATCGATAAGGGCCTTAAAAGTGTTCGCTTTGCCGTGAACAGCCTATACCAGAGAGAACTTCCGGTGGGACCAAACCGACTGTCCACGGTACAACACTGTAAAAGATAATGGGAAAATTACCTGACAAGTGTAAGGTAATATTCACAATCTTGTGGTGGAAACACAATTTTCCTGACAGGTAAGGAAAAATTACCGCACTCTGGAGTAAAATTCGCGTACATGGTAGTGCAAAATCCCATACATGGATGGGAAAATGACCTTACGAGGCGTACATCTCTTCAGCATTCTCAACAGCTAAGTGAGGGGACGGGCGGAAGAAACAATCCTTTACCACACCAATATACACTAATGCTGTCACGCTGTCGTCAAGGTGTAATGGATAGCGCATCGGTCCACCGTGATAGATGTCCATGGCTCGCGCCCATCCACCAGCAAGTGTCCAGGAATTTAGTGTTGAGGTTTCGGTTACTATTCGTCAGAGGATATATATAATAAAAAATTTACAGGACTTACACGCCGGGATATTTTTTAATACAATTTTATTATACAATATAGTTAATTTTCTTTTCTTTTTTTTGTATGGGAATTTCCCCCCACGTTTGTCAGTACTTTTACCGTGCGGTTAGGGAATAGCACTTTAGTCGTTACGTAAATTTACTCTACATTTCAGAGGGGATATTTTTTTTTACCTTGCATGCAGAGGTAATTAGCTTCCCTTACATGTAAGGAAATTTTACCTCAATTTTTTTTTTTTTTACAGTCTGCGTAAGAGGCAGGCCGGCCGGCCGGCCGGCCTGCCTCCCTGCCTGCCTGCCCAGTTTTTTTCCCCCTTCTTTTTTTAGCCGAGAAGCGAGGGGGGGGGGGCTATAAGGGTTGCAATGACACGCGCTACAATAGCACCATCACCTCTACTCGCAGAGCTCTGAACTGGCGTGCAGTGTTCTCATAGTACTGCGTGTACCTATGGAGCTTCCAGCAGTGACCCTATAATTTAATTGATGGAAAGTCTGTGTGGCAAAGATCGATACAGGCTCCTATCGTATTTTGGCTCGTGTCCGGCCAGTATGTTTTAACGCACGGGAGTATGGAAAAGCAGTTTCTAACTACACTGGATGGCTCCAAAATAATGTGTACAGTATGCGTGGTGATTTAAAAAGTACCGTCCATCCTTGTCTGGGGTATGATGTATTTTCGTAGGTAAACATACTGGGGGCTCGTTTAATAGTTTTGGGGGAAAAAAAAAAAAAAAAAAAAAATTCAAACACTCTGCAACGCAGTTTAAGTGCCAGTGTTGTTGTGTGTTTGAAGTACTCGTTTTTCTACGAAACTATTTAGAGTCCAACGTGCTGGTCTACGAAAAGAAGATACAATTCAGACGAGGGCTATTGAGTGCTTTCAAGATGTCACGCACATTAGACAGACCATTTCAGACAACTTCGAAATGGTTAAAAACCGCTTTTTCAAAGCGCTGTATCTCAAAATATACGCTTCATATCCATTATAAACTACGCAAGGACCCCGGCATTGAACCTTCAAACAGAATTTCCACGAACAAAATAATAGGGTCACCACTGAAAGTCACATAGGTACACTTATGCCCAGTTGCACCAACATCTTCCCCGATCCGAGATCGAATGATCCTAGTTACGAACCAGGATCCAGTCTGATCTTGGTTCCAACGTAAAAGTATTGCACCAACGAAATTTCATGATTCTGGATATTCGATCCGCCGATCTTGATTCCAAAGTGAGAGATTGAGATTAAGTATGAGACAAATTTCGCTATTTGTTCGTAGTATATGGTGTTATGGAAGTAGGCATATTTTTCACTATAGATAGAACTGGATGTGCGATGTTTTATCTGTTTTAATTAAGTGTATTATTGTTGTACGAATTTAACAGAAGTATTCAAGTACGTACAATGTTGTTTACATTTTCCAAGAAAACAATAAAATGTAGTTCTATTTGTTGGCGTACTTTCGAACTACATTTATCGACGATGACTGCTGATCTCGGATAGAGATTTTGAACAGCCAATTTCAGCGGTTCGAAATAAACTTCATCTCGATCTCCAGTCCAGCTCTGAACTCGAATGGTGCAACAGTTTTATGTGTCGATCTTAGATGCGATCTCGGATCGAGTTTCGAGCCACGATGGTGCAACCGGGTATTAGTACGACGAGAACACTGTACGCCGGTTCAGAACCTTGCGCTTAGCGGCAATGGGGCACTTGATTCGCGTGGCAATGTCGGCCTTATCGAGGTAAAACGCTCCGGGGTAGGCGGGGGACCTGAAGGCGATATTACACGATACCAGATTCCCGCAAAAGCTTGAGCAAGGTCCGCCATAGCGGCCGGTATACGGGCTGGTGTGGCACCCGTCATTGTATTTCCCGCCTTGTAAGGCCAGATTTCGTACCAGATTTGGTAATTGGACCCGTCCTATTTTTCGTAGCAGGTTCCATACCGGCTTTCGTACCTGACCAATCACATCGCAGTTTCAGAGCGTAGGGCGCCCTACGTGGATACTACTTGAAACGAGTTGATGAAGAAACTGGAAAGGACGCCTCCATTTTGATTTCACATCCGTGAGGTTGAAACTCTTTCAAACAGATTTAAAATACGACGATAATTAATATTGGCTATAACTACGTTTAATTACTGTTTAAAACCGTTCTGAATACTTAAAACATTGCCTACTCTATGAAAAAATCAATTCAAACACGGGATGTACAGTATACAAACTCATAATGTGGTATGTGAACTGGTAGTATAGTGGTACAGTGGCTGCGTCCGTTACTAAAGTGTATCTTTTGGGCGTGAGTTCAAAACTCCATCGGATCAAAGTTTTTTTATCATTAAATAATTTACATGCAAATAATATCCCGGCACGTAAATAAAAGATTACGTTTGACAACCGGTCAGTAATTTTCGTCAAAATTAAAAATAACACATTCGTACTCTAGTGACTTCACGGCATCTTCAAGAAAATGAATTAAACCATACTATGGCGATCACTGTTGCCAGATTGCATCAGCTTTGTGACGTAACTGGCAAGCTGAGAAACAAATGGGCGGTGAAGGAAACGGCCCGATTACGATATTTTTCATCTGTTTACCTCCCTGCCAACTCGTAAAGGAATCCAACCCTGAGACGCAAAGCTAAGCGGCTCCTTTGAAACTGAAGCCTGTGAGAAACCTATCAGGCAACAGCGCCCCCAGGAACAAGGACAGCGTTAACTACAGAAATTGTGCATTGGAAAGAGAGAGTGGATGTCCATTACACCGCACACTGCAATCTAAGACTGAGACATTCTAGTAAGCAATCAATTTATGTACAAGGCGAAAAGTAATATAGCAATATTAAGATGCTCTAGCGAGTTATTTTCATTGCCCTACACAAGTTACTATCTGGTAGCAGTTCTACGAATGGGATTCAGATCACACTACGCACCCACTGAGTGTACTAAATGCTATTACGCAAACTGCTGTCGTGTAATGTGAATCTTCCATAGCGGCTGATATACCGGCTGGTGCACTAGGGCTTGTAGAAGGTTGCACAAGAACCAAGTACGGTACCAAGTGTGGGTTTGTCGGGACTAGAAGAGTGGAAGGGTGCACGACGACCATACACCAACGAAGAAGACCTACGGCGCCGTGTGCCATGGCGTTCGAAGAAGAGGTGGTCGGCGATGGGCAGCCGGCCAAGCCACCAGGAGGAATGCACGACTTCCTGCCGTCACGCGTCGGCAGACGAGACGCAGGTATCGCGCACTCTGCTGTGAAGGAGTTGCTGACGTCACGTCCTTCAGTCCGCACTTCTGCACGCACCTTCTTCCCAAGGCAGGATTAAAGATGAGGTAGACCGATCTCGTTGGCTGCGCACAACCAATCTCCGTGTCCCAACACTGAACTGCACACCTGCCACTGCGACTAGCGAAAACGGCATGGTTTGGATTTTAGGTTATAAAACTAATTTGTAAACAAATGTTTTAAGATATCTATATGCTTCCTCTAACCAATTTGTAATGCATTTAGATGATATTCAAATTGATAAAAGCGTTTTATTAATACAATAGTGTTTGTCATTTAAAAACTAGGGTGTAAACAAACACGTTCATCACTGTTGACCACGTGACTTCGACAGTTGTGTGGGATTGGGGTACGTCAATGTTGGGTACATGCGCAGAAGACGAATACGCGGTCTACCTCATATGATTCAAGTACCCAAAACATGCGTACACGTACGTAACGGAAATTGATCGATGTAAAAAAAAATTTAATAGCATATAAAGCATGATTTTATTACTTTTACTATTGCACAAAAGGCGCTCGCGTTTCTAAACGTGATTATTAAGTAATATTCAGGAAAAATGCAACTTATTTTCTTTTTACATTTACATAAACAAGCACATGTAAACAAAAGACAACCAAACAAAACATTGCACACATTACATAGCCTTGTAAATAACTCGAGAACGACGGCTATAATTTGATCCGTCCGTCCGTCCGTCAAAAGTTAAAGCTTGCCAAGGTTTTGACGGACGGACGGACAGAATTAATGGCCACCTCTGAATGGCTGTTGGTGACGTAATTTACGGACGAATGAAAGGGCATACTGACGCGAAGGGTTGTAATCCTGCCGAAGACGAGCGGTAACGTGCGAGGGTAGACGACTTCAGAAGGATTTACGATTAAATACTAAAGAATTAAGACTTGTGCTTATGACTCGTTAAGTACACGAAAAATAAGTTTTGCAGTATATGATTGACCTAGCAACTAAGTCTAACCATTCAGAATTGTAGGAGATAAAAGCAGCGGACGTAAACTGGAAAAATTGAAAAGAAAATTATTTTCATATATTTAAGTGTTTTTGGCTACTACTGGTATAGACGTTTTGAAAAACTCGTGTTATCTTATAGAAGAAAAAGCCGATGTCAACATTGGACATTTACGTCAGTAAATCAGAAAAGATCATTAATGCGAATTTAATAACCTCTTCCAAAGAAATAAAATATGACCACGAACTATTCTTTACATAAAGAGGATACTGTCTCCCTGTTGACCATGTGACTTTGACAGCTGTGTTCCTTTGGGGTATACGGTCAATGTTAGGTACACGCGCATAAGAAGAATAAGCGTTCTACCTCATCTTTAGTCTGTGGTTTGACGCCTTAGTAAGTAAATCATCATGGGAGCAGCAACTGTGTATTGAAAATCCTTCCCACCACACGACGTGTCTTGAATACATATCAGAATTTAGATTTACTTAAATTAGGTTTGATTATTTACTTTGAATGCTAATACGAGTACACGGCTCTTCATTCCCAACCTACTACTCCAAACTTCGCTCGGACACAAGTCACAGTGCTAATCATGTCGAGTCCCGTTCACAAGTGTACTGCAGACTGAAATACTTCGGTAAGGACGGCCTGGGCTACGGTTAGTCCCAAGCGATAATGGGAAACACACTCGCGGGCTGATGAACTGGTGTAGACACACTTGTTCTGTACTCTTCCGCTTTATGTAAGATTAACATTGTTCTGGGCCTCATCACTTTATTCAAGCGTTGGTCAAATGAAACTTCGAAATTATTAGTAAAGTAAATATTTAACAACTATGCTCATTTCTACACTTCGGTGCATTAAAAAACACATAAAGCGAAATAAATAATTTAAGTAATCAAAAATTGTTGCCTAACACATTTTATTCGACCTTAAGATACGGAACTACTTCCCGGTCATCGTTACCAACTTTACTGGACGCATGTCACTCACTGCGCTCGTTAAAACATATGCAGGTAGGGGCAGTGACTTTTTCCTAAGGTTGATTTCAAAAGTGCTCACTTTATCATGGACAGCCTTTAACTAATATCGCGGCATGCACCGAGAGCTAGCAAAACACGCAGTGGGGCAGTGCGTGTTTGGTTATATTTCTGTGGAGCTTCTGCCGTAACGAAGATTTGTGACGTCAAATAGTAGAACACCTAGGGATTATAATGTCTATTTATAGCAATAACTTGTTATACAGTTACTCGAATGGCGCTCACCAGGAGACACAAAGTAGTCGTTCACCTCGTGGTCCAAAGCCCAAGGCAGTTAGAAGAGTGAGTGAGTGAGTGGGTGAAGAGATTTGGGTGGCTCTTAACAGCGAGGTCTTGAGAGCCGATAAGGGTGACTGAGGTGGGCATGGAGCAGCGCCGGAAAGAAGGGACGGGGGAAATGGGAGATCCTCGAGAAAACCCGCTGGCCAGCGGCAGCGTCCGGCACGATCCCCACATGCCAACGTCCGGGAGTGACCAGGCCGGGGATTGAACCCAGTTCGCCTTGGTGGGAGGCGAGCAGGCTAACCGCTCAACCACCGCGGACCCCCAAGTTAGAAGAGCTCCTGTGCGGTAACAGTCAGTGAACGGTAAACGCACGACTCGAATATTCTACGAACACAGCTATGAAAGAAATTCAGAACCGAGGCGATTTCTCATGCAAAATAAAATATAAAACCCCGTACTAATCATAACCTAACATGCTATTACGAGAAGTAAACCGTCGATAACAGATAATTCTAATGATTTTATTTCTAAATATCATAAACTACATGTGTTGAAATAACCGTGATGGCGTTTTCTTGAACTAGTTTTTGAAATTTGTAAAGATTTTTTTGGTATTATCATCCTCATTACAAAATTAAGAGGAAGAGTGGAAAAGATCTGCATGTTGTTATCGTCCAGAATTTTGAAACAGCAGGTTAAGATAAAGTTCTTAGTTATGGATGTGAATTATCACGTTTACAAAGATTTCTGGATAATTTTTTTTTTTTTTTACCCGAACTTTCACGTAATTTCGAGGAAAATTCTTTAAACAGCAGGCTGACCCACATATCATAACAAAGCCAACGGCGTGTCTACGTCGCGTTGAACACTCACTCGCCCACTCGGAGGACAGGGCGGACGTTTCCACTGCACACAACGCACGTGTGTAGACTGTTCGCGGTCAAATGAGCACTTTCGAAAGCCCTGCTTAAGGTATGTGTATTGTGCCCATGTACGATAACAGGGGAAATAATAAGTAGTGATCCACTTCAAAAGAAAGAAACTCAGACCTCAGAAATAGAATCACCACGTAGCATTGCATAAAAGTGGCTACAGAGACATAATAGAGGGACTGAGAAATAACATATACATATATAGAAGTGGCATAAGAAACACCTTAGTCATGCTGAGAATCGTACATGGCACAAAACGAATGAAAATATCCTATAAAATGAGCAAGACTTAATACTTGCTTGTCAAATAGTAATAAATATTAGGTCCAGAGGTAAATCAACTAAATTATGAATAAAAACGCGTTAATTGTGGTGGTGTGCTAAAATCTCTTTCTGTTTGTAAATTTATTCAATTCATTGTTTAAAAAATATTTTTATAACATAATAGGATATAAGTATATGAAACAGAATAAATAGTATTATTAATATCAATGTTGACATAATATCAGCACAGAAAACAATATGAAAAAAAATTAATATGAATGTTGTTATACTTTGGGGTAACAATAATTTTAAATAAACATGATTTGGAATCTCAGAATAATCCCAATATAAAATATATTTAGGTTCACCACAAGAAAATTAACATTGGTATGGTGACATAATTAAAACATTACCGCATGAAAAAAAATTGCAGGACATAGTTTAACAACTTAATGTCGCAATTAAAAACACATGTAAAAAGTAGTGACGTATTTGAGACGGCACAGTATTAACTTTGTGTATTCTTCCGCCTAATGAAAAATTAACATTGCCATGGCTTCATTACATTATTCATGCGTCGGTCAAGTGAAACAGTGAGATAATTAGGAAAATGAATATTTTTCAAAATTTTACATTCCGATGCATTAATTAACCACGAGCCAAAGAAAAAAATTTGATTTATCACAAATTGTTACCAAACATGTTTTATTCGGCGTTAACGCCAAGCTTAGCCATTTTTGCGGTAGTTTATTCAACTTAAGATTTTTTGTTGGAGATCGAACGCATCTAGATTTGTAAACCCTGCAAATTTCAATTTTTAAATATTAAATGCACTTTTTTATTATTTATAAAAAGTCACAATTTTATAAATAATAAATATATGCATTTAAAATTAAAATATTAAAATTTGGAAGGTTTACAAATCTAGATGCGTTCAATATCTAACAAAAATTCTTTAGTTGAATTAACTACCGCAGAAATGGCTAAGAGATCGTAGTCGGAATTTAGCATTTAATTCCCTATACGCCTATGCAAATGAAGCTTGGCCTTAAGATATGTAACTACTTTCCATCCATCGTTACCAACTTTACTGGGCATATGTCACTCGGTGCGACCGTTTTTCTAAGGTTAATTTCAAAAGTGCTCATTTTATAGTGAACAGGCTTTAACGAAGCTGCGTCGCGCGTTACTCCGCGTGTAATTGCGATCACCGGCCGCTTAATGAGATATTTGTTGATGGTTCGCGTACGTTAAACGGCGATAGCGCCATCTACTTGAATAATTCCATCCGCAGCACGTTTGCAGTAGTTAGAGCTGTCGTGTACAGCTCAGATTTATTAATATCTGCACGGCGGTCCCCGCTGATTGGCTCGTATTTTAACCCCGCTTCCAATTAAAAAGTTACGCACGCCCAGTTTAAGGCCACGATCCTTCATTTCTACAGCTTTTGCGAGAATTCGTTTTTTTTTTTTTTTTTTGCCCAAACGGGGGCCGATATTGTAAAATCCTCTTACAATTTTGTTGCAAATTGTTTTTATTATGTAGTCTAATTTTTTCAACACAAGAAAATTTTGTAATTTGAACTAATTAATAAACAAAATTTTCGTTAATTAACTGGATAATAAGTAAATTTAGTTTGTGTCACCTGACAATAAGCAGTTGTAAAAATGCAGTTATATTATGAAGGTAATTTAATCACTGAATCACATTATAACATTTAAAAAAAATTGTTTACTTACTATAGCCACTAACATAAAGGGCTAACACTGTGTGTTAGCCCTTTATTTAATTATAAATATTCATTTAATTAAATTCCTTCGTTTTCAATAAGACCTCCATCCCTCACGAAGCTGGCATCGCCCATGCGTGTGAAACAGTACTGTTGGAAGCGATGATGATTTCGACAGGCGATTCCGCCAAGTGCGAGAGTTGACCACGTCTGTTCAGCACCTACCCTTTCAGCTGTGCACTAGTGTCAGCAAACAGCCGTGGAGTGGAGTAGACAGGTTTGGGCGGCTCTTAACAACGAGGTCTTAGGAGCCGATGAGGGTGAAGCGACGTGAGTATGGAGCAGCGCCGGAACGCAAGAGCGGTGGAAACGAGAGATCCCCGGGGAAACCCGACGACCCAGCAGCGCCGTCCAGCACAATTTCCACGGGCGAAAATCTGGAAACATCCCCACCGGGACTCAAACCCGGGTCGCCTCGGTGAGCAAGCAGCATTTCAATATTCGTTCCCCTGGCTGCGAGAACCAACCACAGCAAACATTAAGAGAAAACAGAAGAAGATCTTCACGGTAGCTTTTCAACAACTTCAATATTGATAGACCTATAAATTACGTTTTATTTAAAATACAAACATTAAAACAACTAAAAAAGTAACATAAATGTTATTTTTACCTGATGTAGAATATCAACACGATAAATTCCAAGAAAGACACCTACTAGTACAAATGTGCAATTTTGTGTCATTCCAATTACCAGCATCTGCTCCAGTGATGTTAAGAACATAATTATACACACTGTCAGGTAATTCGCGAATGCGGACTGCGCCAAAAGAATCTGTGATCAAAACTAACTACAAAGTACTCTTTAGTCAACATGCATTAGATCCTTCGTTGACGAGAAAAACGACATGAAAGTTCCAAAAACCATTGTAGCAGCAAACATGCGGTATTCCACTTATATAAAGGTGAGGTGATGTGGCAATGCTGCAACTAATTTGTCGGCCGTAAGGGCATGTGGGAATCGTGGCGGACGATGCCGTTGGTCGGCGAGTTTTCTCGGGGATCTCCCGTTTCCCTCGCCCTTTCATTCCGGCGCTGCTCCATGCTCACTTCAATCACCCATATCGGCTCTCGAGACCTCGACGTTAAGAGCCGTCCAAATCTCGTTACTCTTCTGTTAACATAGAAGTTTCTTATTCTTGGTTAGACCAGACTTCTACTTACGTTTTATCAGTACATTATAGTAAAACTTATATGAATAAAAACACAAAGTAAATTAGTGCGCGTTGGTAATGCCAAGTAGGAAATAGTTCTTATGAAAAATTTTATTTAAATGAGTGCGCAAGAATACGGTACCATTTTCTAGACTTAGTTCAGCTTTGTCTGCACTAGGCGGAGGGATATCGGGAAAGTACAACTTTAGTATGGCTTCAGTAAAGTTGTAAGTAACTATGAACTATATATATATATAGACACACACACATCAAGACACGTTCTCCGAAAGCTCCACTGGGCACAATAAACTAAACTAAAGACTGTTCACGGCAAACTGAGCACTTATGAAAGCCTTGCTTAAGGATCTAATTTTGTGTACAGTGTGTATTTTTCTACCATACGTAAAAGTAACATTGCTGTAGGCCTCCGCGTTTTACTAATGCGTCAGACAAGTGAAACTACGAAAATATTAGGAAAGTGAACGGTTTTCGAGTTTGCAAATTCTCACACTCACAAGCATTTTAAAAATCCAGAAAACACAATAAAATGTTTAGTATTCACAAATGTTTACCTACCACTTCTAATTCAACGTCAATACATGGCACTACATCGTTACCAACTTTATTGGGCGCTTTAACGTCAGTGCGCCCATTAAAATGTACGCAGTCAGTGGCAGTGACATTTTTCAAAGGTTGATTTCCAACGCTCGCTGTGTAATTTGTCAGCGGGCGGTCATCTACAGGTTTACCGCCGTGCAGATGTCGACGGTCGGGAGAGACGCTGGTGACGTGGTCGATGTTGACGCAAGCGGGGCGCAGATGAAAGACGCCCTTTGTCTTCGCCGTAGACGACGCCGCGGTACTGCAGTCTAGACCGTGGGGGGGGGGGGGGGTCGGCGGGAGGGGAGCAGCGTGACGTTATACGGGAAACAGCACGACGTCAGACGACGAGCTACCTCGCGTCACGTAGGGCCCGCGGTGGTGTAGTGGTTAGACTACCCACCTCCCACCAATGCGACGAAGGCTCGATTCCCGGCTGGGCCACCCCCGGACCTCCGCATGTGGGAATCGTGCCGGACGATGCGGCTTATATACGGTTTTTACGTTGTTGGTAGAGTGTCCGCCATTTTGCTGAAGCTCGTGATTACGAGTCAGTATAGTACAAACATTTCTCGAGTTCTACTGCAAACACGGCCCTTGTAGTTTTACAAGCATTTGTAAAATTATAAACAATTTCTCAGTAAAAATTACATATTGTTTTACACTGTGGCGCATGTAACTGTGGCATCGTTTGAATCACAAGTATGTTACTACTGCAAATAATGACATATGTCAACACTAAACTTTTAATTACATGTCACTACACACTGCTCCTAATTACTATCGACGTAGCAAAGCACTCCAATCCGTTTCTGCTTTAAAATGAACGTAGTTAATGAGCACAGTGTCTTGTTTTTAACGCGCTGACATTAAGTACTAAATTAACAGTGGAGAGACCATATTTACGTGCGGGACACAGAACGTAACAGCTCATAACATGGGGTAAAAAATCGTAGTGATTATTTAAAGTTTTACTTCTAGTAACTTGGAAACGAGTTGCAAACACCGATATTCAGAACCGTTTATCTTTGCGAGACACGCAAAAAAATTGTAATTATCGTTGTAGTTAACACGCTGATATTTTATAGTTTTAAAAATTGAAGTCAATGAAACCACCGACAGTCCATGAGCTTTGATTGTCTCTCCATTACACATCACTGTGTAGAGGTAATACGTGATCACAACAACTTGGCGTGAACCAAAAATACTTTAACACCATACTTATCACATATCTCTTTATCTTAACTTTTACCGCCGTAAAATAGTTAATATTTACATTTTTAATATTTTTGTTTAAAGATTTTCAGAGACGAATTCGCGGAAAATCCACCCCCCCCCTCCCGCCAAATACCGCCTATCACTTTGCTAATCCTGTTTCTAAAAAAAAAAAAATATATCGTTCCCTTGAACATGCATCCAGGTGTCACTGACGCCGAGGATGCTAACTAACCACCAATTACTGCACGGAATGAAGCGAACCAGAATAGAAGCACCAGCCAGTCAGCTACTGAACATGTTAGCTCTAGGTTTTCACCATATCATCCAACGAGCTCATTTCTACCTTCGCAGGTGGCTGGCTGCAGCCGAACGCCAACAAACGTGAAATTAACTTTCGAACAGCTACATGTCGTTTGCCTCATACTGTGACGAGTGAGTCGTCACTTAAGAAATAAAAGGTATGCATAAGTTGGTAATTTTGAATCGGGCGCTCGTTTATGGGTGGTTAATATGTTATTAAATTCATGGTTAGGCCGGCCAGCCATTTTAAAAATATGTTTAGCATTATACTTATATTCAGTATTTCTATTTTAACATGATGTAATATTTTAGAGTTTAGTATGGTGCTTTAGAAAGCCATCTGAGCGCGCGCGCGTCGCCAGAGCTGCCACTCGGGGTAGCGGCCGCGCGGGGCGGCAGCAGCAGACAGCGTAACATGTGCGAAGTTGTAGCACACCCAGCTCTGGTATAGGCTGTTCACGGTAGAGTGAGCACTTTTTAAGGTCCTCATAACTTTTTCCTTTCATTATATCTCCATCTTCCTACTGCTTTTTAATATAAACCTTGCAATGTGGCCAATAAACACAGTGTAAACATTTCACCGCCATCAAAATTTAATGCCTGAGGCTGCAATAAGATTTATTTATTAGCGGTTAATGCCTGTTGGGAGGGCCTTACAAAGTGCGCACTTTATCGTGAACGGCCTATATGGCGTTGCCTAGTGAGCCCCAGTATGAGCTTGGTTTTTTTTTTAATAAGTCCTTCGTTCAACATTGTATGCAACGTGGTTGTTATAAATAAAACTTGTGGAAATAAGTCTGCCTGCTCGTTCTAAATGCTCACGTCTCGTGTGTTTAGCGTGGTTGGAAAACGCTGCCGAACTCCCGTGGAGTTCAGCCGTGGGTCATCGCCAGGAAATTCGCGTGGGAGCTGCCAGCGCGATCAGTGGCGAGTTTCGCCTTTGCACTCCCTTGACGGTGGCTTGCTGTTCGTTAATGTCCGCGAGCTGCGGGCGCCTGTGGCGAGGCGCGCTGTGTCTGCAAAATTATCGGCGTCGAATCTGAAGGCACTGTCCAGCTGTTCTTTTAAGTGGGGGGGGGGGGGCAAGTCGCGTTCGATGCCCGTCACTAGTCAGTTTACGGATTTTGGATCGTGTTGACGATAGTGCCATTCAGCTGGCCAAAAAAATAGTGACAATGAGAATGGGTTTTTGTGGCAACAAAAAACTGTTCATTGAAATGAAGACAAAAACGAACAATTTGCACATAATTTTTCTTTAATTAAATGAAATTCCTGGCCACAGGTGTAGGGGGAAGGGAAATCAATTTATTGTGATTGTGAAACACCGTTCGAACTTGACCCTCCCTAGTCGCCTCACGCTAGGGGGTTTCAATACGCGAATTTGAAATGACCATCAAAACGAACTACGTTTTCAACTTAAAAATAATTGTAAATGTTACGAGATTGCTTCACACTATGTATTACGTTTGTGGTGCGTCACCATTGTATCAGCAGTGAAACTGTACACGTGACACGAACACATTTTTGGTGACAGCTCAAAAGAAAAAGCTCCGATACAAGTTTAATTTATATCCTCCCCCCCCCCCCCCCAAGAATCGAAAGTGAACAACAGCTAAAAAAAAAAATTATAATACAACCGGACTAGTAAAATGAAGGATCATAAAATAAAATAAAAAAAGCAATAACGTTATTTGCAGTCTTTTATGTATCTCTCGTGATTGCAATAAAGCGAGTGACCTTTCCGATGTTGGAAACACCGCCTTTTATTTTTCTTCGCGGGAGTAGAGGTCAACGATAACTCTTTGTTCGTCGGGAGGACGAGCTGTACACAAAACCCCCTTCTTCAGGGAGGATTCCGAGATACTCGGCTCGGCCAGGCAGGCTGACCAGCGTCAGTGTGGGGTGGCAAAACACTTTCCGAGAAGTCGCTCCGGGAGATATCCCCCACCCGGTCGGTTGCCGGAGCCCGCCGGACCGCGCTCATCCACCAATCGCCCCGGAAAAATAACCCGGCATCCCCTCCCCCCTTCCGGCCCCCACATTTCAACATCACATCCGGAGCCCTGGGGTGGCCGCCGGCGAAGAGGAGGGAAGGATATACAGTGCCCGGCAGTTATCTAGGCAAGTCTCAGCTCGTTGTTGAGGGGAAGCGGGGTCACCGGAGAAAGGGATGGAAAGGTGATGCGAGCGCAGCCGACAGCCGTGTACTGGTTGTTCGAAAAACATCGGTAGAGGCTGTTCACGTTAAAGTGAACACTTCTGAAATAAACCTTAGAAAAAAGTCACTATTACTACCTGCAAATATATAAACGGGTGCACTGAGTGACATGCGCCCAGTAAAGTTGGTAACGAAGGACTGAAAGTAGTTCCACACCTTAACGTCCAATAAGGTAGCCATTTGTGATAACTTAAATCATTTATTTCTTTTTTAGTGGGAGAGAAATGCGAATACGCGGCCAATGATGGATATTTAGAAAACGTTATTTACACTGATTTTTGTGTAAAAGCTTAATACTCTTTCATTTCTAGTTACTATTATACTTAGTGAATTTCGATAGGCTAAACATATGGGGCACGAGCTAGTTTATGAAAAAATCATCAGCAGGTCTTCCCAGTATGCGCCAGTGGGCTGACACCACTAACCAAGCCATCTGTTAGGGTAGTTGTAAAATATATCCAGTCACCAGCACTACTCGGTAAATATTATTAGCTGTTCACAATAAAATGAGCACTTCTGAGGTCCTAGAAAAATTTTTCTTCCATCCATTTTACATTCTTAACCGCCTTTTAAAATTAATACTGCTAAAATAAAATTGATTTATTGACAATTATTCCAAATGAGAGGGTTTTCAAAAGTGCTCACTTTACCGTGAACACCCTATGTCAATTTTATAGAGTACATAATATTATTATATCTAAGGCTATTTGTCAAGATTAATAATATTTATATATTTTAGTTCATAGATAATTTGGTAATGTTTAGCTGGAAATAATATGAATTTGACTGCACGCCTTATCATTCATTACGTACTTTCTGCAGATTCGCTACATTCATGATCTCAGTATATAGTTAAGGCGCACGTATAGACCTCGTTAGAAACTAAAAAAAGAAATACAAAATGCTGAACAAATAGTTTTTTTTTTTTAAATCCCATTACATGAATCTATGTACAAAATTCACATAATATTTGTAAGACTGTTTTTTGTAAAGTTTGTGCGCTTTACTGTTAACTATGTTGTAATATGGTTGATTACTTGTGCGCGTAAGAACGCAGGTTATTGTTATAATGTGAAATGTTCAAACTTTGTGTCTCGGGCCGTGCGGTGAAATGTTTTCCGTCCTGCTAGTACACGGGCGGCGCGTGGCGGTTGTCGCACAGTCTGCACTGGACGCCCCCTCCAGACAGGACTAGGGAGCTGGACGACTGCTGGCCACTGTATATCACGAAGGCTCAGTCCGCGGAGAGAAAGGAAGACGGCAAACGTCGCAAGTCCTGCGACTTTTCAAAGGATCATCGACTGACGCCGGAGGCTCCTCACTTCACCCAACAACCGCTCTCTCTTCCAACTGATGAGCGAATATACAGGGGTGGGGGGGGGGGGGGAAAGATGTGTGTGTGCATGTTTGTATGTGTGGGTTAGCCACACCCATATATAGCTACACATACACATTATATGTACACATATTTACATATGTATGCACATATACTTATATACATATATATGTACATGTATATATACACATATATACATATGGATGTTATATCATAAAACCGTGGCATATGTTAAACACACGGGAAAAATTTTTTTTAGGCACTTGTACAACCTTAAGAGCAGCTTTTATGCACAGTGCATGTATGTTCTTCCGCCATATGTGAAATAACATTCCTGTGGGTCTGATCAGATTATTCATGCGCCGGTCGAGCGGAACTGTAAAACAAATCACAAAGATTTTTTTTTTCCCCCCCATTTTTAGAACTATTTATAAAAACTTATTTCATGTATTTATTGGCTGTTTCTGAAGTTATTTATTTTGCTAATTTGGCACTTGAATGTAATACAGTGCCTTTTTGCTTCCGTTTTATACATTTTTTTTTTGTGCGCCCAGTTCGGTTTGTTTGAAACTATGTTTAATTAAGCGAGCACCGTTAGAATTCCTTTTCTTTTTTTTTTATATACACTTCGGAATAACACCCGACATAGCAATAACATATTTACATGACTGGCAATTTCGTACTGTCAAGAGATATATGATTGCTAGTAAGATTCGCGAACAAACAGGGGCTCAGCCCGTGTAGAGTGGGGAGAAATATTTGGATTGTAACCAGTCCTCCCCTTGTCAAAAAGGTTCTCGACAGTTAGTATTAAAATTATTTATACTCCTTTAAAATCTTGATTTAAAGAAAAAAAACATGTAATCGCTGTGGACTATGATGTAATTTATTATATCGTGAAGTAATTTTTACCTGGTATTTCTCGCAATCAACACGTATGCCAGCACTGCTAAAGTCTGTCTAACCTCCCGCCGTTCGCTTCGATCAGCATAACAACCCCCCCCCCCTCCCTGCCTCCAAAGAAATTTCTGGTTACGACAGTGTGTGCACATGCGCTAAACCAAAAGTCCTGGACCGACCGCAGACCAGTTGCACTAACTGACGAATTCACGCACACACTGCACTCTAGGGCTCTGTGTTCGAACCGACGATTTAGTATATTAGTATTCTAGTATTTAGAAGCGTTCAATTCGTAAGTCGTCGATAGTCACTTACTAAACGATGATTGCGATTTGGTAACTTGGCGTTGTAGTGAGTTTCGTCAGACACGTACAAACTGAAAAGTAAAATTCCTAATACGTAATCATTTTAGTCAACGAATGCGGATCGCGCGGCCTTTTGGTAAACTAAAGAGTGTCCATTCGAACACTGCCTAAGTGAGAATTTGTGTTTCCAGTTGACTATTTATTGATTCACACCAAAAATTCCACAGACTAAGGATGCTAAAGATGAAGCAGGCAGATTCTCGTCTTACGTGCATGTGCCCCATCAGCTGGATCGAGAATATCAACAATATATTTGGAATCCACGTGTTTCAGTTACAATGATTCGCCATTTTCTTACATCTAGTTTTACAACAAACCCGAGATTTTACGAACAAAAAACTTTTTGCGTAACTTGTCTGAGGGATGTTTACGATAAAGCGAGTACTTTTGAAATCGGCCATTAAAAAAAAAAATCACTGCCCGTAATACACACATAAAGATGGTTCGCGGTAAAGTGAGTACATTAGAAATCAACCTTTGAAAAATGTCACTGCCCCGACCTGCGTGTATTTTCAGCGGCAGCGCGTAGCGGAATGCGCTCAGCAAAGTTGGCGACAACATAGGGAAAGTAGTTCGACGTTTTAGCGTTCAATTAAAAGTAGTAAATAAGCAAGTGTGAAAATTGAAATGATTATCTTTATTGTCGGTTTTCTTTAATGCATAAAAGAGTAAGAACTCGCAAAGTTTTTTAAATATTTGCCTTTTTTATTATTATTATTATTATTTTACAGATTCCGTTGGCCGATGTAAGAATAAAGTGATTAGACTTTCGGCAATGTTAATTGTACATATGGTGGAAGAACACACAACGTGCACACCAGTAGATCTTAAGCAGGGCTTTCAAAAGTGCTCAGTTTAACGGGAACAGCCTATACATCGTATTTGCGTTACAGCTTAAGTCAAAAGTAGTGTCCTAGCACAGTAAGGCTAGATTTCACGATAGTTTTTTATTTTCGTATCTGAGAAATATTTACGTCAGGATCACGTTATATAAAAATTTGTAGCTAAATGATTGTGGTTTTCATACTATGTCACCGAAAAGACGAACATTTCGGCACATGGTAGTCCAATTTTCTATGCTACTATATAATTAACTTGATCAAATAAATCACGTAATGTGATATATATCTTATACACGTTAAGTATCAAATAATTTTAACACGAGGTACTCGGGCACTCGATCTCTATTAAAATAGGTATTGATGTTTTTGTCAACACATTTCCAATCGTCCAAGAGAAACTAATAAATATTAATATTATATTTTTCTCGGACGAATAAAAATGCAGGATGCCAGTACGCTCTTTGGAGAAGGCTAGTTGGCGAGGCACTGAATCGGCTACGGTCCGTGATGCCACTGCAGTAAGTAAGTAAGTCGAGTGCCGGTTGTTAAATATCCATGATAATTAATATGTTGTGTATATGATATACCAGGTGAGGCATTTAAAACAGGCCACCTTAATAAATCGGCCACTTGTAACGATAGAGGAAAATGTTTCAGACAAACGTTGTTTGGAGGAAAGGGGCCATAATGTTACGTTTATAAATATGTGTGTTGTACGCCGAGGGGTGACAGACATATGTGTGTCAACTGCGGTATGTTAAATGGGGCGATGTGGTTTAATGTGTTCACATTTCTAGTACGTGTGGCACATGTTTGCACATTCATCTAGCGAAGAGCTGTTCAGGTGTGTGTAATAAAGTATGTCTCCCCATTTACAATACCGACGTGGATCCCCATAACTCCTTCACCCCTCGACGTAACACCAAACTCTTAACGTCACATTATGGCTCCTTTCACCCCAAACAACGTTTGTCTTGAACCATTTCCTTCTATCTTTACAATTGGGCGATTTATTAAGGTGGCCTGTTTTAAATGCCTCATCCTGTAGATCACATGACATGTGATTCATTTGGCAAAAATTAATTAGGAGTATAGTAACATGGGCTCCCCTATTTTCGTTGCTATATTTTGAAAACTATACTCATTTGACTACAGATATTTGCCTTTATGTGGTCCCTATATATACTAGAATGATGGTGAAATAAAAAAATTATCGTGAAATATGGCTTTTAAGCTTATATTTTAGTAAAGAATTGTGCTAACCTATGCCGTAGCCACATGCTTTTTGAGGGCTGTGTAGGAAGAGAAGCAGTTCAATGTTGGAATACAGAGATTGTAACTGCGGAGCTGTCGTACGCACTCTATCGTTCATTTTCTATAAGGGAATTTCAGATTATTGTCACATTTAGGAAATATGAGTAAAATAGACTTGTTTACAGTTAACTACAGAACTGCATGGCACTGTTTTAATTGTCGTTGGTTTTCAACGCCCCAGCTTTGTGGAGGCAAGACAGACAACAGTCGTGTCACGCCTTGCATGCCGCATTAGCTAGACTTCTATTACTAAAGTACAATTGCATCTGCAGCACACCCGGAATTAAAACCAGCTGCCCTGCGATCTGAAGACACAATACCGAACTAGGACTAGAAAGTTGCTGCTGTCGATTGTACAAATTATGCTTCCAACAGCTATGCAAGGGTTATAGAGGCTGTTCACGATAAAGTGAGCACTTTAGTGGCCCTAGTTACTTATACCTTCCAGCCATTTTTTTTTTATCCTGTAGCCGCCTTTTAAAATAAATATTGCCACATAAGTAATAAAACACAGTGTTTACATTCCACTGTACAATAAAGTTAACGTCTAAGGTTACAATTAAATATGTTTAGATATTGACTACTATTTAAAATGAGAGGACTTTCAAAACTGCTCACTTTACTATGAATAACCTACACAAGCATTCAAAGACTAGAAAAGGTTTCAAAGTATAGATGATCACTAGCGCATCACTGAAATGTGACTAGAAGCCAGTGCCCACGGCAGTAACAATAACTGCCACGTAGAAAAACCAACACGTATTAAAAAAAAAAAACTATTTTGCCACTGAAATGACCATTAGAATTTCAGTGAAGCAGTTTACTTTGGTGTGGAGTAGAATTCGCTCATCTGGAGTGCATGGTGTTCGAAGTTCCAACCTCAGTGACACACTATAACTGCAGAGCGGAGTGATTTACGGCATGCAAAGATAATTCTGAATACGAACATTGAGACCTGATGCTTTAATACGCTCTAGTATAGGCTATTCACGGTAAAGTGAGCACTTTTTAAGGCCCTCCCAACAGGCATTAACCACTAATAAATATTTCTTATTGAAGTCTTGGGTGTTAACTTATGAGAGTGGTGAATTGTATACACTGTATTTATTGGTCGCCTTGCAATGTTTATATTAAAAAGTAGCAAGAAGATCGAAATTGGATGAAAGTAAAAAAGTTATAAGGGCCTTAGAAAGTGCTCACTTTACCGTGAACAGCCTAAGGAAAATTTATCATTTCAACATTTGAATTAAACTTCTGTTACAGTGCAATCAATACAGCAAATTAAAATCTAATTTATTCTCCCATTTATTACCAATGATTTATTTCTGAACATCAAAATTAATAAATACATTATGGAAACATAATATTTTCAGTAACTGTTCGTTTTTTCGCCCATTTCAGTTGGTATTTTCATACATTTTTATAATTAAATGTAAATCGTTGAGTTCTTTTGTTTATGTTACACATAAAATGCTAATGGACTACCGACACATTAAATAAATTCTATCTTTAAAAATAAAAGAGCTATAAACAAAAATAAAACAACGTCGAACGTATGGCGGTATCAGAAAATATGTCGTGACAAAAACCATAAACACAGCTCTGAATAAATTTTTACCCAAAACCGCATCTACTTTGCATACAATTACCTAACGCATGTCATCATTTCTATCGTATATCACAAAAGGCCAAGCGATTTGCATCATCTAGAATTGTCCATCGAGCAACTGTGTAGAATTTAAAAAAATAAATAAAATTATTTTATATCAGTTTTAACAGCAAAATCATGCACAGCTTCAGCTGTTGCTAAAACACATTCATCGCAGCCAAAAGAAGGCTGAATATATTTCGAGATGGTAAAGAATAAATTTTGCAGCACGTAAAATGACGAAACAGATTCGCATAATGTAACAACGGTGGACTCCACAAGTTACGTTGACACGCTGAAGAGGACCCAGAAACACGGACGTGTTAAATATGGCAGGCGGGGATCCACATAAATGTCATTTCAGTGAAGCAAAACAAATCATGGGTGCATTGTTCGCACGTACCGGGGTAGAATTTCGAATTTTCCTGTGTCCTTTATATTGCTCGTCCGCTCACTTTGGATGGCAACAAACACATCGCCTGAAAGGCTTTGGGCTATCACAAATTTGACAACACACACACTAGTATTCGTAATGGCCACTGGTCCACGCCATCGTTGCATAGCTGCATCGTGCATCGCCCACGACACGGATGGAACCGTTATATCCGCCGGCATAATTACGCGCTAGTCTCTATCTAGCCGCATCGATAACATCTACGAAAATTAATTAATATTCTGTCAGTCACAGCGGCGAGAACAATGTCATTCGTGTCCTGCCTGTTGTAATAGACGCGGGCGTGACTCGACAAAGACACGTCGACTGACGGGCTTACTGCTTGTTAGTATTTAAATCCCGTGTCGCTAACCAGGCGGCCAGTGTTCGGTTCCAAGTTGGGGAGGGGATTTTCAATTACCGCATTACAACCGCAGTCACATACCACCTTGTGGTAAAATGTATCCTAGATCTGGAACCCTGGCCGATAGACCAGGCAGGTGTCAGCGTAGTATAAATTAAAAAAAAAAAGTTTCATGTCTATAGGCTGTTCACGGTAAAATGAGCACTTTTGAAAGCCCTGACAAAGATCTACTTGAATGCACATTGTGTATCCTTCCGCCTTGTGTAAAATTAACATTACCATGGACCTCATCGCTTTATTCATGCGTCGGTCAAGTGAAACTGGGACATTATTAACAAAGTAAATATTATAAAAATCTGCTAGATTTTACACTTCGATGTATTAAAACACACAGAAAATGAGAGAAATAACTTACGTTGTCACAAATGGTTACTTAACACGTTTTGTCGTATGTGGAATTACTTTCCCCTCCGTCGTTACCAACTTCACTGGATACATGTCACTCATTGCTCCCATTAAAATATATGCAGGTGGGGGCAGTGACTTTTTTCTAAGGTTGATTTCAAAAGTACTCACTTTAGCGTAACAAGCCTTCATGCAACTTCTCACCATATGTCACATAAAAACCAATAAAATTTACAAATTATTAATGGAGCGATTTGGGAGGCGCGTAACATCGAGATATCGAGAATCGATGAGGGTGAGGTGAGACGAGTATGCAACAACGCCGGGATGGAGGGGCGGGTGAAACGGGAGATCTCCGAGAAAATCCACTGACCAGCGGCATCGCTGGCACGATTCCCACATGCGAAAATCCGGGAGTGACCCCGCCTAGAATCGAACCCGGTTCGCTAAGGTGGGAGGTGAGTAGTCTAACCACTACACTTCCGTCGACCCTTAGAACGATTGGTTTAATATTCGTAGAAAACTGGAAATTCCGCGAATCAGTCCGAGGAGAGGACAGACTTCAAGTTAGGCAGGACTGTCTTCAGCGCCCAGAGGTGAAATAAAGTTAAAATGGAGCGCAGGAAGACATGGCAAAGGCTGCGTAAATGGAAGCACTCCGCGACCGCTCCTGGAAGCACTCCGCGGACGCTCCTGGAAGCACTCCGCGACCGCTCCTAGCCCTTGTCATCTCACCTCACACTTTCTCCTTGTGTCCCCTCGGGCAAGGTAGTTGTATCCAGTTGGGATCACATGTTGCTGAACCCGCCACTTCGGGGAACAACGTGGCCGATTTTCGTTCCGTTCAGAGAAGAGTGAATGTTTACCATTCTCCCGCGGCGTACTCCGAAGTCAGTTCAACAGTCGATATTTCTTCCTACACTTTTGAGGATATTTTGTGGTTTCATAACACTAAAACCATGGAAAGTTTATTAAAATACCAAATAGTTTAAGTAAATAAAAACTAATCGTTGTTCTGCAGCGTGAATGTAAACACTTTAACTGAAAATATTGATTCGTAGAAATTCCAGAAAGTCTGAACAAGCTGGATAATCCTCCGAGGTAGGACCGAGATCCAGCCGACTAGTCGTAGTGGCGAAAGATTACCAACAATTTGAAGATAAACTACACCTACAAACTATGTCATAACCAAACACAACAAAGAGGTGAAACGACAGGAGTTGGGGGGGGGGGGGGAGGTGCGAGAAGTGTTGACAGGGCTCCGAACTAAGGGAGTAGGGCCTATATCGCAGTCGGCGGGCTATCAGCTACGTCTTCCTCTCTCCTGGTCGGCGAACAGTCACGAGTTCGAGAATGGATAAGTCCCTCTCATTATTTCTCGAATATCCTTCTCCTTGCTCTCCCTAAATAGAGGGCCCCTGACGATGTAATAAGTGGATCTTTATTTCAAGACTTAAAAATTCTTGTAGTTATCTTTGTGTGTTTCTTTTACCTTTTTCCAATTTTATTTCTTAAATCTCTCGCACCCTAGTTTATTGTTCTACAAAAAAATGGGGGGGGGGGATGACAACACACTAGCTCATTACTACCTCTACGGCGGGGAGACACTCGGCAGACCAACAACAGAGGAAGAGTGGAGGGAGTGCAAGGCTACACGGCCTATGAAAGCCCACGCGCCAGGGAGCTCGAGGCGACACTCCACTCCAGAGTGTGTCGGCGCCGGTCTGTCGTCGGACACACGACCCCTGCAATCCGCCTGCAGTCTGTCCACGACTGCAGGACACGGTGGTTCACGCCACCTGCAGTTTTACCCCCCCCCCCCCCCCCCAATTCACAGCGGCGCGGGACTCCAGTCTGCAACTGGAATACGGTTGACGGCGCCACCCAGCACGTATGTTTGGTTTCCTTTTACTGCAGTTTTAACATACATTGCATCTTTAACACCTAAGGTTTCATGGCGTCCAACAATCGTGATTAACAGATACAAATGTTCCTCCATTTCCTTAGTTATTCCTTCCCCGCTGCGCAGACCCAACACGTTTACTCTGTACAACGTATTTCTAAAACATGGGGACAAACCTCGGCAGTGTACTTCTCGGAACTGCTAGTCACTCACGTCCAGAATGTATTTCAAACACTCAGGTAGGCGGGCTGCTTAAGGCACCCCTCGCTTCTAACCCTTGAAATGCACAATACATTCAACCAATCAGATTTAAAGTGTGCAAATTCGCACCACGCCACCCGCGAAAACCCATAGCAGCCAATTTCATTTTTTTTTTTTTTTACGTTACGAGCAATTAAACAGCCCGCTTGCTCGCCATGACGCTGCACGTGCGGCAATTTTTATTTTCTTCCACAAAGCCGGGGCGGACAGCCGGCGAATTGAAAAAAAAAAAAAAAATGGGAGAAGTTGTTATCATCCGGATCCTAGGGGTGGGGCGCAGACATTCGCCGAACGAATTGCGCGGCTGGGTCACAATGGCGAGGAGCGCATACATACAATTACCACTCAGCTCTCCCCCCCCCCCCCAACTACCCCTAATACACCCCCCATTCTAGGTGCCGCTCAACTAGTGGGGTAAGGGAAAAACCTGTGTGAGCCTCTCCCCATCTATATGTTAATCTGGGCAAAAAAAAAAACCACACACCCACACGCAGGGGCGCGCACACACACACTCACACACCCACACACACACACTCTCTCACTCACTCACTCTCACACTCTCACTCAACCATTGAAACCTTTACGGCGCAGTCTCGGACGCTTGAAAACTCCGGGTCCAGTTTACACAGCCTGGCTCAGCAACCCGGGGTATAGGCTGTTCACGGTAAAATGAGCACTTTTGAAAGCCCTGCTTACGATCTACTTGTATACACGTTGTGTATTCTTCCGCCTTATATAACATTAGCATTGCATTGAGCCTCATTACTATATTCATGCGTCGGTCAAATGAAACTGCGAAATCATTACAACAGTAAATACTTCACAAAAATGCTCATTTTTGCACTTTGATGCATTAAAGAAAAAACAGAAAGCGAAAGAAATAATTTTAAGTTGTAATAAATGGTTACCTAACACTTTTTATTCGACGTTAAGATATGGAACTACTTTTCCTCCATCGTTACCAACTTTATTGGGAGTATGTCATTCAGTGCACCCGTTAAAATATATGCATGCAGGGGCAGTGACATTTTTCTAAGGTTCATTCCTAAAGTGCTCACTTGATCGTGAACAGCCTTTAGCTGAGGGTACAAAGGCGAAAATATATCCTGTGTAACCGAACGCAGGCCGAAAATATGGCTTCTCGCAGTATCAATACCGAGGAGGACATTTTCCAAACAGTGCCTAACAGCTAACGTGCCAGACGACAGTTGAAGCCAACTGGAGAATACACACAACATTCTGGACATATAGTTACAATCACGCGTCACAGCATCTTTCGAAACGTCCTTTTTATAAAAAACATAAAAAGTAAACGAATAGCCAAATATGGCGGGCGAAGACTTTCCTCGAGGCATCGCATTCAAAGTTTACGGCCACACCCTGTACACAGAGTACTTTAATGGAGGCGCCCCGTAGCACCAGACCTTTCTGTGGGTCGCAGCGCAACGACACACAGCAATTTGCGAGACGGAGTTCTTCGAACGAGGTTCCCCCGTTCAAATCACGAGTAGATGCACACCGATGATGTGAGGGGGCCACGATGGCTGAGCGGTTACACTTCTTTTTTTTTTAAATTAATTTCATTAACCCTACTTAGCAGTACAGCCATCCGGGGTGTTCAATTCTATCATGACTACTGCAATTTAACAAACAGTATATAAGTTATATAAATTAACAATTTTTTTTTGTGGGAGGGCGGCTGTTCGTCTGGGTGCCCGTAATTTAAGGTGCAAATTGTATTTCTATACAAAAGCATCACTCACGCTTCCTAGGTAGGTGGTGAGCTATTCTGCACCGACCGAGACAGCTTCTCGACGGGTATCCTTTCGTCCGCGCGCCCGTTCCGCTGCCTCCGCCGGAACAGACCGGGGACTTGGATTTCCACGAATCCGTCCGCGTGACCAGACGCCGTCGGGCTCGCACACAGCTAACTAGCCTTTCGGCCGGTCCGCCATGGCACACAACGGTCGAATGGCCGCGCTCACGAACCCGAAGGCTACCAGCCCCCTCCCTATCTGTACTACTCTATTTTGTTATTCTTATTTTTCCCCTCGCCCCCGTTCCGCTCCGACCTAAGCATCATCCAGGACATCGAAGTACTCCTTCTGGACATCCAGGCCTTCGTTTCCCGGCGGACGAGGGAATGGAGCTCCGCTCCTATGGGCGCCCCCTTCCCCTTTTTTTACAGGCGCATACACAGACACCAACCAACATATTATCACAAATCACATATTTCCCTCATTTAGATTTTCTTCTCCGCAGTTCCTTCCGTTCTTCTTTCATCCATTTCAGATCTTGCCTTTCTTATTCTCTTTCTTGCTGCTTCTCCTCTTATTATCTCTTCTGCTGTTCTTCTACTTTCCTTCTCTGTTCTCATTTTCTTTGCTCTTCTTCTTTCTCTTCTTTTTCTTCTCTTCCTCCTTGTTTTTCTATTTTTCTCCACATTTCCTTCAATTCTTCTTGCCTTCTTAATAGCTTTATCGTGTTTGGAGCTTTTGAATTTTCTTCCCCACTGTTATTCTGCAAAACTTCAATATTTACTGGAAATACTGTTTCTTATCTAAAAGAGTGAGTTATTAATAATTTGTATTTAATTTAAACGATAAAACACTAGACAAACACACACACTCAATAATTTCCTTAGTTCCAGCACAATCTCATCCGCTTCCTAGACTACTCAGTTAAATCATCATTCATAGTTTTTACCAAATCATATATTTTACTATTACTTCAATTTACTTGTCATATATATTATGTTTTTGTAATGACCATTTGTCATTGAAAGGTTGTAATTTCTGTTCTAATTCTTTCTTTTCTTTTTTAAACATGTCACACATATACAGAATATGGTATACCGTCTGAGCTCCTCTTTCATATTGACAACTGTCGTCTTCTATTTTATTTATTTTAGAAAAATATTCTTTAATTTTACAGTGTCCCATTATTACTTTCAACACACTATTATTTATATTGCTTTTTATTTCGTACCATTGTTGTATATTTTTAATATAATTTTTGGTATTTAGACCGGTTTCTGTTGCATCGTACTCAGTTTGCGAATTTATAACACTTGGGTTATAGATTTCTTTCTTTAGTTCTTTTAAACTAATATGTTGATTATTTCTATTTTTTTTTCAATCCAAATATTATTGTGCTCTACTATCTTACTATATGTATTTCCGTTGTATTCTATTTCGTCTACTTCATTTTTAATTTGATATATCATATTTCTATCTTTTATACTATGGTCTATTGGTATTTCTTTACTAACAGTTGTTGCGGATACATATGATGTTGTTGGTGTTAAATTCATTATTTTTATCAATACATATTTTTGTGGTGGTCTTAGTATTATTTTAATGTGTGTATTTTATTTTTGTAACACGTGATAGCATACTGTATAATATTACGGTATAATGCCGGACATATTATTTTCTTATTTTTATTTTTATAATTTCTGATATTTCATACCGTTTGTTTAAATTTTAAAAAATACATTCTTAACTTTTTCGGTTATACATTTAACATGTGGGACAAAACTTAATCTATTATCCAAAATAATGCCCAAGTATATAATTTAATTTTTAATTTTTATTGTTTGTTTGTCATACTTCATCACTGGCTGTCTTTTATCTAACTTTCCTTTTAGAATTATGGCAACTGTTTTCTCTACTGATAGTTTAATTTTTTTTTTTTTTATCCATATTAAAGTTTATCCATTCTTTTTTGTGTCCGTTCTTTTATTTGCTTTCTTGTATTACCTTCTATCAAAATTATACAATCGTCAGCGAATGCCACAACTTTTGAATCCTCTTTATTTTGTATTGTACTATGTAATCATTTATTACTAAATTCCATAGACTTGGCCCTATTACTGATCATTGTGGACTGTCGCGATCTATTTCCCTTTTTAACGTTATCTCATTATCTTGTACTATTATGTTCCAGTTATTCAAATAATCCCATGAAATTTCTTTCCATTTTTTTCCTTATTGGAGTTTTATTAATCTGTTATTTCATGTAGACTGCTCACCTCCCATTAAGGCGACCCGGATTCAATCCCCGGCCGGGTCACCGGATTTTCACAAGTGGGCATTGTGCCGGACGACGCCGTTGGTCGGCGGGTTTTCTCGGGGATCTCCCGTTTCCTCCGCCCCTTCATTCCGGTGCCGCTCCATTTTCACTTCAATCACCCTCATCGGCTCTCAAAACCTCGCTGTTAAGAGCCGCCGAAATATCTTCACTCACTCACCCGATGATGTGTTACCATTTGGTTAGTTTGTAAGGCACCCTACTCGCCCAGTCGCGGTTAGCCGAACGGCAATCAAGATAGTCCGTAAGCTGCCAGTTAAGTAGCTTATCGTCCTGAACACTGGCAAACCTTGTCCAGAATGTCTACTAGGGACAGGGCGATAATCGTGGTAACTCCCGCGTCCAAATTATCCATGCGTGTCCGTGTAGTCGAGATCCTGGCGTCGTGTCCACTTTGCATGGACGCGGCGCGCCGCACAGGAGGTGTGAACAGCCTCTCCTCTGTCATCCACACGCACGATAATCACACACGTTAGAGTGCGGCGGAGTGGGAGAGGGAGAAACAGAGGCAATGGACCCCGACGATACCCAAGCCGCATGGCGCGGGATCGATTCCCGCTGATGGGGAAAGTGATTTCCACAATCCAGCTCCGGCCCGGGCTTCCCTACACTCGAAGAGACGTGCGCAGATTCCGAAATCCGCCCCTTATTGAAAAGATACAAAACACTCTGCTGCGGCATCCGACTACGAATAGCACCATTATGGAAATTACGGTACTTTAGGAACATCGATGTAATACCCTAGTATACAATTTTAAAGACCATATTTCAAGAAATTTTTTTTATTTCATTGTTTGAGAGAGGTTTATATGAGGACCAAATAAAAGTAATATTTATAGTCAAATGATTATAGTTTTCAAAATATAGCACCGAAAAGTCGAAAATATCGGAATATGGAAGCCCGAGTTTCTATGCTCGTAGTTAATTTCGACAACTAAATCATGCGTCATGTGATATATATCATATACACAACATGTTAATCAAGCACCAAAGATATTTAACAATCGGTACTCGAGTACTAGTAACCTGAAAAACATTTTAAAATAGGTACTGGTGTATTTGCCAATACATTTTTGTACGTTCACTAGGAACTAATAAATATTAATATAATTTTCTCTAGGGCGAATTGGAACGTTTGGCAAAACACATCAAGTAAGGGTGAGCACTTTGAAAACAACCTTAGAGAAAAGTCACTGCACCTACCTGCATATATTTTGACAGGCGCTCTGAGTGACATGCGCCCAGTAAAGTTGGTAATGATAGATGGAAAGTACTTCCATGTCTTAACGTCGAATAAATAATGTTAGGTAACCATTTGTGATAACCTGTGAGGAGGAGATTTGGACGGCTCTTAACAGCGAGGTCTTGAGAGTTGTGATAGCTCCAATTATTTCTTTCGCTTTCCAGTTTTTTAATGCATTGAAGAGTAAAATTTACCAGATTTGTTGTAAGTTTCCCCTGACCGACGCATGAATTAAGTGATGAGGCCCATGACAATGTTAATTTCACATAGTGCGGAATAATACGCAACGTGTATACAAGTAAATCTTAAGCAGGGCTTTCAAAAGTGCCCATTTTACCGTGGACAACATACAGTAAGAAATTAGTTCCCATGGAAACTGAGTGCGCACGATTGCGGTGCGATGTCCGCTCGGTGTAATTCCCCGGACATGGTCAATCTTTGTTTGCACGAGGCGGCGGAGTATCCTGAAAGTAGAACTTGAGCAGCACATGAGAAAAGTTTGGAAGTAAGCACGAACGGACTATATCACCCGAGCACGTTATGGCGATCATGCCGAACCCCCCGAACTGCACGTCCGAGAACGAACGAGACGCGAAGAAGCCGTCATCGTCTCGTCTGGGGGCAGTCCGCTGTGATCGCGGAATTAATTAACCACATCGACGCGGCCCGCAGCGATGCACTAATTACTACCCCGGCCGGCCAGGCTCTGCTCGTGTTGGTCACCTCTCCTATCGGCGACAACCTGCAGCAAGAAAACCAATTTCCTCTTCTCCCGTGCGATGTCCTCCTCACCCCCCCCCCCCCCCCGGCCGCAAATCACCATTTTCCTCGACACGCCGAAGTGGAACTGGCTTCGAAGTAATTACACGCCGTCAACAAGCG
Source organism: Dryococelus australis (assembly GCA_029891345.1). Taxonomy (NCBI): domain Eukaryota; kingdom Metazoa; phylum Arthropoda; class Insecta; order Phasmatodea; family Phasmatidae; genus Dryococelus; species Dryococelus australis. The sequence goes on along the minus strand of CM056998.1, from coordinate 30,708,647 downwards.
GTCGTCCCACGGACTTGTGATGGGTCGCGAGGTTGCTGAAACGTTATCACTACGAGTAAACACGGTTCACGCTAAAATTAGCACTTTTCAAAGCTCTGCTTAGGATCTACTCGTATGCACGTTGTGTATTCTTCCGCCTTATGTAAAATTAACACTGTTGTGGGTCTCATCACTTCATTTGTGCGTCGGTCAAGTGAAACTCTAATATTATAAGAAGAAGAAATACTTTACAAAACTGCTAATTTTTTACACTTCTGTGGATTAGAAAAAAAAACTGAAAGCGAAAGAAATAATTTAAGTCATCACAGATGGTTGCATAACACTTTTTATTCGACGTTAATATGTAGAACTACTTTCCATCCATCCATCGTTACCAACTTTACTGGGTGAATGTCACTGAGTGCGCCTATTGACATATATGCATGCAGGGACCGCGACTATTTCTGAGGTTTATTTCTGAAGTGCTTACTTTATCGCGAAAAGCCTGTATCACAGCGGAACGACTGTTATGCTGAACTGAAGAAACAATTACTGCATTCTTATCAACGTGCATGACAACTTAGGAGTAAAAATATTTTCCACGATAACAATAGGCCTATTGTCACTGCACTACTTCTAGAGACTCATCAGAAGCCATTGCCGAAGGTGTTACAGATTTTCATATTATAAAAAATATAAAATACCAATATTTGATTCCACTCGTACCGATCCGACTTCAACCACAACCGTCGAAGAACAAAACATACGATTATATACCATTCTCGCAACAGAACAACTGGCGTGGGTATCACGCGGTCTTGACAGGGTGTGTAGCGGGCGCCAGAATGCAAGCGCTGCGGGAAACGGGAGATCCCCGAGAAACCCCCCCCCCCCCCCGCCGACCGCCCGTGTCGTCCGGCACGACTCCCACGGCCCCCCGCCGGGAATCGAACTCGGTTCGTCTTGGTGGGAGGCAAAGCTCTAGCCACTGTTCCAGCGCGGCACCGATAATATTTCTGAGCGATGTTTACTAACAGCATATAAGAATATTTCCGCGCACAAATATTACTTTTCGTCTTCCATTAAAATTTATCTTGTACTGTACACGTATTTCTAGCTCGTTCAGATCGAGTGTACACAACTCTGTACACAAGTGTACACCGTGAGACTCAAGTGTGAATGATCACTGCGGGTAACCCTGCTACAAACTGTTCACGATAAAGTGAGAACTTTTGAAATCAACCTAAGAAAAAAGTTACTACTCCTACCAGCACATATTTTAACGGGCGCACTGAGTGACGTGCGCCCAGTAAAGTTGGTAACGATGGAGGGGAAAGTAGTTCCGTATCTTAACGTCGCATAAAAAGTGTTAGTTAGCTATTTGTGATAGCTTAAATTATTTCTATCGCTTTCTGTTTTTTAGATTTTAATGCGTCGAAGAGTAAAAATTAGCTAATTTTTAAAATACTTACTTATACAATAATTTTAAAGGATAATTTGACCGACGCATGAAGAAAGCGATGAGGCCCATGGCAATGATAAGTTTACGTAAGATGGAAGAACACACAACGCGCATACAAATAGATCCTAAGCAGGTCTTTCAAAAGTGCTCATTTTACCGTGAACAGCCTATACACAGAGCGCGCACGAATGCGGTTCGTTGTCCCTTTACTGTAATTTTCTAAATTCTGTTGAACTTTGTTCGCACGAGGCGGAAGAATATCCTGGAACTAGGACTTTAGCAGGGCTTCAGAAAAGTTTGAAGTATCCGTGAATTGACCATAGACCATAATGTCACATGCCGTGTGCCTACGTTTTTTTTTTTTTTATCGTGAATACGCCACGGCGCGAAATGAAGTGTCGTGTGGCGACGGCATGTCCCGTCTCCATATGTCGGGGTCAACGACTCTCCCGCCCGGAGGACCTCCACGTGGACACGAGAGGGGGTTTCCTACCCCCCAACCCCACCTCCCACAAACCAAACCCTCCTCGCGCGGCATACCAGCGCCACCCCATCACCACTACGCCGACCTCCCAACGGCCGAGACGGCATTCCGGCGGCAAACCACATGTGATGTCCCGTGCGACGAAGACTACAGTCAGTCCAGCATTGAAGCTGCCGCCCGCGATGTCAGTCTGATTTTTCTGGACGTATTCACTTCAAAAACTATTTCGAGCAGTTGTCAAACCCATTTCCATTGTTCTAAAATTGTTTATGCTAGTTAATATGGCCAGTCCCCCCTCCCCATAAACGCAAATATTTTATAGCGTTCACGCATCACTATAGTGCGAAAATTACTCAAGATATTGAACATACACTTAAAGACTGTTCACGATAAAGCGAGCACTTTTGAAATCAACCTCAGAAAAAAGTCGCTGCCCTATCTGCATATATCTTAACGAGCGCCCTGAGTGACAAGCGTCCAGTAAAGTTGGTAACGATGGATGGGAAGTAGTTCCGTATCTTAACGAAGAGTAAAAAGTGTTATGTAACAATTTCTGATAACTGAAAGTATTCGTTTCGCTTTCTGTTTTATTTTAATGCATCGAAGTGTAAAAATTAACATACTTGTAGAAAATTTACTTTTCTAATAATTTCACAGATTCAGTTGACCGACGCATGAATAAAGTGATGAGGTCCATGGCAGTGTTAATTTTACATAAGGTGGAAGAATACAGAAGGTGCATAGAAGTAGATCTTAAGCAGGACTTTCAAAAGTGCTCATTTTACCGTTAACAGCCTATACACACTTGTACAGGCTCTAATAATAAAACTCACTGGATTAATTTTTCGATCGATGAGCCTTGTTTCATGAAAATAAATGGTAATTAATACTATTGTTATAATTCCTTATTTCAAAATGAAGAGTATTGTACCGAGAATGAAAGAAATGAACATTTCTCCTTCCGCTTGTTTTAAAACAGAATTTCGTACGTAACGCAAGAGTTTTTATGACGAGCTAATTACCATGGAGTTTCCTCAGCCGGTCCACAAAGAAGTCCGTGTTGTGTACTGCGAGACGCGGAATTGATTAAACCAAGCGTGAACTCGACGGATCGAGAGAAATGCTGGCGCAATTGATCCGAGTCAAACACGAAGCAGATTGTGATATTAATTGGCAGTGTCGATGAAAACAATGGCTCCGCGCTTAATTAAAAACCTTTCCTTGAATAAAGAGCGAAGGTAATTCCGGTTACGCTTTCTTCTCGTGTTGTGCACGAGATGGCCAAAGGTATGTGTGCAGGAACTACTCGACCAAACTAGGTGTGGATCTGGAAAACATGTGACCTACACAAGGTCATGCCGTTCTTTTCCTTCCCTCTTCTCTGGCGGCCATTTAACACGATCAAATATTTATTGCATTCAATTCACTGAACTAAAATCACTCCATTCGCCTTTCAATGAATTGCATTCTATAAACTTCCAAATCTTCATATGAAAATTTATCTGAAACTTTTTAATAAAACAAGTTTTAAAAAATATCAAATTATAATTTTTTGAAGTATCTGCAACTCATGCACGACATAAAATAGTTAGCTAAACCGCAACAAATTTCCTTCATTTTATTGCACATTTTCGCTTAAAAAAATATGCGTCATTGTGTAACAACTTTAAACGTGTGCACACAAGAATATTATTATAAGTTTACTTCCACAAGTACAGTGAGAAAAGCTGTAATAAGCGATCGAATTTCCCGATTCGATAAAATTCTAAACAAAAATCTTGAAGGAAAACGAGACATCCAAGAAGTCGAAAGAGAAAATGGCCGCGAATACGTCGTTCCTATAACGTCAAATGGCATGCAATGGACCGAATTGAATAAAAATGGGAGGTAATTCGAAGAGAAATTTGATCGTGCGTAAAGTGCTTGCTCCAGAATAAGATAAGCCGCTCGACTGTGGATGTCAGGAGGTGCCTTGGAGACCGTATAAGTCGTGGCGCGGTGTTGACGTTGCCGCGTTGATGCTTCCGAGTGGGCTGGTGTCCGTACAGGTTGCTTACAATTCACGTTTTCGCGAAGGCAGATAACGGCATTTAATTTCCCTACCCCCCCCCCCCCCCCTCCCCCGACACACCAAAAACCCTGGGCCACCACCCGACTACACTAACACTCGAGTCTTGCCCCTCCCAGGCCGCACACTCGTAGCTATGGGATAGGAAGATTTCGCAAGGCCAATAACCTGTTGGCTATTCTCCCCAGTCCTGTGTATAATAGACTGAGATGTTTGTTCAATGGCTGTTGTTCCAAAGAGCAGCCAATGTTACTCCACACCTGGCAGTCTGACATTCGCTACTTGTTTCCTTGCAAGTCTGCTATTGGCTCACAGTCGTCCAGGGCGTGTATAATGAATTGTGATCCAATTGCAAACGTGACTTTAGTGTACACGTCTATCTTGTCATGAAATAAACTCGCGAATTTTTCCTATCTCTACTTATAGCGGTTACTTCACACTTTTCTGAAGACCTGCTAAAGTCCTACTTCCAAGATATTCCTCCGCCCCGTGCAAACTAAGCTTATTTAAGTCTAGAAATTTACACCAAAGGACAACGCATTGAATTCGTGCGCACTCAGTTGTAATAACATATTATGCATGAGAACTTTTTCCATAAGCGCAACCACCACATATGCGTTCTCAGTTTTTGTTTATATTTATGATAGATGAAATATTATAATTCATTAGTAAAATATGGGTAAAACTTCAATTTAACGAACAATAAGAAACTTCCTTGTTGCCAGAGGTATAGAACGCTTATGATACAGGCCGTATGTAGGAAATAAGTAAACACGTCATACATGGGGTGATTTTTCAAAGGTTTGATAATACGTAACGAGCAACACGTTCACTTAAGCCGGCTACACCTGGACTAACGTGTTCCAGGAATACCTTTCTCGATAATCCACGTAATTTTCACGCGCTGGTAAAGCTTGCCAGTGCCTAGCTTTTGCGTGTTACGTAATACGTGACTCTGCACCACGTGATCTCGCTGACCAATCACAACAGGGTCGTCTTTGCTTTCCATGGGTTCGTTTTTGTTTTCGCGATGTCGTCTGCTCGCCTTCTTAATTCCTGAACCGCATATATAATTTTCTCTCGGGGAATGAGGACGAATGTGTAACAGAAATTCGACTAAAATTATTTATTTTTTAATCCGTAAACATTTAGGGAGTTTTACATTGTCGCAGTTTATCAATGAAGTTTCTAGAGGTGGAAAATCGTATGCGTGAACTACGCTATGTTTACCGTTAAGTTCGAAATTTATAGTAGGCTTGGTCACCCACTACGGATATCATGTTCAAGGTCGCAAGCTCAACACAAAGTATAAGCTTGCAACTCTCTCTCTCTCTCTCTCTCTCCCTCTCTCTCTCTCTCTCTCTTTCTTCTCAGGTTCTCATTAGTCAGCGAGCCGGGGAGCTCCTTCGCAATACACATATATCATCGGGACGTTCAGTATCTTAAAAACTAATTTCAAAATTTTGTCGATGTGATCAAAAATACCAGCATCACAAAAGTATGAGAACTAAGAAAAATTACTTTTCAGAAAATAATAAAACGAGTTAGAAACTGTATTTTTTTTCGATACAAATCACAAAATGGTGCGAAATAATACGTCTGACTACAGGTCGAATTTGTCCATATTATAATAGTGTTACAAAATATATTTCCGGAAATACGAACCGCTTATAACACGCCCGGCAACGTCTTGTATTATTGGTCGGTGCACTTGCCCCTGTTGTTGACATTAAGGGGAATCAGTCCCCGCCATCTTGGATTTTCACTATTTCTGCCATAAGTTCCGTTTTAAGATGATTAAAGAAATTTTTCGCATGACATATCATGAATAACAGCTCCTCAAGTTTCGTCAAACTACACTATCTACCAAAAAGTAATTGGGCACCTGTCCACGATGTTTGCTAGGCGGTTGTCACCCCGTTAGAATCTCGCAGGGCCACCTCTTGCGGCTATAACAGCAGCCACCCTGTCTGGCATACTCTCTACGAGTGTTTGCAGGACATCCACGGGGATTCGTCGCCATTCCTCTTGCAAACATTCCATGAGTTGAGTAATGGATTTTGGCCGCGCCTGACGAGCCCTCACCCGGCGATCCAATTCGTCCCAGAGATGTTCTATAGGGTTGAGGTCGTGGCTCTGGGCGGGCCAGTCCAATCGGCGAACATTGTTGTCGGCGTACCACTGCATAGTAGCCCTTGAAACATGGCACCTGGCATTGTCATCCTGGAAGTAACACGGGTCCATTCCGTAAAACCGCCACAATTTTGGGAGCATTTCATTACCCAGAACGTTACAATAGGCCTCCGGCCGTGAAACACAAGTCAACTGACGTACTGAATTACCTATCTTCACGGGTGCCCAATTACTTTTTGGTAGATAGCGTATCACATCCGTACTGCATTTATTAATTTTTTATTTTTGACTATTGACTGCCAGCGAGCGGTCACAGAAATGATTCTGGCAACAGTAGTCTGGAACTACATGTTTTCAAACAAGTGCAAAGCAATGCCCCATGACTCGTCGACCCCCAAAATAAAATACTACATCTGTTCTGCAAGTTACGGCGGACATTTAATGAATCCAAGACTGCGCGAACTGATCCCACTTGACCAGGTGACGGACACGCGGACGGTTTAAATGTCTTTCCCGTCGAGTTGTGATCCGACAGAAGACGGAGGCGTGGGGTTAAGGTGATATTTCACTTTCTTTTTATTTGGTTATCTGAAAGAGCTTTCGAAAAGTGCCCCCTTAAAGCTGCTATTAGTTCTCAAACCATTATAGTTTTCGAAATATAACACTCAAAAGTCCTAATTTCCCGAATTCTGCAGCATACTAGGCTTTGCTCCTAAATATTTTTTTACAGTCAAATTGAATTTAATGCAATCTGTATGGTGTGCGGAACATATTGATTCAGTATGAGTGCGATTTATAAACAGGTGAGCGAGTATTGGCACTCTGAATTTTGTTGAAAATAGGGGTCAGACTTGTTGTAAATATATTTTTGTTCATTCAAGCGAAACTGTTAACATTCATTTAATAAATAGTCTAAACCATGAACTTTAGAGGAAAAGTTGTTTTTGTTCCTTTCGTAGCTTATAACACAAATGAAGTATGCCGCGCTTAGACTCTAATTCAACATTTGAACCTGCCTATAACACTCTTGTGTCGGAATTTGAGTGTTATATTTTGAAAACTATTAGTGCTTTTAGAGTAAAATTTTGGACTGGACCGAACTCGGATTGGAATCAACTCGTAGCGAACTCGGAGTGAACTCGTATCGAAGATAAGCGTTTAAGGTAAAGTTTAGAACATGGACTAAAGTGTAAACAAGACTGAAAGCGGAGTGAAACGATTGAAGCACTCTATTGGCGACTAGCAGAACTACAAAACAAACGAATTACGAGAGTCCAGTAAACGTAAAATATATTTTTCCAACATAATATAAAATAAGGATCCCACATATTTCTCCTACCAAAAATTTCTCAATTCCTTCACAGCCATTTACTTTTCCCTTCACTTCCAAAAACACTTATTTTGCTAGTCTCAGAATGATTCTATCCTCTTACATAACCAAACTAACGAGTCAATATGGCGGCCACTTCTTCTTTGTTCTAATTTCAGTCCGATTAGTGTTTAAAGTAAACTTTTCAATTTGGATTCTATATTCCAGTCCACCTCGACAATTGGACTAGATTATCTCACTCAACTTCTACTTCAGTCCAGTACGGATGTGTTTATACTAACATTTCAATCTGGATTCCTCAGTCCACTCCAGGTTCAATCCGGATTGAAATGTTACTGTAAAAGCACTCTATAATGATCTGACAACTAACTACTGCATCAAGGGCGTAACTTTTCTAAACCGCTCTCAGATAACCAAATTCCAAAAAAAAATTAGAAATATCACCTAAACGGGGTGGCGAATTAGCGCAGTAAGCGATGCCAAGACGAGGTTAAAACAACGATGGTCGGGGAGACTCGGGGTAAATATGGCAGAAGAACAATATGGGAGAGTAGCCGAAAAAAACGCGAGACACCGATGCCAGCGCTCCTACCGGTTTGTGCTGTTTGTACGATGATAAGCCGTGCATTGAATGGGTAGTTTTGAGTATTTTGGATGCGTTTTAATTCAAATTTTTTCGCTTGAGTTTTTATGTATTATGGCAGGAAATATTTGTGTAGTTTTTGGCTGCAATAATGACAACGTTGCGAACAAAAGAAAGTCCTTTTTAATATTTCCAAAGGATGCAAGTCGGTAAGTACACGAGCTGTATTGGATAACATTTTCCATTAGTGTTTTTATTGCACATTCCATTCACGTAAACCTTAATTTACTTTAATTTACTTAAATACTGCTTTGTTGTTTCCTAGGTGCAAGCAATGGGTGCAGAAATGTAAGAGCAAACCTGAGTGTAATAAAGAAGAAAAGGGACTGGCGGTTTATACCTACACGAGAATAGTGTGTTCCAACCTTTTCAGAAAAGAGGATTTTCGCAACCCAAATTTGATTCCACAAGACCAAGAACGAAGTCACTTGAGTGTTGTAGCTGCTATTTATAATCTTGTACACTAAAGGGCCTTACGAAGTTTGATAGACCTTAATCTGTAAGGTGCAGGTTTGATTTTATTGGAGCGACACCTTCGAAAAATAAAAGTAAACAATGTTTACAAATTCCACATTCGTTTATTAAACTGGCTTCAGTGTCTTGTTAAAGCGTGTATTTAGTTCAGCAAGTTAAGCTACGGATATAATTGATTAATTGCGTCAAAATTGTGTTTTCATATGTGTCGGTGATTGCTCGTACAATGTTTACATATTAACCATACATTATGCACCAGCAGGGGAATAAATTCCCAAAACAATGATTCAAGGCGCACCGGGATTTTTTTTTCCAGGTGGTAACGCGAATCGTAACGCATCAACGAAACAGGGAGTTTCCCCATAAATGATTGTCATGTGTAGCCTATTTGCACTGAGAAATAATATATGTGTGTTTTGCAATTTAACATATTTCTATACTATTTCTAATATTACTGTAATATTGTCTCATGAAAACATGTTTAATTGCAAAAGTATTGAACTGAACATTAGGTTCCGTACCTAAATTGACAATGTTACTAATACAACTTAGAAATACGATAGTCGGGAGGGTTATGAACTTGAGGGAAATTAAGGGGTAAAAGTTTATACCCCACAATTCCCCTGATCTTCATAGTCCTCCCCACTATCGTATTTGTAGCTTGTATTGGTAATATTGTCTATTTAGTTAATGTATGGTTCAGTTTCGTGTGTAATTTAATGTATTTTCATGATTAAAAAATATCACATTATTTACATACTTTTCACCTATTTTACCCCACAATTTCCCTTATCTTCATAGCCGTCCCCACTATCGTTTTTGGGATTTCTATTGGTCAAATGTTGATGCCCCTAGTAAATTCGTGTTCTGTGTAATTAGTAGAGTGGAATTATATCATTTTCCGAGAATTTTTTTTTGAAAATCCCCTATTTTTAGGAATTGCCCAGTTTTCAGCATATTTATTTTGTTTATGTACACATCTGTATTGTTTATATACTTTTGCAGTGTATTTTCATACTTTGGAATGTTACTGCTTACATTTGGGAAACTATGCATTTGAATATTAATTTGTATGCTAGTTGGGCTGTGTTTGCACCAACTACCAAATATTTTCGATGATTTATTAAAGAAACAACTGAATAAAAACTTTAATAGTTCCCTTTCTAGGTAGTCGCTTACCCTTTACACACCCTAAGGTCTACATATTATTACTGTTTTACTGTGCAAATATCTTAATTTCTCTACATACTGAGTTTGTAAGTAATTTAAATTTAAATGAGTGGAGATTTGTTGAGTACAGCTTTCGGTGACGACAATAATTCTTCTCCAGCCAGTGCATCAAAGTCCATTCTGTGTGCCAAACACCATCTACTGACACAACTCACCATACACTTTAATTGCAGCAGTGGAGATGTCATTAGGTTGTCGACAGTTGGCAAGACAGTGTAGGCTATATATTGCAGAGTGTGAATCAGCTGTCGAGTGAGGGTTACCGTCAAAACCAATTAAAAGAAGTAGCAACGTCCCCCCCCCCCCTCCTCTTCCATACTCACATTTGTTTACACAACAGTGTACAAAAACTTCCAAACAATAATATTTCACTCCTGAGAGCCATTGTTACATTTCAGTGATATTTGTTATAAATTTTTTACAAATAAATAAAGGATTTTTTTAAATTTCACTTCCTCTTATTTACTCCCTGAAGTGCTCAGTATTTTAACTTCGTGCATACACCTATCATACTAACTTAAATGAGGGGTTTTTCAATGAATTATTTTGCCACATTCTGCAATGCAGATAAGTCACTTATAGTGATATACACAGATTAATTTTGACCTGTTAGTCTATTTACACAGTTTTGTTTGAGGTGATCACAGTATTGGAGAAATTACTTGCAAATTGCATTACAATAACATGAATGCCATGAATTTGAACAGAAAGTACCTTAAATTCATAACCAAGGTAAGTTATTTTCGGTTTAGCTGATTTTCAATTCTGCAACATGTTTTGCAGTCTTCTTGCCATGAAGCATATGAAAATCTGTGGTAAAATTTCTTGAAAAAAGCATGTATTCAGGTTGGTTATTAGAAGTGACTTGTTCATGATGATCTAATGTTATAAAAATTTGGAAATACGCTTTGTTTTTCAAAGTGAATTACAAAATAAAATGTGCTTAATGCATGCAAAACTTGAGATGTGAAGTAAATAAGCTGAATGGCTTGAGTACATATGTTAGTATGTACTATAAAATATTTTGACCAATTGTATTTCCATCCTAGCGCCAGCTGTAATGCATAAATTGAATTAGTAAATGGGGGGAAATGGTTGATTAAAATGTTTAAAGATTGTCATCTAGTTATGATCTGAAATACTCTCTTTAATACAGTACAACTTATTTGTAATTTATGTAGTATTTAAATTATTTATCTCATCTATAATCTCTCAAATTTCACTTAAGTGGCGTGATATCAGAGGCGATGATACATTTTCATATTTGGTATAGGCGTACCATTGTATTGTTGAAAACTGTAAGCATTTTGCAGTCAATTTTACTGCTTCCTCCTTGGATTATCTACACTAGGCAAGAAAATGGATGTCTTAAGTAGGAAGTTGTGTTCCAATGCATGTATGTACTATATGAACACACCATGTGTGGTGGTCAAAGTAATGATCAAACTTTATAGTTCTACGAAATTTAATTGGGGTACTGTCCATAGGCACTGACACAGTATTCTAAGAGGAAACGTGACCTTAATTGGCCAAGTAAAATAATGACGTATTTGATATTTTACTATGGAACGATACTTACTAAAATCCTAAATTACCAAATCGCAACCACTTCTGAACAAGTGAGTTAATAGCATCCGAACTGAACACTACTACATGTTAAAATACTATTGGGTGTGTGTGTGTTTATTTTTACATAAATACGTACAAATAAAACATTTCAAGAGGAGTCAGGTGAGCACTTTACCATAATTTATAAAAACCTGCTGAATGATGAAGTGATCAATTAGTGTCTATGAAACCAGCATTTAGAAATGAGCGGGAGGAGGATGCAATACTCTTGCCCTTTCTGTACTTGACTGTGCCTTTAGTACGGTTACAAATTTGACAGTATACCCATTTCGATTAAAATTTCCCCCAATCCCGAGTTGCTCTGTAATACAAAGATACTTTGTTTTGTTGATGAACAGGCAATAGATATTACCAAACTACAGAATAGTCCTTTGTGTATAATTTTTGGTTACAGCCCCAAAAAATTTCATAACTGGTTCAATCAGATTATGAAGAAGTGACTGGGGTTTCAAATGTTTGTTACTTCTGGTTGAAGCATGGCTGCCAGTGGGTTAACCATAGCTGCCTGTGTCTCACTTGAAGCAGTGTAGTTGTGGCATAACTGCAAGACAAAACTAATTTATATGTGTAAAGGTGGACTCGCAACCATCCGCTGCACCCGTCACACGGTCACATGATCTTCGACCAATCGCAGGACTTTTTTATCCGTCAAACTTTAACTTTCGACGGACCGACGGATGGACCACCACATTCTGATGACATTCTGTGGATACGAATACGCACTTTGAAGTATAATGCAACGCGCTGGATTTGTGTTTATTTATTTTGGTGGTAAATTCAGGCAATTAAAACTTAAACAATAGTAGATTATACATTTTCATCACGTAAAAATTTATTTCCCCAAAATGTTTCTCTCTTGAAAATGTATTTCCAACCAAAATATACCTTCTACGAAAGAAGAAAGCAGAACAAAAACCATATATGTTAGCAATATAAATTTTTGAACTATTTAATTTGTTGCTAATTTAATGATAAAAACTTCAAAAAGCAGTAAATTAATATTTATGCAACTTATTTTGTTACTAGGTAAATCTTAAATATATAAAAGATATTTCTGCTTATAAAGCTAATAAAAGCCACAGTGTAGTAGAGCTATTTTAAATTAATCTTGCATTAATATAACCCAGATAAGTTGTGAAGACTTTTCTGTCCAAAAAAAATTTTTGGTTCTGTTCATTCCCGATTTTTTTTGCAGAAAAATAAGTTTGGTGACACCTCCATTTTCAAGAATCTATTGAATAAATGCAGTCGGTTATGTATCTGACAAATTAAATACCGCTTAACATTCCATTATCTTACTTATAATTGATTAACATTTGTCCTTTGTAACTTGCAACATCCAAGTCTGTGCCCAGTAACATGATTCTGTTACAACTGATTGTCCTTGTTTCAAGTGGCAATATTTATGCTTTAAGCGCATTTTAAAATACGGCATAGTAATACGAATAAGCAACTATCATAATACATTCGGCAAAACAGCACGTTTTAATACCACGAGACGACAACTGCACACTTAAATCGCGCGTGCCGAGCCATGTAAATTTAAATTTCCCGGGTGACAGCACGAGCCGCTAGGAGCGCCGTTGTAGCGTGTCTCGCATGCTGACAATGTTAAAACGCCCCTCAGCCATATTGTCCAGCTGCCATATTTCCTCGGGGCGCGAAGAGAAGCGACGAAAGCCCGCGCCGACACGCGGCCGGGCGAACGCGCGCCGCCAACCCTCGTCGGCGCAGCAAGAACACGCCACACAACCGAGATGACTTTCAAGGGCCGGGGAGGGGGAGGGGAGGGTCTGACCCAGCCGCACCCCGCGCACAATACAATTTTAATTAAAGTCGCGGTTTCGGTCCCCTTCCAGGCGAGAGTACGCGCGCGCGCCACGCCCATTTCATATCCGGAGCCCTGCGCGAGTTGCCGTCGCGCGCCGCTGCCCCGTGCTGAGCGGACACGCGCGTGTTCGCAGCGCTCCTGCGGTTCTCACGCGAACATGCGCTTATCAAGTTCAAGTAAGATAACTGTCTGTGAGAGCACTGCATCCGACTATACAATGTCACGAACTCGTAAAAAAAAAGTAGTACAGACACCATTCAAATTGTTCGAAAAGTGCGATTTATGCTATATATACAGAATGTATGTTTTGCAACGTTATAAACTATTTTACTAAAATATACTTTTTAAATGTAAAAAAATAATAATAATCGAATATAATAGTCTGCATTTTAAACAAAATTTAATCGCATTTTCTTTCTGGATGCTTCAGAAAGCAGAATTTGCAAGAATATCTTTGTCATGAATATCGCCTAATATCTACTATGACTGTGTGTAATAACATTGTAATAATAATGTAGAAATAATTTATATGGTTATTTTTATGTGCGTCCGTTTGTCACAAACATTTATGCTGACACTGACGTAAAATTGATATAGTACATCGTTACTATGATTTTATTACACATGATCACAGTAACTATTATGATGATCTTTCCTGAAGAAGATTGCCTTGCAAATGATGCTTTTCGAAGCATCCAGAATGGAAATGCACTTAAATTTTGTTAAAAAAAAAAAATACAGACTTTAATTGGTTTAATTTTTTTACATTAAAAAAGTTTATTTTAGTAAAACAATGTATTATGTTGCAAAACATATACATTCTTCTTTCACATACAGCATAACTCACACTTTTCTAACAATTTCCATGGTGTCCGTGCTACTTTTGTTATGAGTTCTTCACATTTTATAGTTCGGATGCAGTGCTCCAAAGGCAGTTGCTTTACTTCAACCGTAAAATCAAGCTGACGCTCGGCGTTCCAGGACAGGAACGGCCAGGCACTGCTTGCAGGGTTCCACTTCAGTAACCAATACGGGGGGACGCCCGAATTTCGCGAAAAAATTTCAAGACCAGTTGTATTTCATAACAATTCAGCTGAGATCCACTTTCGTGATTGGACGGTTCCCGTATGACGCGTCTTGGGTGTCTGCCAGCGAGTCACAGATCTACACTATCGGAGTTGTTAAATGATGATTGGCCGCAGTCAGGTAAGAAAATATCATCTCTCAAAGACAAGTCGCCAATAAGCATAACAAAACTACTGGTAGCGTATTGAAATCTAGCACGTGCGGGAATATTTTCGGGGAATTAGGGTGTGTCCCTACCAATAGGACCAGCTATTTTTCGCTAGCAAATTTGTGCGCGGCATCAACGTTCTACGTGCACACAAACTCGTACCCTTTTGCTATTGGCCGAGTGTCTGTGTGAGCATACATACGCTATTTCACTGGGCCTGTCAGAATTGAATAGTGCTCCTAGAAATTCGACATTCAGGCATTTAAAATACAATACAAACCAGTAAGTGCTAAATTAATCAAACCTACGTACTCATTGCAAGGAGGCAAATACTTCAAGCTACACTTAAATATTTAGGCCATAAAATGAGGAGAAAGGATTCACTGGAGAATATTCTGATTCTGGGAAAGATTGAAGGCATAAGAAAAAAAAAGGAGAACAGAAAATGAGATGGATGAGTGGACTAAGCAACGAACAGGAGCCTGGAAAACTCTTCGAGGAGTGGTAGAGGACACGATGATGAAGAGTAGGGCAAGGATGAACGATTAAACAAAAACAATAACGACGACAAGTCAGAATTAAGTTACTCCGATACTGAACTTCCGTGATTTGCTAGCAGGCATCTCAGACGCGTGAGAGTTCAAATCATTCACACACGAAGTTGTTTCTGAACTAACGTGCTTTACAGTACAACTTGTAGTGGAATATTTGCGCTAAAAACAGGTGGCCCTAGTAGGGCGATTTATTTTCACGAGGCCAACTAAAGGCGGGTTACGCTTTCTTATCTCCCCATCGCCCGTTCCCTACACTCTATACTTGAATCAGTGAGAATTGAGCCAAAGCAGTGAAAACAGTGAGAATTGAGCAACTGATAATCAGTGTCAGATAACTAATTAATGTAGTGGTTGCATTTTACTGATTTATTTGTGATTTCCCACTGAATGTCAATAATGTCACTGCTATAAATCACTCTCGTTCCCAGTTAATTTGCTTGATTCGCCAGACAGCGGTAGCTTATCAACTGACTTTCAGTGAAAGATTTCTCACTGACATATCACTGATTCGGATTTAGAATCCAGTAGGTTATCAGATAACTATTTTACATGGAAAGAATTCTCCAGTCACAGGAATCGTGGCCCACGGAATCAGCGGGCTAGGCCACGATAAGTGAAGCAGGTAAAATGTGAATATATAGTGCGATAAAATAAATCATGATAAGATATTTGTATTTATGGTACATTCATAGGATACCGTGTAACTGAAATTGTGTGAAGCTGATATTTCTGGTATGTATTGTACAGGTTAAGAACGGTTCTAGGTGCCTGTTCGTAACAATATTGTGGTACTGTGAAACAATAGTGTGGTAGCAATTAAGGAGAAAATGCGAAAAATGTGAAATTACGGTACATTAATATTACAAAAACTATACAAATTGGTGAAATGCAGGGGTCCCAATAACTCATGCAGGTGCATGATGTATATTGAGATATTTTCCAATTAGTCGCTTTACCTATACGCTGTTCGCGGTTAATAGAGTACTTTTGAAACCCACCTTTGAAAAAATGTTACTGCCGCTACCTGCATATATTTCAACGGGCACAATGGTGGGAATGTACCCAGTAGAGTTGGTAACGACGTAGGAAGGAATTCCATGTATTGACATAAAACTGAAAGTGTTTTGTAAACATTCTTGAACACTGAAATGATCTTGTTTCCTTTGATTTTTCTAGTGCATGTAAGAATACTAATTATAAAAATTGACGCGCGCTCGACCACGTATTCTGCACTCTACGACGAAGAACTCCTAGAGGTTGCAAGACGGAGTCAAGGCACGTCCAATCAGGGCGCCCGCGCAGTAAAAAATAATGGTAAAATTACCTGACAAGTGTAAGGTAATATTTGCAAACTTGTGTGGTAAACATAGTTTTCTGTACGTGCAAGGTAAAATTACCGCACTGTGGAGTAAAATTCACGTAAATGGTAATGGAAAACCCTTTACATGAATGGGAAAATTACCTTACGACGTGTGGATCTCCTAGTCTATTTGTAACTATTTGATAATTGAATAATATATTTTTTATCTTAAAATTAATTTTTACTGCCAAGTCATACAAGCTGTCCAACATGGCTCTTTATATGTAAGGTATAATTACCGCACTCTGGAGTAAAATTCACGTACATAGAGGGGGAAAATCCCATAGATGGATGGGAAAATTACATTACGACGCGTGCATCTCTTCAGCGTTGCCTCAACACCTAAGTGGGAGGACAAGCGGGAGAAACAATCCTGTAACGAGCTAATTTTCACTTATGATACCATGTTGTCGTCGAGGTGTAATGGATAGCGCATCGTGCTATCGTGATAAGATGTCCATGGTTCGCGCCCACTCACCGGCAAGTGTCGATGATTTTAGAGTTACGATTTCGGTTACTATTCGTCAGAGGATACAGGTAATAATAATTAATAGTACTAATACCCTGTGTATTTTTAGATATAATTTGATTATACAATATAGTTAATATTATATTACTTGTGATGTAAATTTACATCACATTTGACAGGTAATTTTACCTTGCATGTAGAGGTAATTAGCTTCCCTTACAAGTAAGGCAATTTTAACTAAAAAATGTTTAACAGTGCGGATACACCAGCGGAAACGGTAGGGTAAACTGCCCAGCTCCGCCCGCCCCGGATGCTCCTCTGGGAAGGACACTGTTCTACTGAAACCGCGGAGAACTGCAGCCGCCAGAGCTGGATGTTTACAACGCTGCGAATGCATTCGATTGCGTTACGGTTAACATACGTCCTTTTTTTTTTTTTAATTTTTTCTCGCTCGATCCGATATTTCGTGATGATCAAAAACACCAAGCATTTTTTAACTTGATTTTTACATACTTTGCAACGAAATTCGTTATAGCCGTGTTTCGAACATTCACTTTTTTTAAATTTTATACGTAAGTTCGCATGTTTTATGATAAACGATATAAATTATGTTTACAATTTTTGCTCCAGTTTATTTTACATACTGTAGTGTCAGTAATAAAATAGTTTGTTGTGTAAAACAATGGTAAGCATACAAGTTCGTATTCCTAGCAACCATCCTTCAAATTTTATGTTAACTAATGATAACGAACATGATCATCTTATCAACTGAACTTCTAAACATGGTTTCCTCGAAATACCAATAACTTGATTAAATAATTTATTCAACTTTCTCAATATTAAATTATGTCTGAAAAATTAATGTATGGTTCTTCAGTATAAATAATTTATAGCGCTAATTAAATTGCGCTGTCCTCCTTTTTATCCTGCGTGTCTGGTGATCCTACTTCGCGAAGGCACAAACTTTGTCATTTCTATGGAATTTGTTTGATATTTCTGCAATGCCGAACATGAATGATAACGACAAGAAAATCAACCAAGTTTTATTTTCGGTCTGTTGCTAAGGACTATCGTTTCTGTTTAATATGTTTTGCGTAATTATTAATATTTTTTTTAATTTTCATAATCACTTTGTGTAATTATTTTTTATGGAAATTTGTTTCCAGGTTATTTCTGTGTTTTATACTGCATTTTTATTGTTGCATGAGTAATTTTTTTTTCAAGTTAAAATTTTTTATGAACAATTCTTATTCCATTACTTTACAAACATAACCAGCTTCGGTGACTGAGATTATCCAACCAATTTGTGAGCAAATTTATTTGAAGCATGTCGGACAGTATATCAGTTAAAACACGTGCCACTACAGACAGGGACTTTTTCAGCCATTTCGAAAAACGTAGAAGGATTTTGCTGGTTAACAAATGCACCGGAAGACTCTGCAATTTCGAAACGACCAGCGAACAATTTAGTTTGTTCATCGTCCTCAAAACAGGCTAGGTGCATATACAGTATATGCTACAGGTTGATTGAAAAGATTCTGGTGTGGTAAACATCGTAATAGCTTCTTTTCTGATGGAAAAATTTGGTAATGAACACTCTAAATCTGAAACAGTGAGAATTTTACGGTTTCAATCACTTAACAGTACCTAAGTGATTCAACAGGCACTTAGAAAAAATGCCGGTTTTCCTTCACTTATTGATTTAGTGACATTTTCCACTAATTCATCAGCCATTTTTTTCACTGTTTTTCAGTGGTTTTTATTTTACTGGTGAATTAGTTAAGCATCGTGTAAAAATGGTTGTCAAACAACGTATAAAAAACCGTTAAACAACGTGTATCGGGTGAAATAACAACGCAAACACTAATAAAACAATTTCTAAAATGTGTTTCGTTTTTCAAAACACTCTTTTATGAGGTAACGTAAACATTCTGTTATGGTGTCATAAGGTCTTAGGCAGACGGCCTGCCTGATCACACATGTAAGGCCAATGGTGCAGGAAAGCCGTGTGTCTACTTCAATTTTGGTCAAAAAATGTTTTTCAGATATTTTTTCAAAATTTTTGGCACGACAAGACATAAAACATACTTTCTAACACCTTCTTACATTGACAGATATTCACTACCATTACTACTATCAGAGCACTGATGGAAGATAGGAAATAATATCTTACTTCTCATCTCCCATCAGAGCTCACAGAATAATAAATGTAGTCAATATTTAACAATGCAAGAAGTTGTTGAAAATTAATATTTACGTCTTATAGAGCCAAAAAATTTCGATAAACCCTCTGAAAAACAAGTTTGAACGAAAATCGAGCAAATATACTGCTTTCTTGCACCACCAGCCTTAAACATTAAACCAGGAAGCGAGCGGGATTACAACGGCAGATTGCAGCCATCACCGAGCGAAGCCAGTTGACAGAAATCCCCTCCACCGGCCAGCAATCGCGGACGAGTATACCGAACGACGCGCCGATATAGGCCAGCGTCACACTGAGCGTGCCGTATTTCCTCATCAGGCCATCAACGAAAGAAGGGCACAGAGATGGGTATGTCCGGTCTTCGATAACCGCATCGCAGAATCAGCCTCCGGAACCATGATTAAGGCGGGGGGACATTCCAGTCAGTCTGTCATAGTAGTGGCGTCAAACAAACCACTGCATAACATGTTAATTTAGAATAATGACAGTCCATATAAGCTCCCCCGATAAATATTACCGTAATATGTTATTGTGTGTTCATCATGTCTAATAAAGCCCAGCATTCACAGTGTGCTCTACCAAACCATCTTTCATCATTCAGCTACGCTCCTAGACCTTTCTTGTACGAGTTTGACCGTAAGTTATATTCATAACAATTCGGTCTTTCATTCCGTTTTTACGTCTTCATTTAGTTTTCATGTAATCATCACAGCGCTCTGTTTGAAGGTTTCAACCGCATTAAACGTGGTGAAGAGAGTGAGTGCACTTACATGTAAGATTCGTTTTAACAACCCTAACGTTAGCAATTAAATTAAAAGCGAAAAGAAATGGCATACAATTTAAGACTACACACATTCGATAAGTAACTAACATATATTTATTTTCCTCTTTATAATCAACATGAAGGCA
This sequence comes from Dryococelus australis, assembly GCA_029891345.1. Classification (NCBI taxonomy): domain Eukaryota; kingdom Metazoa; phylum Arthropoda; class Insecta; order Phasmatodea; family Phasmatidae; genus Dryococelus; species Dryococelus australis. The sequence goes on along the minus strand of CM056998.1, from coordinate 30,688,655 downwards.
GTGGTGCGTGTGTCCAATCCCGGCTATCATAAGATTATTATTATTTTTTTTTTACTTTTTCAAATTACTGTAAATTATTCAATATATGTAGTAAACTATCACGTAAATATGTATTTTGTATCTCATAATTATTTGGCTAAATTCAATAAAAACAATATTTAATTCGAAGGGTGCAGTTGCCGCCACTTATTCAATCAGTGAAATTATTTAACTGAAACAACCAGTGATTTTTCACTGATTTTTAACTGGAGCCATTTTCACTTATACGAGTAGCTGAATTTCACTGCGAATCAGTGGTTTCCCACTGATTCGAATTCAGAGCGAAGTTGTATTAAATAGAGAGAAACACGTGCATTCTCCTTTTTCGGTCGTTTCCAATCTTTGGTGAAAAACTGACAGTGTAAATGTACCAAAAAAAAAGTTAATACTTTTTAAGGTGATGGCCGCTCAAACTAAAAATGAAGTATCAACATCGTTTCCAATTACTTTATCGTCAAAAATATTACATATGTAAATATTTTTACTTGGCATCCAAAAATCATGTATTTTTTAAATTATTCTTCATGGTGTATTTTTAAATTACGAAAATACGTTTCGTATGACGTAAAAAAATTGCTTGCTACTAAAGATAACGTTTACTACCGATTAGCTACGGTGAATCAAAACGTAAAGGACTTCGTAGCACATAAATTCAGCGAAGTAATATGTCAAAAAAGTTCGCAAAAAAAGTAACTTTCCTGTCTGTACAAAGTGAACACTTAGCGGCCTTGAAGTAATGGCTAGTAAACTATCACGGAGCAGTACATACTCCCTTGTTCCTCGCACGATTATAAAAGGTGACTTTGTGAAGCTTTTCATTAGTGTATCTAACGGGCCGGGACGCAAAAAAAAAAGGGGGAGGGGAGAAACTGATGACGCGGAATGATGGGTTGAAGAAGCGGCAGAACAGGAGGGTGCTCCAAGAGCAAACACTTACCCCCAACCACCATCAACCCCCTCGTACCACTGCGACCTCGCGCAGAGTGGCATTATCAATACTCCTTGCTCCTCCTTATGGAAAACACCACTGTCGCAGGTAACCCACCCGGAAGGCTGCCAATAGAACAGCTGTTTACACAATTGAAAACTTAAGGGGAATGGTGCATGAGACCAGTATATTTACCCGATGAGTTGTTTTCCAAAGGGTTTATCGGAATTTTTGACTCGACAAGACGCAACTGCTAATTTTCGACACCTTTTAAAGTTGTTGGATATTCACCGCCGTCATTAGTCTCCGTGCACTGATGGAAACAAAAGAAAGAATTTTTGTCCGTACAGTAAAATAAAACTCATTCCACATAACCTCTGTTAGATTTTCGGCAAAATGTCTGCTAGACTTTTGGCGCTAAATTTCAACTTTAAGAAATCGTAAAGTCAAGAGTGTTTGTCTCTACCTTTAAAAGTTCCATTGTGACAATTTCCATAAGAAACCAACATGTCGAGAAGCAAACGCAAAGTCAAATCGTAAAGTTAAATGTTAAAGTTTTTAATTGTGTAATCGCCCTTACGCAGTAAGCAGTAATATTCCACTGTGGGCAGTAAGATGCGACCTCAGAAAAACTTAGCACACACATCATCGATTTATTTTTAATTTGCTTGCTACTAAAAACGCTTGCGGGAGCAAAAACACAACTAAACAAATAATTAATTAATTTTTGTTTGGTTATTGCTCTCTGTCTAATCCAACTGCTTGCAGCTTAAGTTTTCTATTGCGTAAACCCCTTAAGTTAACCTTTCTCAGGTCATGGTAATGTATATACCACATGCAGATAAAAGTCATGGCAAAACAGGCCCCAGTGGAAATCCTCATGGCCATTAAATATACATAAATATATAGACTTTACATTTATATACAAATTATACAAATAACTTCTATAGTAAATTTCTATTTCCGTAAAAAAATTTATTCACATGACGGACCCCCCCCCCCCCCAAAAAAAAAATAGCCATTGATAAAATTAAAATAGAGATGAACGGATTAAATATGCGAGAACCTTACACCTTCTAACGTCCAATCTGGCATTGCTTATTTTACGATTGTCAAATATTTCGTAGCCCTTTTTTTTTTATAATTTTTTTGTGTAAGTTTTATTTCGACTATCATAGCTTTCCTATTGTCCTTGAGGTTTCGAAGACGAGGCGTTGTAGCTTTAACTTTGCCCCATGTAAAAATAAGCCGTAAATAATTAAGTAATAAATGAGTAACTCCCCCGAACTAAGCAAGATGTTTGAACGTAATTACGTCGAGGACACGTCACGCCAACGACACAGGATTATACGACGGGAAACCATTGTTTCAATGAAGAAAACTATTCTGTTAATGCTTGTAAATAAGTACTTTTTTTTTTTTTTTTTCTGTTTTTGGTTGACCAAGGTTAACTAAACAATGATGTATTTTTTTTTTTTTTACAAATAATTCCTTTGAACACATTACTGAGGAATTTATGGAAGAAATGTAGAATTTTTCGACAAGCATAAACACGAAACTACATAAACACTTTAGTGCGTTTTATATAAAAATGAGGTGAGAAGGTTCAGTCGGCAGTTAACAGCGAACGTCGGTGAGGTGGAATGAGGCGAAGATGGAGCAGCGGAGGACTGCAAAGGTAGGGGGAAGAGGGAGTACTCCGAGAAAACCTACATGTGAGACTCCTGACGACGCCGCTGGGAATCGAAACAGGCTCGCCACGGTGCGAGGAAGGCAGTGAGACTGCTACTACTACACCACCGCGGCGTACATAAAACATTTTGTTTTAAAAAATACAATATTACAATTGTACTGTTCACAAGGGAATTTTCGGCAATAAGTTTCGAAAGCATTATTTTGTGTGTACACACATTTTCTACAGTCAACAATGACAGCCGCGCTTATATCTAATCCATTCGCAGTCACTCCACGCTTTTTAAAACAAACCTTCGAAAAAACACCCCGCGTATGACGTGTTTGGTCCTCTCCTAAATACGCAATGTATCACTCCGCGTTTTATAACTCTAATATATTATTATTGGTTTAATTGAAGTTTTATTTATATCGTATCTATAATAGTTCATTTATAATTAATGTGAATAAAAAAGGTCAAAAATAGCTGTGTTAGTAATGCCAAGTAAGTTCACGGTAAAATTAGCACTTTTGACAGCCCTGCTTAAGATCTACTTGTATATACGTTGTATATTCCTCCGCCTTATGTAGAATTAACGTTACCATGGGCCTCATCACTTTAGTTATGCGCCGGTCAAATGAAACTGTGAAATTATTAAGTAAGTAAATACTTTACAAATATGCTCACTTTTACACTTCGATGGATTAAAAAACCGAAAGCGAAAGTAATAATTTTAAATTACTATCACTTTGTATTCGACGTTAAGATATGGAACTACTTCCCATTCATCGTTACCAACTTTACTGGGCGAATGTCACTCAGTGCGCCCATTAAAAAAATATATGCATACAGGGGCAGGGACTTTTTTCTAAGGTCCATTTATAAAGTGCTCACTTTACCGTGAAAAGCCTTTAACAAGAGTTCTCATGCAAAATATCGCAAAATATTATTAAACTTAGTGCACACGATACGATTCGTAGTCCCTTTAAGGTAGTTTTATAGACATCATTATGCTTTGTTTGCATGAGGCGGTGGAATATCCGTGAAGCAGAACTTTAGCACGGCTTCAGAAACATTTGAAGAAACCGTGAATTTTATATATATATATATATATATATATATATATATATATATATATATATATATATATATATATATATATATAATATTTTCTGCTCATCGTACACGTATCTTTCCGTCGCATGAACATAAATACTGACACTGTCGTGAATATAATCGATCGAGAAGCACTTTAAAATCGTGATAAAATAAGTACGTTTCAATTACGAATAAATTTGCTCAATACGTTATTATTAAGAAGGCAGGGAATATACACATTTTTCAACTCTTAAAAAAATTTACCGTCACCTTAAAAATGTAACTGTACATATACCAACAACTTCCTTCGCATTTAAATGTATTCACTAAAGGAACGCGACCGTCTTTTCTTTTATTATCCGTACAGCAACTAGATAAATATAAAGTTAACTGAACAAAATATGATAAACCAAAACACTGTGGGGTGGTTTCCCAACTAACAAACTTTATTCTGTTGAATTGACTAAAAACACCTTTAGGGTAACAAAACCAGATTAAAAATATATATTTTTTAAAACAATATTGTCTATATTTTACGGTAGCAATTATATAAAGTGTACAGGCACAATTATATTTCTCTCACTGAATGGTAACATGCATTCTTTACAAATTGAATTTTATTGAAGGTTTTTTTCATATATTTAGTTATACGAAAATGCTCAGAATAACGCCACAAAATTAAAAAAAAAAAATCAAACACGGAAAAGTTTAAACAATGACCAATTTGCTGGAATAATTTGGTTTTGGAGGGATGTTAATTTCACGTGGGAACACAAACGAATGCCGCATTTGCCTCTGATTTAAAAATCACACATTTATTCGTATGCGTGAGATATGTTTCGTGTTATTTTACACTGCCATGACAAAACAGGAAATCGTTGCTTGTTTTCAAGTGCAGCTACTTCAGTTTAGGCACCGTAATCCGATAAATCTCTCCTCCAGCGATTTAAAATATCGTTTATGCTGGTCGTCTATCGTGGTGAGTTAAAATGTACTGATGTATGTTAAAATACACGCGTAAAAAACTGTAGAACGCGTTCGTTTTTTGTTACCTTACAAAAATTCACTACTCCTAAGAAATACCATCGCTAAGTTTATAAGACTTACGATAAAAAAAAAAACAGGCGGTAGAGCCGAAATTTCCCCCACATAGGACGAATGGATCGCAGCTTAAAATCCCAACCTCACAAGCTGTTTTCCGTGATGTACCGTACTTAGCACATTCTCTGGCGTACTACCCTTACAAAATATTATAAACATCCCCTAGAAAGCGAGAGTCGAACACAACTAGCCCCTGTTCTACTGCCACAATTCCTCACACAGCAGACAACACACAGCTGGCAAGTGTATTGCATAAACCTAAGGGGCGTGGGAGATTCTGAAGGGAAGGGGGAGTGAGAGAGAGAGAGCGCGCGCGCGCGTGTGTGTGTGCGTGCGAGCGCGCGTGTGTGTGTGCGCGCGTGCGTGTGTGTAAAGACGAAGCTGCGAAGATGTTCGGCTGCCATGTTGGTAAGTGTTGAGCACTAAGACGACCAAAGCAGCTAGATTTAAAGTTATGCCGCAGATTTACTGCCTAACGAGCAGTGAAACAAACGAAATATTTTACAAATGAGATCACAGAGGCCACAACAAGTTTAGAAATATTAAAAACTTACATGATGACTTTCGTTCTTCCATTCGCTTATTCCAATTAAAATATATTAATTTAATGTATACCATTATAACTTCAAAATTCATCGACAATTTTATATTTTCAACTATAAACGCATTTTTCACGCAGTATTTACATATGCAAAATAATATATTATTTATTCGTGAAAAAAAAAAAAAAGCAAAGAGAGCATTATTTTACAAGTCAACTAAAGTTCTATGTCATACTATATCCGTAACTTGAACTGATTACGTGCAACTGAAGAAACCACGCATTCACTAGATGGAATAAAATGCTACCGTTTTATCGAAAAATAGTATTATAGACTGCTAACGGTAAAGTGAGCACTTTTGAGGCCCTAATTACTTTTTTCATTTAGCAATTTTTTATCCTTCATTAATATTTAAAAATAAATATTGCTATGTAGGTAATAAACACAGTGTGTAGATTCCACCGCATTCTGAAGTTAACGTCTATGGCTAAAATAAAATATATTTATTGACTATTATTCCAAATAAGAAGGTTTTCAAAAGTGCTCACTTTACCGTGAATGGCCTATACTGAGAATTACTTATTTAAATAACCAAGCAAGTGATTGAAAATGAGCTATATATGAAAAAATTTAAAGTCGAATTAACAATATTTCAAGAGGAGCAGTGTAAAAAACTTCCTGGAATGCAGAATTGTAAATGTCGGGGAATAAGAGAACGTGTTTCTTAAGCACTCACCCCATAGCAATACCATACACCCACTGCTCCTACGTTCATGACAAACAGACTCAGCCGCCTGGGAACCATAATAAAGGGGGAAGAAAAGGAAGGAGAGAGGGTGATATACCGCTGCTATAAATTCCTCACAACCTTGCGAGACGACGGCTTTCAGCAACAGAGGCTTCCTTTTATCTAAATACGGCGCGCATTTGTCTCGGCGCAGCCAGGCAGCAGAGAACGGAGAGTTACGCGACACGCGCGTGTGTGTAGGATGTTCACGGTGAAACGAGCAATCCCTGAAAACGCTGCTTAAGAACTGTTCATCTCCTCGTTTCCGCCATTCGTAAAATTCACGTTGACATTGACCGGATTGCTTTATTCATGCGCCAGTCAAGAGTAAAAGTGAAAATTATTACGAACACAAGTTACTGTTATGCCAATATGTATTCTGGTGTATTAATTGTATAAAACACGAACTTGATTTGCCATAAATTTACATTTTACACTCGCAATACAACGTTGAAAACGTTAACCATTTGTAGTTACATCCAATTTTTCCGAAACCTTGCTAAAGTCCTACTTTCAGACTATCATTTCGCCTCATGGAAACAAAGCATAACCAGGTCTAGAAAATTACACCAAAGGGGCAACGTACCACATTTGTGCACGCTCAGTGTAATAATATTTAACACTAGCTGTTCCCACGACTTCGTTTGCGTGGGCTTTGTTTACATTTATTTAAAATATAAATAGAAAAATTGAAATAAGGCGTGAATAGTTTCAATCGAAATTTACACATAATAATTTCTATAATCAAAACAACGAATTAATTTTTAAAATTTTAAATATTAATTAAATAGAATTTGCAAATGTATAATAATGTTTAGATGGAAATTAATACAGTGCCTGCAACTTCGTTCGCGTGAACTTTAGGACTTGTTTACATATGTTTAAATAGAAATTTCACTTCGCTAGGGTTTTATGGATTTATTGAAATACATACTTAAATAATTGGTTTGAAAGAGTGTTAACGCTTTTTTGACAATAATCCTTTCGCACTAAAATAGGATATGAAACATAAATAAAATCAATCGTATGAAAAAATTAATTTACTTCATAACCATTTGAGATATCGAGATGTAATAAAGAGCATATTTTAATAGAAATAAACTCTATGGTCTCTGAAAGCTTTATCAACATCGACTCTGCCGTTTCGGAGGCTATTATGGACAAACGTCCAGACAAACAGACAAAAATTTTAAAAACAGTTATTTATGCTTCAGCATCGTTTAAATAGCATATTACGCTTAGATATTGGTATCAATATTGAAATAACAGAGATACACTTCAAGTACAGATTATAAGTATTTCTCAATAGTCATTACCAACACACCTATCAACTCCGTTTTTATTTATATCAAATCTTAATTAAATATTATAATTTAAAGATAAAGTGTTTGTAAAAGCGCTGATTTGCAAGAATATTTAGAAAAATAACAAAACACGTTGGGCGATTTTTCAAAGGTTTGATTTTAAAAATGTGAAGAAACCGTAAACAGACTATGCAACTATTTTACTGTTGCCAACTTAACTGGGTACCTGCATGGCAGTGTACAGTAGCACACACACAGTTAACGAGCAGTGATTTTTTTTTCAACGGTTGATTTCAGAAGTGCTCACTTCACCGCGAACAGCCTGCAATAAGTCGGGCGAGGGGAGACAAAAAGCGCAAGTGCGAAGGCGTGCGTGAATGACGGGCGAGTCGAACAGCCAGCGGTGCAGAAAAGTGAAGAGTACTCTGGAGCAAGAGAGGCTGAGCGGGCAGATCGTTGTGTCCCTGTCTGCGCGCGGAACAAAAGAAGAGTCGGAGGGACCCTCGAGCCGTCCTCCCGCGGTGCTCGATATACAGGATGCTCCAGACGGCGATTACCCGCCCGCTGACTCGACTGGCGTCCTCCAACCCCCACCCCCCCCCCCCCTCCACGGGGACGACGCGCGCAGATCGATGACGCGCGAGAGAAGGGTGTTGTGACCGAGGACCGAGTGGCGCGAGTTAAAGCAGCTTGCGGCGGACTGAACTGGGTCGATACCCCGCACTCGTGTGCTAGTGCTAACAAGCCTACTGCGACCCCACTCCCCCTTCCGAACAATCCTCGAGCGGCCTTTGGCGCCCCCAAACCACCCACACGAGCAACGTGGCAGGACGGTTCACTCTTCACCTAGGAGTACTAGGGCTCTTATTTGGCTGTGTTGGTGTGGGACGTGCTTCGCATCTGATTGGCTCCACCGTGCTGTGCACAGTTCCCAGTTGGTTAGGTTAGCGACTATGTATCCACCCCTGAACAGTAACTGGCGGCTGACACAGTGTCAGGAGAAGCGACGTGACTTGGTGATACACGTGACGCAGGTTTACTCAGTCGCTGATGACTGCATGTCGATATTGACTTTTACGATGTCTGATTGGCTCAGCAGTGCTGTGTAAAGTTTCCTATTTGTTCGGCTGGCGACTGAGGATCCATATCTGAACGGTGACTGGCGGCTAACACCGTGTCAGGGGATGTACATAGTATACCGGTACCTCTGATGTAAGCATACTCAGTCGCTGACTGGATGCACGTCGCTGTATCTGACACCTCTGTCCGAGGTAACGAAGGAAAGCAGTGATATATCCGGAAGTCTGTAAGACGAGCCGTGTAATCAGCGCAATAAAATTTATATCTTAAATTATAAATGTGATTTCTCGTTGCTCTTCTAAGGAATGCTCCTGGAGTGAAATCCGCGGAGCACCTAGGGTTTCCGATACGACATGTAGCTTGCCCTTCCATATTGTGAAGGTGGGAAACAACATAACTCCTATCCCCACAACACGTAAACACAACACCCGAATATCCTATGGATACATTCAGGTAATCAGCACGGATTTGGGACATCCCTCAGACATTGTCACAAGTTTTAGCAATCTTTCAGGGCATACCCTAAAATAGTTCAAATGTTTGCTTTAGGTTGTCTCAGGAATACAACAGTTGGCCATCTGTTACAATCCCACGACGTTTCACAGACATACAAAATGTACAGAAAGAAATGAAGTAGAAGGAATCGGGCTTAGAATAGAAAAAAGCGACATAATTGCTTCCAATGTATACACACGATGGAAATTTCCAGCTTATCCAAACTACCAACTGATTATCAACTATCTGGAACCAGAGACTAGGTCAACCTACAACTTACGAGAATGGGATAGTCTGTCAAAGCCAACTTCGTACAGAGAAGATCTATGCTACAGTTTATTTTTTACTATACGGACATGTATGCAGTGGTTTCACCAATAGAGTATAGTGAGTATGTTTACTAATATATTCAAAATTTGACATAACATCTGGCATAACCATAGGATATTCCAGTGGTATTAGGAAATCACTCAAATTGACGTACCTATTCTGTACACCCTCGATAGCATGTGATCTGCGGATAAGGACTTTTCTACACCTCAAAACTCTTGACCCGGCCGAGAATCTAACCTGATAACTTTCGGCCAACTGTCGGGAGTTCTGGCCGTAGTGTTCGCTCAAGCTTCTTCACATACATGCAGCGAGGATGACTACCAACTCAGGGGCCCTTGTAGGGTTTTAACCTTTCATGAATAACCGTGACAAATACAGCTAAACTAAATCCCTCGTTTCGTCATGAATGATGCTCACACATCGAGGATGGAAAATGAGGAGGGTAAATAACAGCATATCTGATGTCATTTCTAGATTATCTGTGTACACATATACCTATGTACACTGCGTTGCAAAATACATAATAAGTCGTCCTTAACGTGACAAGGACAGCAGACGAAACCAAATCTATCGTCTGGTCATGAATTATGCTTACACATCCAGGGCGGGGAAAGGATTTATATAAGAACATCTCTGATGTAATTTTTCGATTACCTGTGTACACGAGTGCATGTGAACACTGCCTTTCAAACAAGATAAGAAGTGTCGCCCTACGGTTTAGCAAAACTTTATGTAATTTTAGTCTTGTGTTAAAACTCTTGTGCCTCCAGGGACCAATGGACGCATTTCCGAGCACATGCTCATAGTATTTTTTTTATCATAGTAAGGTAAATGCTAATTTCTTTCAAAAATTCGCGTTATAATTACAGAAAAAAAATGGTTAAAAAACAAGAAAGACTATTCTTAGTACAATGTGACAAGAGCAATGCAAAGCTTTGCCGCCCACTGCATCTAGCACGTTGCCAAACTAGTTCAGCCTCTTGCCGCTACGTTCACTTGGCGCCACCGTCCAGTGCTGCGACTACTGGTATTGGAACTCTGTCCTGGTATATAATCCTTCACAGACATCATATAGAGGCGCGTGCTCTACCTCGAAATATTTTCCCATCGTTCTCGTATGGGAGGAAAATATGCAGTTGAAGTAGGCGGGTTGTTAGAAGGGATTGTCTGCGACCATTTCGCGAGACTAGTCAGCGTTGTGGCGAAAGTGGGTTTATTATTTTGCAATGAAACGTTGTAGGCTATTCCCGACAATTGGGGTTGTACTAGACGCAGGAAAATGTTGAATGTATGGGCTAAAAACTTATATCTGTATTTTGGATAGAAGCGCACCTATAATATAAGTTATTTTGAAGAAATATGGCGAAATAAAAATAGGAAATACAAATTATTGGAAGTAAAACAACGAGGTGGCGGTTTTTTGAGAATTTTTAGATAATCCAAACTAATGTATTTATTTAATAAGCCACCTCTAGATCCCAATCTTGAGTATAAGTGCTCAAGGGATGCAGGTGTTAATGAAAGCTGAAGCATAGACTTGAAAATATATTTTTGACACAGAAATTTTGTAAATATACTAATTCACACACATATTCATTCAGTCACCCCATATTTATTTAAATGCTAGTTCTACCAGCAGGCTATATCGACCACAGTAATATTTTCATGTTATATACTATACTATAAAATAGAAATAAGTTTGTTCAAATAATGGTATCTATATCAAACCGTGGTATTTCGCATTTTTGAACCATTACATAATTTAGTTTGAAATACTCTATTAGACGATGGTAATTTTGCTAAAAAGAAAGAAAAAATTTCAATTTTTAACGAACGTAGACTTTCATTCTGGAGTACACCGTGGCATTAAAAATAAGAAAGAAACTACTTCTGCATTATAACTAGAATACTCGTCGATAACACGCAATAATTAAAGAAGTATATAAAAGTACGAGCTAAAGAGTGGAAATTAACTTGGGGCATTTAAAATCCGGGCCAGTGAACCGTATAAATTTAGTCGCTATTTATAATCCCATTTACAGATTTCCCTTCACGAGTATCCTTTCATTAATATTACGACCACGTAATGAACTATCTAGGCGGTACTTGATTGGTAAGAAATAAATGAGAAAGAATTATATGAGCCAGATCTTGTACGCAACCGCCCCCTCCCGCCGTTGTTTCTTACGTATAAGTAACACAAACTGAGCTACATCGGTACTGAAACTTAAACTCATCGTACGCAAAAACATACAGATAACATAAGGCCTATGTAGTTCGACCACAATGGGGTATCCCAGAACTTAAGGTTGGGAAACACAATTTACTTCCCAAACCAATAATATTTCCTTCGTGTTTTCAATTAAAAATGCTATTGACGTCATTACATACGTAATATTTTTGAGAATTAATTTTTACACTCACCTCCATGCAGTGTCACATTTAAAACCAGCACCCACCTGTGAACATAAATAAAAATACAAATTCATTACAAATATTTCGATCGCGTTATGCTAAAACAATAAACTAAAGAAATACGAAATGAAAAAAAATATGTTAACATTTTTTTTGAGTTACAGGTATAGAAACTTCATTAATGAATCGCCATCACCTGATACTGTATGGCACGTCCATTTTTTATGTCACTATGCTCTTAACGTTCCCTAACTACAGCATACAACTAACACAATCAAAAACCAAACATAATAAACCAATAATGTAATGCAAGCAGTCAATATTTAAGTTAGATTTAGCTGTAGTGTTTAAACCAAATTTGATTGCAGCATTTAGTTACAATAACAAACAAGAATATAAAAAAAAATCGAGATATTATTATGAACATAACAGAAATGTATCTCAACGTCAAACAATAACGGCGAAGAAATGTGCGGTTTATATCTTCTCTTTTTCCGACTGCATAAAGAAGCCCGTTTTTAAGGTAAACGCACAAACTGCAGGGATATTCTCCAACAATATACACAATAATTTCCATCGAGTTATCTTGAGCTGGACGCGAACAGAAGAAGCAGGTGTGCTTGGCAAAGCAGCGCGACTGAAAGTGCCCCAGTTACCATAATTTGACTGAAGGTACAAGTAACGAGACCAGCGGAAGGAAAATAAGGGTGGGCATGGATAAATTACAAACACGACAAGCATACCCTCACAACCACTGCAATTTGGAGTAACAGCTCGACACAGAATATCAATTACAGAACTTCAACATCCAAAGTAATAATAATGAACGTCTGTATTTACGTCAACAGATACCTCCTTGCTCAAATTTATTACTCGTTGGGTTACTTAGATTTGCACATAACCTATCTCACTGCTTAAAAAGCACTTATACGAATAATTTATTTGGAAATATACATCCACAAAATGAGGCAGTTTAATAGAGTGAAGAGATTTGGGCGGCTCTTAAAAGCGAGGTCTTGAGAGCCGACGAGGGTGATTGAGGTGAATACGGAGCGGCGCCGGAATGAAAGGGCGCGGGCAAACGGGAGATCCCCGAGAGGACCCCACCGACCAACGGCATCGTCCGGCACGATTCTCACTTGAGAAAATCCGGTGACGGAGATTGAACCCGGTTCACATTGGTGAGAGGAGAGCAGGCTATACGCTCAGCCACCGCGGCCCCCAGTTTAATAAAGTTAACGCCTTTAATGACTTACAAGTCCAAGTGTTCACTCAAGTACACAATATTAAATAATTGGGTTTGGCTGTGTTAGGGACACGGCCGTTTTTTTTTTTTTTTTGCGTGAATACGTCTACGTTGATGCGCTTGGCTTGGTGTATATTTTACGTTCCCGGCACCGCTTCACTCGATCACATGGGTTTATCATGGGAATCACTGGATTGCTTTTGATATGCTCTTTCCAAACCGTATACGATTTCTGTATTTCGACTTAGCTTTTTGGCGAGTATAGACTGAAATTGTGTTAAGTTTTCTTAATTTTTTACATTAAACGCATACAATTTCACCATAACCACGCCACACAAATGTTTTTATACACGCAATCAACTGATCTTGATGAGAGCTGTCGATTGAAACCTAAACGAGCGTCGTAGCTTCTCCTAGTCAGAAGTTATACTACGCGGAAGTTATGAGACGTGGCGAAACGAACTCAAAATTGCACTCCCGCCCCCTACTTCGCTGTTCTCACTCAATGTAACATATTCTTTGATCCTTTGGCAATCGAGTAGTGTAAAGTGTAATTTAATTTTAAATGTATACGGTAGATTCGGAGCTGTAATGCCAAACTGTAGCCCCCGATTTTGTTATCATCGGATTTTCTGGATTACCTCCCACTATGGTTGCAAATTTAAAGACGTATTCACGTCAAAATGTGTTTAGCTGAAATCCGGCCGTAAAGGAAGCATTGTGACGGCGCTGAAATATAGCATTAACCAACTTCGCGTGTGTTCTGTTTGCTCAGAATTTTAAGCGGCGCCTATAGCGTTTAAATACAGAAATCTGCTCAGAAAAAAAAAACAGCAATTCCGCTAACGTAATAAAGATCGTAAACATGGGGCCATTTGCAACAATGTTTGTTGAGTTTGAAACTTTACAAGGGCCACATCTATGTTTAAGTAACCAAATTTATGAATTGGCAACAAAATATACAACGTTAATTTCTGTCATGAAAAAATGTATACATGGAAAAGACAACTGCATATGAGACCCGTATAACCAGGCCTCAACTGCGTTGCAGAATCATTAAAATACAATTTTTTACGAAATTATTAAACGTGTTCGTTATGCGTTTACCTGAGAAACGAAAAAAAAAAAAAAAAAACACGAAGATAGGACGGTTCTTCGAAAATACGCCAATATCCTGTAAGGCAGAAGTCTCGAAGGCGACAAAATGGATTCAGCGAAATTTCTTGGCAGTCATCGGTCAGATTTCGCACCTTGCAATGCAGACAACACAATGCGAATTCAACAGCTGAAGAATAACGGAAATAACTACATGTGGTGAAAATATTTTGGAGTAGTGTAGAGACGATTTTCGTAAAACGAACAAGCAGTTATGACTAATAAAACAACACATAATATAAATGTAAGCTGAAACTTCCAAACACAAAAACCGAAATAATTGTGTTTTCAGAGCCGTTATATTAAATTATTCCGCTGTAATTCTGTTAATGACGCCTTCTCAGTGAGTGGACGCTGGCAGGGTGCCTAGCTAAAAAAAAATGTATTTTTACAAGCAATTATTCGTTAACAAGTACCGAAAATTATTTTAAAAGCACCCTTAGCAATCAAGAGCACATTTTACAACGCGATGGTGAGGAATATAAAAATGTAATGTTATATTCTAACAAGCGGATATTATATAGACGAACGGGTGTTGTAAATGTCAGTGAGTGGAAGGTGGCACAGTGTACCGCCAACATTTTGTATTTTTGCAGACAATTATTAAAAGAAACAGTAGCCAAAATAATATTCTTGTAGCACTGTTAGTCGATTAGAAACACTGATGTTACAGCGCGTTGCTGGGGAATAAATAAAATAATGCAGCATTTTAACAAGCAGATTATACAGACGTCGAGTTTGTAAAAAAACACGTCCTGTAATATTTACTTTGTATTTGTTCATAGAATTCTTTGTGAAAGAGTTGCCAAATAAAATACAATAAATGCCTCAAAACCTAAGAGCGGAATGTGTAAACCCAGTGTTGAATTTTAACAAACAAGTCGCAGCAGACTTTTAAGTTGTAACGTCGTGAGCATGTGCTATATGCGAAATTTTAATTATTTGCTTATTTTTTGTGTCATCTCGAGACGTCATTTTATTTAATGCATGTTATTTTTCCTTCGCACAGTAATTATGTTATTTAGTATTTAAAGTAACTGCTCAGATAATTTTCGGATTTGTTTTGTTTTGCAAACATATTCTTTAGGTCTTTCCAATTTGCTGCATTTGTAATGTATTTAGAAGGGCCTAGTTTCCGAGCAGTTGTTGAGCCGTCGTCATAGCAACCGAGTGGCGTGATGAGTGATTTTCACCTCTAGCGCTCTCGTGGTTGGTCGTTTTTTCGCAGGCGTTTTAAATTAAGCTTTTTGGATAAGATTTCAGCCATCTTGATTTCCGAAGGAAGGACGATGACCCACGTGGGTTCAGCCTGAAGGAATTTTCAAATTTAATTTTAAGGTAACATTCCGAGTTGCACCTGTAGACAGGACGTCTCGATGGAGACAAATATGCGAGAGCCAAAATAGTAAGAAACAGGTATGTATCAGTCGCCGCCCGCATTACTTCTGCACAGTGTAAAAAACATGTTAGTTAAAATTCCGTTGCTTGTAAGGGAAGCTTCTTACCTCTAATGTAAGGTAAAATTACCTCTTAAATGTAGAGTAAATTTACATAACAAGTACTATTCCGTAATCCTATGGGAAAAGTACCAGCCAAAAGTGAGAGGCGGCGGGGGGGGGGGATACCATACAAGTAAGGGAAAACTAACTATATTGTATAATAAAACTATACTTAAAAATACACGGAAGTATTAACACTTAGTTCTTTTTATTTCCTATATACTCCGACGAGTAGTAGCGGAAACCTCAACACTAAAATACTCGACACTTACTGGTGGACCATGGACCTCTACCACGATAGGTCGATGCGCTATTCATTACACCACGACGACATAATGACAGCAATAGTGAATACTAGAGTGTTATATGATTCTTCCTTCCGCCCGTCACCCCACTGGAGAATACTGAAGAGATGCACGCGTCGTAAGGCAATCTTCCCATCCATATGTGGGATTTTTCATTACCATGTGCGTGAATTTTACTCCAGAGTACGGCAATTTTACCTTACCTGTAAGGAAAACTATGTTTCCCACACAAGTTTGCGAATATTGCCTTTCACTAGTCAAGTAATTTTCCCATTATTTTTTACAGTGCAGGTTTAGTAAGTCGAACTAATGCAATGTGCATTTAAGTGCTGGAACTGTATTTGCACTGTAGGCCCGAGAGCCTGACCCTTTCAGACCTAATTTAATTTTCTGGTTTCACGATAAAATTCCGAATATATTTTTATTTAGTTCATTCTGAGCCCCAGAGATGGCACAGGTATCTAAAACCATAGAGTAATGACACTAAAATGAGCAAAGTAGGTCTTTGTTGCAGTAAATTTAATCAAAAAAAAAAAAAAAAAACAAAAACACTGTCTACATTTAATGGCATCAATTGATGCCACCGGGTCTGAAAGGGCTAATAAAGGGAAGACCTCAAGAATACGTCCAACAGCATCCAGAGGAATGCTGCAGCCTACGACCAGATCAACCAGATCAACCAGATCAACCAGATCAACCAGATCTTCAAGGCCTTCCAGATTATATCGCACTAAAATTTACTGAGCTAAGTCATCGATATACTTTAATGAAGCAGAGTCGCAACTCAACTTGAACAGTTCCCCCACGCACACCCTGGCATTGTTTATCTGCGATACACTGATCTAGTCCGGAGAAAAGACACTATCCAACTACCTTCTTTGAAAAGTTCATTTTTAAATTGCCAGGCCTAAAGTTAATGAAGGTTACCATTCACGAGAGGCGCTAGTATTGCTGAGGCCACTAATTGAATTTTGTATGAAAACTGAGTCCACACATTATGTCAGTAATAGTTGTTCGTTCATATTTGCAAGTATTGGTGACAAGAATGTTAATTAAATTTTACACTTCGTCTGAAACGCGTCTGGTGAGTTATGCTCCCAGTGGAAAGTAGATATTTTCTTCGTGCCATTGTTGTCTATAGTAATTGAGTTTTGTAGTGTGTTTGCGTGTATTACTCTGTCACACACTGTGTATCTACACATCTCATTACGAAACTTTAAAATTTACATTACGAAGTTTACTATAAACACTGAGCTACATAAACAATTATGTGTGGTAAATACACAATATTTCAGCTGTAGGTTTGGAATAAAATCTTCGGCAAGCAGTTTCCAAAGCATTGTCTGGAACAAGTACATAGATGTTCAACTGTGTGGAGGTAAATGGGCATCATAATATTACATCATTTCTCTCGTAGTGTTATAGGCTGTTCACGGTAAACAGAGTACTTTTGAAAACCCCGCTTAAGATCTACTTGCATGCACGTTGTGTATTCTCCCGCCTTGTGTAAAATTAACCTTACAATGGGCCTCGTCACTTTATTCATGCGTCGGTCAAGTAAAACTTTTAAATTATTAGAAAAGTAAATACTTTACAAATCTGCTAATTGTAACACTTTGATGCAATAAACAATCCAGAAAGCAAAAGGAATCATTTAAGTTATCACAAATGATTACCTCACATATTTTATTCGACGTTAATAAATCGAATTACTTCCCCTCCCTCGTTTACAACTTTACAAGGCGCATGCCACTCAGTGTGTCAGTTAAAATGCGTGCAACCAGGAACAGGACATTTTCCTAAGGTTGATTTCAAAAGTGCCCACTTTATCGTGAATAGCCTTTACAAACAATTTTTGGCGTGCAGTTTCCACAGAGCTGTTTGTAAAACGCATAAAAAAACATGTTAGTGAGCGGTATTGGGGCGAGAGTAATCGGCGCTCCTACAGTCGCCCGGAGAATGTCCAGGACATATAGTCACTTCCGCGCCTGCGACAAGTCGGACAGCTGATATCGATGTTCGTGCTGCTCCGAAAATTGCTCTGCCCTGTAGTTCCATCATCCCTCGAGGCCTGCAGGGGGTCCCCCCCCCTTTCCCCACACATTTTTCGACCCTGTCACGACCGTCGGTATGTGACATTGCTCCTCTACTGCTCTACACATCGGCCCATGCTACCCCCCCCCCCACCTTTTTTTTTCTCCAAAAACCCCGTTCAGGCTGATGACACACCGATTATTTGTATAGTCTATTCGTGGTATCTTCTTCACACTTCTGAAGACTAGAAATTGACGACAATGGCCGCGAAAGCCTGCGAACTATTTTAAACAACATCTATGGGGAGGAAGTAACAAGGTCAAAGACTGCAATTGGCCTGAGAGGCCAACCAATCAGGGCAGAGACTACACCCGCACAAGGATTGGCCAACAACCTCAGCCAGTCAGGAGGAAGACAGCCTGTGATTGGTCGAAGAGTCCGTTCAATCAGGAAACAGCCCTCCAGAAACCAGAACATATAAGGGCCTCTTCCTTCCAGTTATAGGGTTAGTTAGAAAAGAAACTGTCCTCGATTGGTGAGGTATTGTTCGCTGATGATGGCAGCTGCAACGACAGCCAAAACATTGGAGAAGAAACCCAGAAGCCTAGAATTGTAGATTGGATTGTATTGAAACGGGTTCATTAACGTCCCCCAGTTTTACGTCTGAAGACTTGTCAGGGGACGGCTTACGAACTAACTTATGATCTACCGCTAACTTCAACTAGCACCCATGCCTTAACTAGGATTCGAATCCAGAACCTCCGCACCGCAGACTGCGTCAAGGGACGTCGGCTTTTAAATCAAACTATTGAAAAATCACCCCATGTATGACGTGTTTAGTTGTTCATCAGATATTCCCTGATCACACGTGTTTCATACTTGTGCTGACATAAAGGGACTTTATTTTTGGTTGAATTGAAATTTTATTTATAATTTATAATATTTTACTCAACATTAATATTAATATATACAGATGAGAAAACCAGCGTGTTGATAACGCCTAGTAAGAAATAGCTCTCGTGCAAAAAATTATTACACTGAGTGTACACGAATGCGGTGCGTTGTCCCTTTGGTGTAGTTTTGTACACTCGGCTAAGCTTTGTTTGCACGCGGCAGCAGAATATCCTTGAAGTACAACTTTAGCTGGACTCCAGACAAGTGTGAAGTGTGACCTTGAATGGGCTATAAACTTTATTTACTTATGACTCAGAAAATTTCTGTGCTTGTCCCTGATCAGAACTGTGTGACACTGCCTGCAATAAATAGTAGGATGTCATAGCAGTCTCGCGATTCTGTTTGGTTATCTCGCGGTAAACTGAGCACTTTTAAAAGCCTTGTTTAACAACTACTTGTATGCACATCATTGTATTCTTCCACCATACGTAAAATTAACTTCCCTACGGGCCTGATCGTTTATTCACGCGTCGATCATGTGAAACTGTGACGTTATAACGAAAGTAAATATTTTACAAATTTTCTCAGTTTTACACGTAATGTATACCTATGCATAAAACAAGCAGAAACCAAACGAAATAATTTCAGTGCAAAACAAATTCTTCCTAACAGTTCAAATTTAATATTAATAAAAATAATTAAATTACCTTCATCGTTGCCAACTTTACCGGGCGCTTGTCAGTGTGCCTATCAAAATATATGTAGGTAGGGGCACTAACACTTTTCAAAGGTTGATTTCAAAAGTGCTCACTCAAACGTGAACAGCCTATACATGTAATATTAAGTAGCGTTACTCATAGGTTTAACAGCAACATATTTATTACTCATCGCTGCATGCATATAATTCGCTTTAGATAAATACTTATCACACCTTTAGCATCTAAAATACGTAGGAACGCCTCATTTTCCTGAGAAAAAAAAATTCCACGCATACTACACTCTAAAAATCTGAATCACTGAGAATTTCACTGTTTCAATCAGCCAAACGTGTCTGATTGATTAAACAGTCACTCCAGTGAATTAAATTGACGTATCAGTGATAAAATGCCAGATTTCCTTAACTTATTCACTCAGTGACATTTTCCACTGACACGTCAGTCATATTTTTCACTGTTTACTCAGTGATTTATTTTTGACTGATGGATCAGTCAAACAACGTTTAAAAATGGCCGCTAAAGAAAGTGTATCAAGTGAAATAACAACCAATACAAAATACTTTCTAAGATGTGTTTCGTCTTTCAAAACGTCAATTTACGGCGTAATAGGAAAACAAAGCATTTCATTCCGTTTTTACTTCTTTCATTTCGTTTTCATGTAATCGTCACAGCGCTCTGTATGGAGGTTTTTAAACTGCATATAATGCGATGAAGAGAGGCGAATCTACTATTCGACTTAACAATCGTAACGGTACCAATTAAACCCAAAAAAGAATGGTAAGAGCACATTATTTAAATTTTCACGACTTTGCGGCGAAACTGTTAAGTCCTATATTATCGTCTAATTCAAGTTGGCGTGGTAGCGCAGATGGTTCCCGGCCACCTGCGAAGTTTTTGCCTGGCTAAGGGGTAGGATGGCCGACCTGAGGTCGGAGGGTCGCGGGCTCGCGACCCGGCGCCTCCGGTGGTGCAGAATTTCAGTTCGCTTGCCGCACTGGGAATTTGTCAACAAGTCGGTCCCACTTGAGTTCAACAACGACAACTATACCAACAACGGCCTAGTATCGAAAGGTGTGCGAGTTCGACCTCGGCCGCCTCCGAAAATCACATTTTTTTTTTTAAGTTACGGTAAATAGCGCAATATGTAAATAGTAAATATGTTTATTTCACGTAATTACTTGTCCACAGTCAATAGAAACAATATTCAATTCGCCGCTGTAGTCAGCCGTCACGTGTTCAATCAGTGAATTAATTTCGCGTCACTAATTACATCAGCGAAATTTTTCCACCGATTCGAATTTATACTGTGTAAAACCTCAGTATTCCACGTAAGTAGGTGCAGTTGTCCTTTAGGTATTGGAAGCGTGAAAACCAGATTTTAGTACTTGACTGGGCCACCCGGAATTAAGTTGCCCCGTCACCGAACGTCTGTGATACGTGAGCACGCGCCAAGACGCGTATAATCCAATCACGGTCACTTCACACTTTTCTGAAGCCCTGCTAAAGTTCTACTTCCACGGGGTTTTCCTCCGCCTCAGGCAAACAAAACTTAACCTAGTGTACAAAACCATACCAATGGACAACGCACCGAATTCGTGCGCACTCAGTTGTAATAATATTCTGCATGAGAACTATCTCTTATTAGGTGTTGCTAACACACGTGTTTTCTCGCTCTTTTTATTCATATTAATTATAAATGACATATTACAATTTATTTTTAAAAAAATAGGTGAAACTTCAATTTAACGAAAAATGAGATTACTCTAATACTAACGGAAGTACATAACGCTTGTGAAAACACGTCATCCATGGTGTGATTTTTCAAAGGTTTGATTTAAAAAGTTTGAAGAAACCGGGAATAGACTATATCAGTTTAAACCAACCAATCGTGAGAGTTGGTCCGAAGTTAAGGTTACCTCTTACACGCCATGTTATAGGTTAATTAAATTTTTTTTGGGATACTTATTTCGAATGCACTTATTTTCCCCATGTATTACACTTTTTTTTTTTTTTTTTCCCCCCCCCCCCCCCCCATCTAGTACGAACGCAGTCCAGCTGTTATTTTCTAATCTGAAGCACTGTCCCAACGAAAAGAATGGCGCACGCCGTCCGTGCCTCAGCTGGCTGTAAGCGTGACGTCACCAACATGATGCATTCCGTTCTCGTTCCGCTTGTCGTGTTCCCCCTCAGCGAATCGAAACACCCATAATGCGCCAGTGATCCAGCTTCCACCCTCCCCCCTCCATCAACCCCCTTCGCCACACGCACACACATCCTCGGGTCTATATATATATATAGCATGCAGGTCTGCGACACGCTCCTATCGGGGAAGACTCAAAATGATATCGTAACGGGTTGAAAAGCAAACTTCTTCCGCGCCCAGGCGTTCTAGATACCGCCTTCGCTATATGCGTAAAAGTCATTATCGCCCTTCCAAACCCCACCCCCCCCCCTCCTTCCCTTTACCATTAGTTCGGCAAAACGGGCCGTTACGCGAAGAATATACGGGCGCACAGTTAGGTCCCGCGACTTCATTAAGAAGCTTAAACATCCGCGCGCGGTTTGAAAACTTGCCGTGCAGCTGAGCTGACGTACGTTCCAGGGCGATGGTGGGGTTGCTTGCAAACAGCCCTCCAAACATGACAGGTGTTTTGTCTCCGGGATAATTAAGGTAGATACGCTGCTGCATCCACTCCTGGCGGGCACAAACTTCCTGAATATTACTATTATTCAATAATATACTTCACCCGAAGGTAAAAAAAAAAAAAAACCCGGCTAATGCGTATGAATAGATAACTTTAAAAAGTTACGTAATCCCTGCCACTGATGTTCTATTTTCTCTGACTGAAAACTTTTGTTCTGGAAAGTCGAGTATATCTGTACATGCAGAGTTCATTAACAAAAGTTTTCGGCTATGTTTCGTCCATACCCTGACTATTCATGCAGTGCGACCGCCCTGACTGATTGTTTATGCGCATCGCTTACCCAATAGTACATTCCTGTTTCGTATAGTAAACTGGGGGGCCGCGGTGGCTGAGCGATTAGCACGCTCGCCTCCCACCAAGGCTCAATCCCCGACCGGGTCACCGGATTTTCGCTAGTGGGAATTATGCCGGACGATGTCGTGGTCGGCGGGTCTTCTCGGGGATGTACCGTTTCCCCCGCCCCACCATTCCGGCACCGCTCCATATTCACTTCAATAACCCTCATCGGCTCTCAATACCTCGCTGTTAAGAGCCGCCCAATTCTCTTCACTCACTACAGTCTACTTATTGTTTATTTACACTTTTTCCTCAATAACACCTTTGAAAAATCACCCTATGTAAGTCTTCTTTGAAAAATCACCCTATGTAAGTCTTCTTTGAAAAATCGCCCTATGTATGACGTGTTTGGTTGTTTCTTTAATATGCCACGTATAACAAACGTTTTACACTTGAGTTAACATAAAAGTACCTATTCTTGGTTAAATTGATCTTTTACTTGTATTTACTTATAATTGCTATATTTGATTCACTATTAATATGAATAAAACAGATAGAAAATACATGTGTTGGTAATGGCTAGTAAGAAATAGTTATTTTGCAAAATATTATTGAACTGAGTGCGCACGAATGCGGTGCGTCGTCCGTTTGGTGTAATTTTCTAGACTTGGTTAAGCTTAGCTTGCACGAGGCGGAGTTATATCTTAGAAGTAGATCTTTAGCAGGACTTCTGAAATGTCGTAAGTAATCGTGAATTATTTACGTATAGGCTTACACAGGGATCCTTAGTGGATACAGGCAATACAGACGGGACATTTACATTTCTACCAGCCGTTAATTTGAAGCATTATTTTTGATAAATTCATGATCGCTTCTCCTTGTATTTTGCCATCCATATTTCAAGCCTATTTCCAGAAAATAATATTGATAGGAAACAATGGCACGGAATACTTAAAATATCAGTTCTTAAAGACAGAAATATTTTATTTTTAATAAATACATCAGCATTTTGAACGTACAGAACCTCACATTACTACATTAAAAATATTTACAAAGACTACTTTTGCGCCGTCTTTTAGAATTTAAGTTCTAAAATAAAACTTTTAAAAAATCAACTAAATATATTTTAACGTGAGCTGGCACATCTGAAGAGATGATGTTTTCAATGGATAATGGGAATTAGTTTTATGTATTTGAGACGTGAGAAAGGCTTCTGTATTTGATGAACGTTCCCGAGCCTACCGTAGTGTTAGTTCGAGGACAAAACTTGCGCGGATATGCTTCCACTGCTTTGATGCCGATCACATGAATACTGCGTCACGTCGGTTACATAGTTGATTACAAATATTGGAGAGAATTTTTAAAACTCAACACTGAGTGCCTGCATAGTGAGTAAAATAGAGACATAGGTATTAAAGATGAATCTTTTAAATCCCAAGTTTCTTACAGCGTCATGGAAATTAAGGCGAAATAAGAGTAGTAAATGTGATTATTTCAATGAAATAATTGGATGAAAGCGACAGACAGGTGTTGTAATGTTTACAGGTCTTTGTTCCGATACACATTCTCCAGACACCCAGTGTTCCATCTGGAATATTTTCTCCATTATACGTAATGAACTAGTGTCCCAGGTCCAACTTGTGTACCGCACTTACGATTCACTATAGACCATAGGTAGAGCCACGAGCATTTCGCGAATTCATTCGGTAGCGAGGTAGACTTCAAACATTTGTCCTTTTCTACTACTACTCTCGATTGGACCATAGTTATTTAGACACGCCCCGTTTAACTGTGAGCCAGTAGTAAGCAGGAAGCAGTAGTGTGAGCGAGTGTTTAACAGTGCTGTACAAAGGCCTCACTTGATCACAGCAACCAATAAGCAAACGATAGTGTATCGAGTGTGTAGAGGACTGTCAAGTCTAGCCTGCTGCCAAATCAACCCGCGAAATACTTGGGGCTCTTAACCACAGGTCGTATATGTGTTTCCACCTTCGTGATTAACCTGCTGCCGAAGTTAGTCGGTCTAATCTAGATACAGCCCGTATAAACTCACAGGCCTTCTTAATAAGAAGAGAACGGCTAGTGTCAGCGAGTACGTGATTGTCAAGAATACCGCTGGCGGCGGGCGAATCAGCGTGGGGCACGTGCTCGTTAGACGAGAATCTGCCTACCACATGCTTGTTAACGAGGGTGCGAGGGCGCATACTGCGCTCCCTGCACGGGGAGGACTGTGTATCACCAGCGGTGGCGGCGCTTGACCCCTGCATTGCCCCCCAAGCGACCATTCCGACCCCGTCCTCGACAAGTTTGCGCCGTTCGCGATAACAAGATGGACGCCCGGCGCGCGCCCGGGGGAGCGCATCATCCCCCTTCTGCACCTTCCATTGCCGTGATTAGGGCCGAGTTACATCCCTTATCCGACCAACCACGCGGGGCCCATCAATCACCCATCACTTGAGCGCGGAGCTTTCGCGTGAATCTTACATGGGCCTACGCCTCCCGGGGATCCCGCAAGTCACACGTGTTCCTGGCTGAAGAGGGGACCGCGGTGGCAGAACGGTTAGAGAGCTCGCCTCTCACCAAGGCGAACCGGGCTCGACTCCCGGCGGGGGTCGCTACACGGAATTTCGCAAATGTGAATCTGCCGAACGTTGCCGATGGTAGGCGGATTTTGCTAAACGGTGCTGCCTATCAAGTATTCAACCATGCAGTTTAAATGGAGAAGTTAAAGAAATTATTTTTCAAGAGATCAAACTTACAAGATAACCATTTCAAACACAAACGATATTCTTCATGGCATTTCTTAAAGGCACTGTCTACCGGCTGGCAGCTGTGAAATTCAAACAGGAAATCTCATGTTAAGATAATTTTGCCTCGGTGAGTTAATTTTAAAGATAGGCGTTCCAAACAAACGGTATTCATTACGAATTCTTTAGAAGTTCCTTTACAGTGGAGGTGTTTCCATAACACGTAAGTTATATATAGCCTGTTTGTAAGAACTTTTTTTAATCTATGTTTTGCAAAAAAGTACATACTGCCTATCTATATTGAAAATATACGTTTGCACGGATCTTCTCCTAGAACATTAATGAGGAATAAATTTTGTTTGAAACGCCTATGTTAAAAATTAACTCACTGAGGTGAAATTTCCTTAACATAGGATTTCCTTTTTAATGCAAAATTTTAGAAAAAAATACTAAATTAATAAAAATTTGGAAAATCACCTGACGTGGCAATATTCACTGAGGAAGATGCGTTGGATACTTCTGTTAGAAACAGTTACCTATAAAACTAATATATTGAGAACGAATTTCTTTAACAGGATTATAAACATTCCCGCAATACATACGAGATATTATCACGCAGAAGAACCACTTAAGGCGGAAATATGCACACCGCAGAAATCCCTATTTCCCATTAAACTTTGTGTCTGTCGGTTTGGTACGCGGCGCCCTTAACAACGAGGCAGAAGAAATCACACTGCTGAGATAATTTCGAACCAGGCATCTCAAATCAACGAAAATTGTTCACGTTATATTCGTGGATAACCTTGGTCTTAGCTACGGATCGCCAGTGGCCCACGGAACACAGTTCTGACCCTTACAGGCCCACTTTTATTGCGGTTTTGGATGTTGCAAACAAAGAGATTTAATACCCGTGGTGTATTTAAATAGACACGACACTTGTTCCGCTGTTACGATCAACGAGATTTATGCTTTGTGTCCGTCTGCAGTGATATGAACAAATCATACTCTTAAGACGACTAGTTCGGTTGGCAGATTTGGGCGGCGATCAACAACGAGGTCTTGAGAGCCGATGGGGGGGGGCGAATGAGGTGGGAATGGAGCAGCGCCGGAATGCAAGGGTGAGGGGAAACGGAAGACCCCGAGAAAACCCGCCGGGCCAGCGGCATGCGAAGATCCGGGAGTTGAATTCGGTTCGCCTTAGTGGGACGTGAGCAGTCCAACTGCTCGGCCACCGTGGACCCCGTCTAGGCTAGTAATACGGTTTGCAAATAATTTGCCCACAGGCGAAATGATTGCTCAGAGACGTGTGGAGTACAGACCAATTATCACCCGGAGGCTGTTCACGGTATAGTGAAACACTCTTTAAGACCGTGCTTAAATGTTCCTTTTAGCTTATTTGTATCCTTTCGGAAAGTGTTAATATAAAAATTTGCCATGTGAACAATAAAAACAGTCCACGCATTCCAAAGCTCTGAAAATTTAACGTCCGAGGCCAGAATAAAATATAATCTTTTAGTTATTACGCCTGCTAGGAGGCCCGCAAAAAGTGTTCACTTTACCATGAATGCCATATGCATGCGCGTAATTTACACGGTTGTGTGCACTGGGCACGACTGGGTTAGGGTAGAAGTAGATTGACTCTCAATGGAGCATTGAATTCGGCTGAACACACACTATAATTCATTCACGGTTACTTCACACTTTTCTGAAGCCCTGCTAAGATTCTACTTCCAGGATATTCCTCCGCCTCGTGCAAACAAAGCGGAACCAAGTCTAGAAAATAACACCAAGGACAACTCACCAAATTCGTGCGCACTCCGTTGTAATGATATTTCGCATGAGAACTAGTTCTTACTAGGCGCTACCAACACACGTGTTTTATTGCTGTTTTTGTTTGTATTTATTATAAATGATATATTATAATCTATAAATAAAATGCAGGTAAAACTTCAATTTGACGAAAAATAAGATAATCTTATGTTAATAAACGTATAAAACGGTTGTGAAACATATCACATGTAGGAAATAACTAAACACATCACACATCGGGTGATTTTTCAAAGGTTTGATTCAAAACGTGCGAAGAAACCACGCATAGGCTACACCAAGTTGTCTGAAAAGTACGGCTTATGTTACATAATGAAAGGTAAATGCACATATTCGGCAATACTGAAAAATATTTTGCTAGAATTTATTTATTTAAATGTTTAAAAAATAAATTAAAAAGATAATATTTTTAATCGAAATTTAAACGTATTTCTATTCTGGATGTTTTAGACCGCACATTTTGCAATATTCCTTGAAGTATGGCAATCATTATGATTAGTATAGTATATAACTTAATACTGGTACTAACGCTCAAAAGAAATTTTTACATACATATTTTATTTACATTTATTTTAGATTAATAAAGGACAATTTTCATGAGTGAAATGCATGTGCATAATATAAATTATTAAAATATTTGCAAAAATTTCAAATAATTTTATTACTCACAACCCTTTTACATCAGAAATAAATTACGTAGAAAGAGACTTAAAAACTGGACTGCAGAAAGAGAGCTTATTTCGTAAAAACTAGCATGACATTAACGAATACAATACATGTCTCCTTGGCAATGGTTGCGATTATTATGCCCTAACATTTATTATAGCAGCCGAGTCAATTAACTGGGAAGGAAATGTTCTAAAAATATTTTTTTCCTAAGACGACAAGAAACTTGCTCCAAAACTAAGAAAATCAGCGAGGAATTAAAAATAAGGAACGACATACAGACGTTATAAGTACACAAGAATAAATCCGCTTACGCAAGTTAAATGACGGACTTTTAAAGGCTGCCAGAAGAGGTGACGCCAATGGATGGGGATGGGAGGAAGCAAGTAGAATGACCAAGAAAGAGCAGAAATGGAAAGAAGACAGGATGGGATGAGAGGTACGACTAGGGAACAAGGGCGAAGGTGATAACTTGTCAATGTCTATACCTACGACGTAATGGTATCATCAGGTGTACGTCATGTCAACACAACCAGCACACGTTTAAGCAAAGTGCAATAACGGCAGTGCAACAAAAGGGATATCTTTATTTTCCCTTTCGTTCAAAATTCTTGTTTATTTCACATCAAACCAGCATAATAAAATATATTTAGTGTGGAAATTTCACCTTATATACATTCTGCGATGCTGCCGTCTTTGTGAAAGTAATAGCCAAGCATTCTTTTAAGAGAATGTAATTTAGGATATCTGAAATTATATAGTTTCAATTTAAATGCGTTTTTGTTACAATTATATAAATACAATATACTTCTAGTAATTGTGGTGGATTAAAGTGATGCCAAGGGAAAAAAAATACAGCATGGAAAAAAAAAAAAAAAAAAAAAGAGGTCTTCTACCTCTACCCTTTTTTGACGAGTTCACAATTCGCGGCAGTACTAAAGAACAGCGTTCTACGACCACAAAGAAAGACTTTGTAAAATTACTACGTACTTCGTTAAACCCTCACTACGTTAAAGCTCAGCACGCGACTGCTTGTTGTTCCTCGCAGAAAGAGTAATTACACTTTCGTAAGGGAGTGTCCGTGCTGTCACACAGCGTCACTCGCAGTGACACGTCGGTGCGCGAGAATAAATCCGGTCCCGCCGAAACAACTTTGAGAGGCAGGAAATATATATATATATATATATATATATATATATTATATATATATATATATATATATATATACACATAAGTAAATATATTAAAGTAAACAAATGACAGTGACAAAATAATTTTCTCCCACAGCTCAGTTGGACGCTCGGGACGTGTCTGTGACCGGACCGTGCAACTTGTCAAACGCGCAACGTGAAAATTTCCCTGCTAGACTCACTGTCACTCGATTCATCAACCTATCCCCCCCCCCCCGCCCCCCTCAGAAAAATTATGACAATTTCAACTGTCCGGAGGTTAATGTAAATGTGTTTTTACGACGTTTTTTTCCCCGAACAGTTTTTACGACGTGTTTTCCCCGCTTATCCCCAGTACGTTATTGAAGTACATCGTTTAAAAAGAACAAGTAGGAATTGGCAGTTGGAACCGTGATATTATAAACGGAAATTTAAATAATGAAAGTAAATTGACAACAGCATAAACGCAAAGTACATGTTATATCCTAAGTTTATCAAATAATATAAAAAGTAAAGTGTACTTATGTATCTACCCCCATCTGTCTAACCTTTATTTTAAATCTGTCTTTATAATAAGTGCATATCACTGTGTTGTTTTGTAATATAGGCTTAACCTCAGTACGTCTGTACGTATCTATTTAGGCCCAGCCATGTAACCTTTCTTAAATCTGCCTTGACAACAAGTGCAAATTTTGCCGTCAATAATTATACATTAATTTGACACGTTTTGAAATCACTGCGTTATTTTGTAATGTAGGCTTAACCTCAAACATGTGTTCATGTAGTTATTCATCCCAAGTTACAGTGTTAAGTTTTACTATTGTTAACATAACATCAACGTCACAGTTTGATGCTACACCAGAGGTGTTCCAACATATAAACTATAAAATCTTGAAGCTGATTTTGTTAACTATAGATATATAGCTGTGCTTGTTGCCGACATGCAAGTGTAGGCCTAATTGTTTAATTTGGTAATGCTCGCCGTAATAAGAATTAGAAAGTATTAACAATAATTGTCAACAATTGGGCCTATAGAATGATTCCATGTTTAAATTTCGAAATGTATGTTCGACAAGACAGCTTGCTACCTTTTGAGAAATATCAACTAAGATAGTATGCGTTATTGAGTAGGCATAATTGTTATATCTGCCATTTTGGCCGCAAAAATATTGTAGTTATTGAAATTTAATGTAACTGAAAATTACACCTTATAGTCAACACCCCAGGCTCCCAGAGCTCGTGTTTACTTGCGAGTGCATGTTTTGTAAAGGTTAGATTACATTACACAGTGTATGTGTTAAATTAAGTATGAAGCTGTATGAGCTAGCTTGCAATAAGGGCTGGGCTACAATTGACATACCAAACACATTCACAGTTCTAGCGATAAGCACATACAAAACACAAAAGCACAATGGCCTGGCTACACAAGATATAATGATAATAATATTAGTTTGTTTATGTTGCTACATTTGTAACGAAGAACTGAAGGTCTGTACATAGAGTTGGTAGTGGGTTTTTTCAAAAATAAATGTTTTCAATTGATCTAAGACGTTAATTAAATGATAAATTATTTACATTTCTATTTTTACTATAAATGTTACCTAAAAGCATATTGGATTTACATTAATAATTCAACATTTCTTTCAGCTTTGTGTGCATGCATGAACCATTTCTTGTAATTATAGTAATTTTCTTTTAATGCTTATCTCATTTAAGTTTTCAGTTTTGCTGCAGTCATTGCAATGAAGGAACCACAACAATCATGAAAGTCCATGCACTTTACCTGTAAAATTTGATTCTTGAGGTCTGTGCGGGTTTGAAAAAAAGGAAATATTGCACCCATTTGGAGCACAAGAGAGACCGGAAATGTGGCCATCACCAGATCGGTATTTCACTTAGCTGTAAATAATATACAATATTTTTATAATTATTTTATACAAATGAAGATGGTGCCAGTTGCAAGCCTGGTATAAGCTTCTGTTACCACTTCAATTCACAGTATAAATGTTCAGTTATTTTTTGGAGGGTCTCAGAAGGGTACGAAAACAGAGTAAAAGTACATATACACAAATACATTTGTTGATATGTTTATATTTTTAGTGTAAATTATTTATTTTATACATACGTAATAGGCCTATGTTGAAATATATTTATCTCCATTCATAAAGGTGCATATAAAATTATCCTTAAGATGTACATATACATGCACATATTTTATATATTTTTCTTTTTTATATATTACATATTTTTATATACTGCCACCTTAACACCATCACGTTAAGTTTATTAGCACCATCTACTTGTGTGCAGTGGTGTACTCTTTGCTCGGCTCAGATCCCCTCTTCTTTCTTCGCTGTTCTGCCTCCCTGCCTTATTCCTTTCCCCTTCGTGCGTCGTTATTTTTTTATTTGTTTTTTATTTAAGGCCTTGCACGGCCTCGCTCTACTTTATACACTTCAGCCATCTGCTACGTTACGCCGCTACCTTATGCCTGAAGGATGTGTTTTTTTTCCTGATGGCTTAGCTGCGCTTAACTTCGGTCAGCTGAGGCCAAATACAGCAACCATGTTTTCGAGCAGACGTTTTACTAGTCACGCTACAGAGCGATGGGGCACTTAGAAAACGGTGAGTAATGGGAAACGTTAAGTTTGCAGTACAGTTTTTAAATGTTTGGTTATTTGTGTGACAAGTAGTGTTGTACCTTGGGTGCGCAGTAGTGCTAGTCTATTTCAAAATCTGGATTTGGCTTCCCTTCCAAATTATTTTTCGGCTTAACTAATGTGTGTCCTTTTTTACGTGTCGTGTTGGTCGTTGTTCACCGTCCAAGTTTAATGTTTGCTTTTTCACAGTTTCCATGACTTCAACGCTAGGGCGTTCATTTTTCAATTGTTTGTTGTGTAAAATTTTTGTCTATCGGAGCTTTGACATGACCCAAACGATTATATATTACATATTTTACATGATATATAATGTATATATATATCATGTATTATATACATCATATAAATATTACATGTTATATATATAATATACATGTTACATTTAGCAGTCCTGAAATGTAAACATCATGTTTATTAACATGTGGCAATCAAATGACAATGTTTGTTTACATGTGGCGGAAGGATACCTATTGGGTAAGAAAGTAGAACATTAGCAGGGCTTTCAAAAGTGCTCACTTTATCGTGAACGGCCTATACATATGGAGTACTGCACCCGACTAGATAACGTGAAGAACTCATAAAAAAAAGTAGTACAGACGCCATAAAAATTGTCAGAAATGTGCGATTTATGCTGTATATGAAAGAAGAATGTATATTTTTTGCAACATTATAAAATACTTTACTAAAATATACTTTTTTAAATGTAAAAAAATTATCTATTAGAATAGTCTGTATTTTTAACAAAATTTAAGCATATTTCCATGCTGGATGCTACAGAAAGCAAAAGTTCAAGACAATCTTCGTCATGAAATATCGTCATAATGTTAAACGAATGCGTGTAAGAAAATCGTAATAATAAAGTAGGAAAAATTTTTATAATTGATTTTATGTGCGTCCATTTGACACGAACATTTATGGCTGAAACTGACGTAAATAAAATTAATTATAAAATCGATATGATACATTATTACTATGATTTTATTACACATGGCCACAGTAAATATTACGACGATCTTTCTTGAAGAAGATTTTCTTGTAAATTCTGCTTTCCAAAGCATCCAAAACGGAAATGCGCTTACATTTCGTTAAAAATGCGGACTCTCGATCGATTGTTTTACGTTTAAAAAGTATATTTTGGTAAAATATTTTATAATGTTGCAAAATATATACATTTTTCTTTCATACAGAGCAAAAATCACACATCTGACAATTTTTATGGTGTCTGTACTAATTTTTTATGAGTTCATCACATAGTACAGTCAGGCGTAGTGCTCCATAGGTAGTTGCTTTGCTTCAACCCTAAGCCGTGGTAACAAGGGACGCCGAGGTACTTCAGTTCGAACACGTCGAACGGTGCACGCGGTAACATTGGCTTCGAACCTGTACCGATCGTTACCATTTCTTGTTCCAAATAAACAGGTTGCGCAAGTACATGAACGACTGTTCTGAGTTGGTCTGCGATTGGCTGCTCTTAAACAAACAGTGATATTAAAATTGCTGAGACTGACGCGGTGAAATAAATAAAACGGCCGGTCAAATAAGGAAATACTTTGTACTATTACGACCAAAAATAATGACAGTTGCATTTTTTAAAACTCCATAATCGATGTAAACGATCATAAGTTGCTACGACAGTGCATTTCTGAGGCAAGGATTCCCTTTTGTTTACACTTATTTATAGTCTGTTCACGGTCAACTCAGTTTTTCTGAAAAAGGATCTAATTTTCTTCTAATTTTAAATCCTCCCATACATAAAATTAATAATTACAATGGCCTTGATCACCTTATTGATGCGTTATTGAAGTGAAACTGTAGATACATATGATTAGGGCCATGCATTTTTTTGCGATAGGATTTATGCTCACCCTGTAATTCAATATCCTACGTCCACAGCAAATTCATTTGGTTACTGGCCGCGCGTCTACATACGAAGGCGTGTACTTATTTGATTGGGAGAAATTAGAATAAAGTAATCCGATATTGAACGTCCATGATTCGCGGACAGACTCTTGAGGCACGAAACATTTAAAATCATCCACCCCAGAAAGTGCATATGAACTACAGTGTTTTGAAGTACAACACGTCTTGAAATCTATTCGCGAAAAACACGTGGCTCTACATATGATACTTACATGCACATTCGTACTATCCTGTAGAAAACAAGATATACTAACTTCAGTGGCCTAAAAAATTTAAAAAAATACACTCGCAATAAACCATTAAA
Organism: Dryococelus australis; assembly: GCA_029891345.1. Classification (NCBI taxonomy): domain Eukaryota; kingdom Metazoa; phylum Arthropoda; class Insecta; order Phasmatodea; family Phasmatidae; genus Dryococelus; species Dryococelus australis. Next base: position 30,654,738 of record CM056998.1, on the reverse strand, counting down.
TATAAGAAATATTTCCATTCATTCAGCAAGAACTTAACAATGCGTCATCATGTCAGTATACACTGTAGTTGATAAGTAGATACGAGGAGTGATTGATTTACCAAGGCTTGTTTAGAAAGTGGTAACTTTACAACAAACAGCTTTTACATAGATGTGTGACGCCTCACCAAAATTTTGACGACTTTTGAGCATGGTGTTTGATTAAAAACATATTTTTCATCATGAGAAAATTGCATCTTTTATACCTACCCGATTTTCGCGAAGATGTGGGTATTACCGTATACCAGCTGTTTGTACCTTGTAACGAAGCTGCACGAGGTGGGCTGCATCATTCGACGGCGTCACCACTGGCGTACATCCTCGCAGCACTTCGTTGTATTGACTTACCACCAGCTCTGTCCAAGCATGTATGGCGGGCGCCCAACAACTTAATCGCTGGTGCGCTCATACGGGCGGCGCTCCGAGGAACTAGGAGGCTGTTGCCACGTGCAGCTGGCCAATCGATGGGGCGCGTGAGGTTTCCGGCGCCTGTGACATCATCCCTACAGGCCTGCGTGAAAGAAGAGAGTTTTGTGATGTGTGAGCACATATGTAGCCCATATTTGAACATGTTTGCGGTCCTAAGAAGGAGATTGGGCTACATTAAATCAACCCTTATAAGGAGTAATGTTTCCTTTAACGAACTTTTTCCCTAAATAATTATGTGTATTTCTATTGGTCGTTCTAACCCCTCCCAGGAATATTGCTATGCGTTTTGTATAAATGGTGGGTGCACCTCTGGCTTGGGGTCGGATTTTGCCAATGCCCCAGGAGTCACCTTGCCACCAGTTAAGAAATGATCAAATAAATAAAATTATTTGCAAAGCCCTTACGGCACCTGTAGCAGGCACGTTTGGAGTCTTGGTTAGGAGACAGGCGCCAAGATGGCGAGAGAATTTTGAAATTGTCACAAGTTGAGAATATTAGCCCATGCAGAAATTGCTTGGCAGCAAATTTTAAAGGTCATTATTTTACATGTTTGCTAGTCATGCCCCAGTCTTATCTTTTTTTAAAAATGGGGATTTCTTTGGTGTTTTCCCTTAAGTTTTACATTGAAGTTCAAGAATTTTAATCCAACTACAATTCAAAAATGGAATTGGTGTTTATTGCTGGAGTTTGTAAATATACAATTCGGAGGCATCGTGTTTGTTTGGCCTCGTAACACATATAAATCCATAATTTATTATTTGAAAATGTTGGAAAATACCCTAATTAGAAACTTGTTCACCTAAATCGGCGTTTCTTTTAATGTTAGCCAATTGAAAAGGTTAAAATCAAAGAAAACAAAAATCTTATCAGGTTGAGTGAAGACAAAAATTACTAACTTTTTTGTCTTTTCATTTTGGCCACTAGTTACGATGGTGACATATAAGATTAAAAATATATTATCTTGGTATGTAATCTCTGATCAGTGTGGATAGAGACAATTTATATATATTATATTTTTGTCTTCATTGACAGTAAAGTGTTAACTTGCCGCCTTTAATTTGGGGGAACTATATTCTAGGACAGCAGTATAATCAAAAATTATTCATAAATATACATTGCTGGCAATATTTTGTGAACTGCTGTAGGGATAGAGAATCGCCTTGCTGGGCGTATTGCATATATATATTTTTGAAAATTTTTCTCCACTTTTTATTAGCATGGAAGTTTATAGGCTCATAGGATGGTTATATATACATACATACATACATATATATATATATATATATATATATATATATATATATAGTGGTTAGAGAAATACTAAAATTATAGAACATAGTATTGAATTTCATACACTATTTGTGTCTTGTGGCTAAACAAATTGATTACTTTTTAATATATTGTTCAATATCTGCCCTTTGGTGCATATGACTAATTGTATTGAAAAAGGACATATGGCAAGAAGTGTTAGTTATAAAATCAATTAAAAAAACAAGAGTTACAAAAGAACAAAAACAAATATATTTGAAACCACTCATGATTTTTACTGGTAATAAGATCTCACTATTAATTTTCAGTACCAGTTTTATTTTAACGATTTGTCTGAAATTCCTCTGCTTTCCGGGGGTTTGTTTTCCGTTGGGAGTTTTTGATCTTCGGACTTTCGGTCCGTCTTGCTACGCCCTCTGGGGCAAGGGCGTTGCATGTGTAAGCATGTGAACATTATCACTTCGGTAAGTATTTAATTGTAAGTGCTTAAATAAAGTTACACTAACATATTCACATAGAACTTAATTATTTTGTATTTGTGCCAAAACGCTGTTCAGCTGGTACATATTACACCGAACAACACTTTCAGACAAAACATTTTTGAAAAATGTTATACTTTGCCCATAATTACACGTGACAACCCACTCTTACTGCATTGGCACACAGAAATTACGAAAACATACTCGCTTGCTGGAATAACATAATAGGCCCACCACATGTTGGAAAAATGTTTTTACGAGCTTCCTCGAAAAGTCTAAATAATATCACATGCTTTTTTGTACGTTTCAGATTGATGTACATAAGAAAAGAGTTACATATTTTTGACTATAACCGTCACAATTGTATGTAAAATACCTTTTGCTAAGCTAACCTTGAAACGAAACGAGGCAGTCTTTGTTAATATTTTTTGTAAAAATTATTTGTATAGCACCAAAACTATAAAATAGTTTCTTTGGAACGTAAATACATAAAAACTGTGAATCTAAGATATTTAAATAATTTTTTTTTCTGGATACAGCATTGAGGACAATGTCACTGTATTTGTGAAATTCATAAAACATTATATTTATTTTTTGCTACTGAACTCTCTTAAAAGTGAGAGGTGTTGGTTGATGTTTAACAGTGAGCCTTCGGCTCCCGCGAGAGTGAAATGAAATGAAGATGGAGCAGCGGGAGAATGCAAGGGCGGGAGAAACGGGAATGCCCCGAGAAAACCCAACATCTAAAGCTGGTTCCACAATAGTGCGATGCGCTGCGTTGCGATACGCTGGGCTGCGACGAGCTATACTTGCTGTTTCACAATCAAGCGATGACCTGTCGACGAAGGACGCCGTCTGAGATGGTGCTACTATCTAGTTTAAGGGTGGAAATTACATTTTCAGACCCCACGAACGTAACAAAAGACACTCGTATAAAGTTGAAACTGTACGTTTTAAGTGGCAGACGATAAAAACTAAGAAGTAGTAAGAAAGCGATGTGCGACGAAAACTAGCGGGAACGAGACATAATAAGACGAAGGATACTTATTTTGATGTTAATAAACGAATTTTATGACATTGTCATATATATAAGAAGCCTTGTCTTTTATTTTTCACATCCGCGCAGCAATAATAAAAATAAAAATACGAAACCGTCGGCGTAAACGCGATCGCCATTTCCAAAATTGTAAAAAAAAATCTAAAAATATTTTTACTTCTTATTCTTCTCCGTCGCAGGCTGACGCCGACAATGGCGACGCAAGAATTTCACGCAACGCACTCGACGTGTTTCCCAACAGGGACCTCGCAAGGGCAGCCTCGCCGAGAAGCGAGTTGTCTGACCTCCGCACCTCACTATCACAGCCTCAGAACTTCGCAGTTAGAGCAGAAGGAGGTTGCAACGCCTACACTTTCAAAAAAATTTTGTATTTTCACAAGGAAAATCCTTGGAAACACAGTTGCCAAGGAAATCCTTTGTAAAACTACAAAGAGTTTTCTTGTAAAATCTGCAAAGCATTTCTTTGTAATATTACAAATGATCGCTTTGATTTACAACTTACATTACTGAGAAGTGTACATAAAAATGTTTTTTTTTCTAGTAAACAAATGTGATGAATTATTAACCGAAACCAACTAAAAAAAATAACAATTAAAATACAATTTACGAAAAAAAAAACTAAACCCCGCCAACACGGGGATTAGAACCCACATCCCTTACAATATCATCCTGCTGCTTTAACCACAAGACCAAATTAACTTACGACGTTAGCACTTATTTTTACAGCAAATATACGTTGAAATGCACACAAAATGATAAGAAGAATAGGTACATTTATTTCTTGTTAGTAGTTCGGTTGTTGAGTTAAGAGAATTGGACGACTATTAACAAAGGGGTACGATGAGCCGATTTAAGAGTTCTGTGTAGCCAGGAAACACTAACAAATAATGCATAATACGGTTGTCTTTAAATGTTTTACGTAATTCAGACTTACACAATATTTATTTATGCACACAGCTACACTTTACATCACCAATAGTTTTTAGCACAAACAGGTATATACGGTTTTACGTTGTTGAGTGTCCGCCATATTGCCTAAGCTCGTTGAAACGGGTCAGTACAGTATAAACATTTCCTAAGGTCTATTACAAACACGGACCTTGTAGTTTTACAAGAAAAATCTTTGTACTGTTACAAGCATTTGTAAAATTACAAAAAAAATTTTTTTTTTTCAGAGTGAATCTACTCGGTGACGTAAGACGACGACGTCTTGGTCGCAGCTGTCTCGCCAATTTGCTTGGCGACGCGACGTGCTCAAAGTTGCAGGGTCGAGTGCTCTGCAACTCGAGTGGCTGGAGTTTCTCGCCTCGAGGGCAAGCAATACTGCCAACCCCCGAGTCTCCTCTCAAACTTCTCAGCCGCGCTCAGAGATCCCTTAATTATTGACGTATTTAACGTCCCCGTCTCTAATCCATTCACAGTTACTTCACACTTTTCTGAAGCCCTGCTAAAGTTATAATTCCTGGATGTTCCTCCGCTTCGTCTATATTTCTAGCTAGCTGATAATTTTTGACGTTTTATATTAAAATTTTTAATTTCTTACATTAATTAATTTTTTTTTGTCTTTTTCCCGTGTTTAAATAGTTATATACTGTGATTTTCTGTCCTTCAGTAATCCTTAAAATAAATTCCAGTTTTAGAACTTTTGCTAGTCAATGTTATCGTGTAGTTTAACTTTATAAATAGTACAATTATATGTATATGGATTTATGTCAGGTGTGTATATGGTATTTTGTATGCATGTATATGTTAATCGTGTAAGTTCACTTTTAAGGTTAATTGTATTTTATGTAAGTTCCTTATATATATATATATATATATCAGCTTCTTTCTTAGTAGACATTAAGTTTGGTGTCACTGTCTTTTTCTTTAAAAAAAAAAAGTGTTGTTTTATTATGCAAAGTGGTTAATACCATAAATTCGCCACAAAAAAAAAGACTTTTATTATTATTATAACGAAGTCTATAAAATTACACGAAAAGGACGACGCACCAAATTCGTGCGCACTCAGTTGTAATGATATTTCGCATCAGAACTATTTCTCACTGGGAGCTACCAACACACATGTTTTCTCTCTGTGGACTACTCAAAGTTGCATCCCACACTATCCTGGAGCGCCATTAATTAGCGTGTAAATACATCGTGTACACGTGAAATAGTTTGTCTCAAACAAATAATGGTTTGTTACAAACATGATGCAACCAATTCTGCGCGCCAGGTAAAAGGGCTCTTAGGGCCAGGTTAATACGCTTAGAAGCCCTGAACACTGACAATTTTGGTGCCCCCAAAGTCTACATATAATTCAAAATATTAACAATAAATAAAATATTAAAACTGTACTTTTTATAAATGCAACAAAACGTACACTAAGATGGAAAGTAATGTTTACTATCGAATACTTCCATTGCATTTATATTTGAAATGTTTTTCCTGTTTTTTTTTATTTGTAATTACATATATTTTTATCGTATCCTCGAAACGAATCTTACGCAACGCATCTGCTTCAATACTTAGTAGAGATAAGGGATCCATTTGTGCGGAATCTGCTTGAGCTGAAGCGGTTGCAATTTTGCGCCACACAGTCCGTAGTAAATCCGGCAGTGCAACATTTCTGTGCACCCCCCCCCCCCCCCTTCTTTTAACCCATGATACTTTAAGCACGTTGTTACGTTTCTTAATGTTTAATCCGGTCCTGGAGCCCCTTAAGGGCGACAATGGCACGCGCATTAAAAGCCTCGTCGCCTCTGTGGTGCAACATCCGGTCGCGGGATGACAAGCGATAACCGTTTTATTTACGGTAAAACAACTTTCGGCATTCATAAAAACGTTCATTGGAAAACGTCAAAATCGATTCCCCTGATTTTTCAACGTTCATCCAGACAATTTATCAATAAATTCATATTTCGCATCACACAGAATAGTTTCTAAAGGCCATCTTCACGGTCGAGCTCACTACGCCGTCTTGGAAATCATGAGGTACCGGGAACGAATCTCGGCGTTGCCCTCTTTAAATAGAAATTTGGGTTACTCCATTATATAAACAGTATCTATAAATCTTCGCAAATTTACGGGCATCTGTTATTTCAATTACGGGCTTTTCCTTAACTATGCTGCTGTTTCGCGCAACTTTCTGCGAAGCCATTAATTTAAGTTTGTTTGGATTTCTAGCTTTTTAGCTGGCGTTTGACAAAAAAAAAAATATTTACGTTGTGCGGGAGTAACCCTGCGCACAAACAAATAACTGCAGAACAAGTTTTCGCATACGGGAAGTTAACACTGGCAGAAAAAAAAAAATAGAATATCACAGACAGTCACTCGCCGAACACACGACGGTTGCGTAGTGTAGAAAAATACTATCGCGAAGGTCTGATGTGGCACTGTTACGTGCAAATTTGCATGGGTTTAAATATTATCAAGGATTTGCGAGTACAGGGTGCGTGAACGTCATAACTGCTGCAGAAGTAATCTTTACTGGCTTATCACCGAAGAATACTTAGTGACCTATCGCTAAAAATTAATGCAGCCACAGAGAGGTTACGTACTGTCCGAATACGGAGAACATTTCCGTGTTTACTAATGAAACGTAAGCGAATTTCAGTTTCTTATGTTACCACGATAGTTTATGGACTTTTTTTAAGGGTGGCGTTCAAGTTTTTCGAAGCCTTACGGCCGGAGAGCTGCAGATGTGATGAAACATGCGTTAAGTGCGTGCTCCGAAATAAAACTCAAGCCGCTGGATGAAGTTGACAACGGAAAATAAAGGATCAAATTGCAGCTTTAAGTTACTGCGTGATTGCTTATCACATTCTCCAGAAGCCGACTCTATTACTATTATTAGTTTTCTTGTTTAGTACATTTTACTGAAGAGAAGAATCAGGAAACGGCAGGATAGCAAGTTCTCAATTCACGAGTAATATAGCACAAACTGATGGCTAGAAATAATTATTCGCATCTCAAAAAAAGTCTTCAAAATATGGTAGGTTTTCGATTATGACGCAGTCGTTTGCTCTTCATAACTGGGGAGAGCACTATTAGAAAACCAAGCCGTGCCACAGGCAAGATGGGCAACACAGAAAATTTTTAAGCAACAAAAGATTATGTTAATGAATTTCAAAAACTTTTCGCTAAGTTAACTTCCCGAGCATTACAGCACAAAGTTATCCGCAGGGCGAACAAGCTTGGCCCGTAGGAAAAAAAAATCAGGTCAGGTAAACTTGGTTAATTGGTGTTGTTCGTCACGCCGATGACGTGTAATCTGGGTCACGCAGGTTAAGTCCTGCGCGTGCCGTGCGGAGAAGCGTAGAATGAGACGTCATCGCTGCAACACGCAATCACTGCCGCGAAACAACGCAGCGAGGCGAGGTGTACGAACCATACAAACTTTTCAAAGCTTTCTATAACTCAACACTAGTTGAGGACTACACTCGAGTGTAGTTTCGGCCAAAACTTGTTTGAATATTCCATCCCACATAAAAACCAAAACTGGTCCGGGTATTCTTACATCAATTCCCTATTTCATAAGGATTTTAATTAGGAACTAATATACTTTCAACAACGATATTCTTAATTTAACGACAAATTTTTGTATAGTTACGCAAATCAAACCCGATGGGATGTACATCCTTTTACATGCGAAAGGACAATTGGTTTGAAAACGGTAAACTCGGCACTCCATTGGTTGGCGGTCGGCCAATACGTACAATGGCGTTAAGTGACAATAGAAACCAATAGAACACAAGGTTTCCCTGCAGCGATATGGGTATAGGTGACTAACGTCTAGCTTGTCTTTAAAGCTGGTAAAAGTGAGCCGACCTGAAAGTGTTAACTATAACATGATGTGTCGTTAGCCTATAGGCTTCTGGTGTATCGTGTCTCCTGCTTTTCCAAATACAAAATAGAAAGGATATGTTCTTGGTTTAGCAAAATTGTGGCTCGCGTTCAATACCGCCACGGAACCAAACAATACAATTTATACTTCCATAAAAAAAAAAAAATAATACTGTGTTCGTTAAGAACACAGCAGAAGAGCAAAATACAATACAAAGCAGCATTAGCAACTATACGAAAGGTTCGGTAAAGTCACAGAAAATTCATTACTGAGAAAACTGAAGGGCTTGAAATTTTACAAATACTTATTGGTAATTTTGACCGTTAATTTTTCGCAATTTTAAGGAAAATTATCTCAACAGAGTAATTCATGTATTTCGCCTGTGTAACCAAGAGAATATAATTAGACGCAATAATCGTATGTTCTTATAGCATACTGCCATAGAGAACTTGGGAGTACACAGCTTATACGACGAGATCCGGCTGCACGTGGTAGCAAACTGGCCTCACCGACCAGAAAATTGTAGGAAGGACGTCGGGACATCTGCCGCGACGATGGCTTCCTGCGCCAGCTGGTGAAACTCGACAGCAAGTTGCGGCGCGAGCGAGCCAGGGGAACACATCTCTGATAGTCCGGGCAATTTGCATACAATCAGTTCTTCCACACACAGAAAACACGCATGTACTGAAAAAGCTGCAGCAAGATGTGCAAATATTTAAGCTGTACGTATTTTATAACTGCGCTATTATAAGTTAACCGTGACAGATTGATATTCCGATAGGAAGTTACTTATTATTCAGAGAATAGTTTCAAATATACTAAAGCAATTTTATAAACAACTATTTAGTTGAAATCCTACATACATGTCTGTGTACTTGAGTTGTGTGTTGCGATTTGTTACTCCCTCTAAATGATCAAGTTTGGTCATCTTTCCAGCAACACCAACGGGCCGGTAACCGAACCGTCGCGGGCCGGTCCGAAGACCGCACTAAACCATTCAATCGGTAGCAGCGACGGGCGGTAAGCTAATGAACCGGACGAGCCGGCCGATTGGTTTCGATCTAATGAAAGCATGCCTTCCACTTCTGGCCCGAAGACTGGCCAATCGAGAACACTTCACAGCACGCAGTGGCCCAACCGGACACAAGGCCTGTTCCCAGAGACGCGCGCAGTCGATCGAAGAAGGAGAACGCCCGCATCAACGGAAAGCCACGTCATTTCGTCTCTGTGGACTTATCCAGGCCTAATATGTGACAAAGCCGTCCCACAAATACCTGACTCACGTTGTAGCCTTTGCGGGCCTACTTTAATTTACGGTTCCAGGCGTTGCAAAACCAAACGCTATATGATACGCATTGTACTTAAGTCGGCACAACACTTGCTTCGTCACCACAGCCAATGAGCTGTAGGCTATATGTCCGGTTACAGTTACGTGAACCAATAATGACGTAGACCAGCAAGACGGTTTGCACATCATTTGCCCACAGGTGAGGTCATTGCATTGATTATTGAACTTCGTAGTGTGCAGTATAGACAAAAAATTACCTATAGACAGTTCACGGTAAAATGAGCACTTTTAAAAGCCCTGTTTAAGAACTACCTGTATGCATGTTGTGTGTTCGTCCGTCTTATGTAAAATTAACATTGTCATGGGCCTCATCACTTTATTCATACGACGATAAGTGACACTGTGAAATTATTATAAAAGTAAATATTTAGCAAATCTGCTCATTTTTACACTTTGACATATAAAAAAAAATTAAGTTATTACAAATGATTACTTAGTAATTTTTATCTGACGTTAATATATGGAACTGCTTTCTATTCATCGCTACCAACTTTACTGGGCGTATGTCACTCAGCGCGCTCGTTATAATATGTAGGCAGGGACAGTGACATTTTCCGAAGGCTCATTTCAAAAGTGCTCACTTTATCGTGAACAGCCTTTACACGTGCGTAATGTGTACACTTGTGTACACTGGGTCTGAATAGGTTAGAGGTACATGCATTTCAGGAATTCTTTTGACGGCAGCCTAAGACTCGTCAATTCTTTACTATGCGCGCCACAAGAGCTGATGGATCGCCTCCCTAGATGCTTGCTCTTGGTCCGCCCGGCACGGCGCAGCAGCTGATACTAGTAACGGCCCAGCTGTGTACAACAACTGTTCCAAAAACATTCGGCACACATCGGCAAACGTGCTACTGGCGATACGGATACTAATGTTTGTAGCAGGGCATCAGGCTGCGGACGGCAGCGCAGTTACCTTCCCCGTTGACGGTCTCGCCAACCTGCCAGCAAATTCACCCGCCATCACCTGTGGCGCGAACAGTAGCCTACATAGCGAGCGACGAGATTTGGGCGGCTCTTAACAGCGAGGTGTTGAGAGCCGATGAGGGTGATTGAAGTGAGTATGGAGCAGACTCCGGAGTGAGAGGGCGGCGCAAACGGGAGATCCCCGAGAAAACCCGCCGACCAGCAATTCCATCATGCGAAAATCCGAGAATGACTCGGTCGGGGATTGAACCCCGGTTCACCCTGGTGGTAAGCGAGCAGGCTAACCGCTCAGCCACCGTGGCCCCTAACAGCACACACTCGGGCCACAACTGCTTATTCATCAGCTGCTAACAAGGTATAGGCTGTTCACGGTAAAATTAGCACTTTTGAAATCCCTGCTTAAGATCTATTTGTATGCACGTTGTGTGTTCTTCCGCCTTATGAAAAATTATCATTGCCATCGGCCTCATCGCTTTCTTCATGCGTCGATCAAATTAAGCTGTAATTATTAGAAATTTAAGTATTCTAAAAATCTGTTAATTTTTACACTTCGGCGCATTAAAAAAAAAAAAAACAGAAAGCTATATAAATAATTTAAGTTATCACAAATGGTAACCTAACACTTTTTATTCGACGTTAAGGTATGGTACTACTTTCCATCCATTGTTACCAACTTTACTGTGCGCATGCCACTCAGTGCGCCTGTTAAAATATGTACAGGTAGGAGCAATGAATTCTTTCTAAGGTTCATTTCAAAAGTGCTCACTTTATCGTGAACAGTCTTTAAGAGGATTCTTTCTTTTTTTATTCGACTCCTGACTGCACGTGGTGGGTGGGGGGGGGGGGGGGTCACGATATTTTTTCTGGCTGAAGAGACGTATTGCTGTGTCCGAACAGTAATAAATTTGTCCTATAGCCTATTCATGGATACTTTCAACTTTTCCGAAGCCCTGCTGAAGTTCTACTTTCCGGCCGTTCCTCCGCTTCATGCAAACAAAGAGTAATCAAGTGTAGAAAAATACATCGAAGGGATAGTGTACCGCATACTTGTGCACTTAGTTTAATAATATTTTGCACGAAAACTATCAATTACTACGCATTACCACCACACCTCCCTCCCTTTTTTTGTTGTAATTCTTACTGATTAAAAATGGAACATAACTTATTAATAAAATAGAAGTAAAAGTTCTATTTAACCAAAAATAATAAACTTTTATGTTAACAGAATTTATACATTACATATTTAGGAATCAACCAAACATGTCATCCATGGGGTGGTCTTTCAAAAGTTGGCTCAAAAAAGTGTAAAGAAACCTCTAATAGACTACATCATGAAAGGAACACCGAGTAGGCCTATACGTTCTCGTTGTCTGAACTCATACGGAAAGAATTCACGAAATTCAGGTACGTACCTCTTACCAATGTTGCTTCACTCCAAAGTAGAGGAAAGCGGATCTGCGATACAGAAGTCATACCTGCGGGTTCATGCAGCAACAACGTCACAGTTAGCAGAGAGGAGTAGACAGGCTTAAAGGGGATGGCAGGCCTCGCACGGGCTTATCTGATGACAGCTATTTGAACCGGGAGAGGGGGCGCCGCGCTGCCGACAGTAGGGAGAATTGGCAACGCCGCGTCAGCAGGAGGGGCCAGGTAACAACCGCCTCCCGCCCCCTAACGGCAACCACTCACAGTCGTCACATGCTGCGTTCGCACGGGTGGGAATATCGAGGGGGCCACCCCCGGTGCACTGTTGCCACGTACTGCCCGCGCGCACTGTTTTCTCGTTAGGTCTAACTTTGGGTTTACATTTGATAATGGCATGGGTCAACTAAGAATTACGACGTGTATAGAAGAAGCCTAGCTGTTTTGTTCAATGAAAGGCCCACAACAGAAATTTCGCAGGTCGCACTTTACCGTGAAGAGCCCATAACAGATGAAAACAGAGTGAAACTGGACATGTAAAGAAGACCTGCCAGTATGATGCAATAGAGAGTTAGATGTCCTTCCATTGTTGCATGCTTACAATCATATTTTGTGTTCCCTCATTTCCATTCGACTTACACTGATACGCGCGCAGGATACATATTGTCCTTCTTTCATGCAATGAACCGCGGCAATATTTCTACTACAAATCTCAACCAGCAATATTGGCGTGGATGTCTGCAATCTTGAATCACCGCAAAAAGTGAGTGCTCTTGAAAAGGCGACCCCCCCCCCCCTCCATCCTTGTTTTGTTTCCTGGGGAAACTACTGAACTTTCCGTTGGCAGACAAAAATAGTTGATGGAGAATTCACTGCAAAACAATAACGCGCCAAGCTACACAGTAAATTATTTCCTATTCAAAAACTTGTCTAACACTCTGTTAAAAAACTTGGAAACGGCTCAAAGAGGAATCAGTTCAGATGTTCCCAGCAAACACATAAATCTGCAGTGAAATAAAAACAAGGGCAAATACAGAATAAAGTTACTCTGTAAAATTAACAAAGTAATATTTTAACGAAAGGCCTGCTCTACAGAATTAAAAACAGCGTCACAGAAAATTTAATTCTGGCTGGATATAAAATGTAAACGATTTATTACGATTTTAACTTTCAAAGGCGGACAGGACGATTATCTCATCCCAACCATGAATCAGTCTATACAGAGCTTAAGTGTAACTGTAAATTGATGTCATAAACAAGAGGCGACAAAAGGCAGGGTCTGTAGTGTTGTTATTGAGCACTAACGATTGCATGCGTACCAGAGTAAAATAGACACTGGCATAATTTATCAATTAAATTAATTTTCTGGCGAAATATTCATTTTTGCTGTTGTTATTGCAATAAAACTGACTTCCCTTAACGAGGTTAATACTGCCGAGACAATAATACGATGACATACGCATTGCAGGTATATTAATCGTTGTTTTGGTGGCATTCCTGTTATTGAAACTTGCTTGACCGTTACAAATTGTTAATACGCGTTACTTTCACAGTCGTTATGAAAGGTCCGTTTACAGATTTTTAGTAGATTCGTTGCACAAGAAACACGAGATTCGTTATTAAACTGTATAAATATTTGTACATATGAAAATACACGTGTAATAAGATACTGAATGCTTCGTTTCGAAAATCCTAACCGCAAAATTAGTGCGAAAATTTTCACCGTCCCTCGCAAAAAACTCTTACAAACTCGTGGTGTCTTTCTCGCTTGATTTATTTCCTTTCACATGCATTATAGTTGTTTCTTACTGTTCACAATATATAAATAATTAATATTTTATGAGCGTAACATAAGTATGTAGCTAATGAGGTCATGCTGCAAGGATAAAAACTATCTCCTTTTGTACATTAAAAAAAAAAAGGAAATAATATTAATAATGTAACACACTTGATGAGCCCAAAACTTTCTCTTACAAATTGTTTTTCTTGGTTCCACGTGTTACAAATGAAAGTTTGATAAATTATGAAGAAATAGAGTTAATGCTGTATGGCTGACAACAAATAATCGTCAGTGGCCCCAAACCTAGCCAGCAAATAAAACTCGAAATCTAGCCTAGAAGCGTCAACGATTATTCCTTTTGTGGTCCTTAGTCACGATTTGGAAAACGTAAGCTTTTAGAGTGCACGCTGTGGTTAGTTTTCTCTTACCACTGGAAGAACTGAAAACGTCTCGTGTAAAATTTGACGTAAATAGTAGGCAATGCGAAGTAAGAGAAATGTACGAACTATGGACCGACACGAACTTGGTTCGCTATTACAGTGAATGGCGTAGGTTCCCAACTAGTTAGCCTTTGCCCGTGACAGTCCTCCTTGAAAGTCCTTCGGAGGCGTAAGTCGGAGGGCGATAATGAAGTATTCGAGGGTCCAAGGGAACAGCTTCACTTTCGAAAGGCGCGATAACTTTTTCTAATATCCGACCCGTACGCCTTGTCGTGATACGCTATTCCTCTCTCCGTCCGGGTGCGAACAGAATCTTCCCGATTTCATCCGAATAAATCAGGACGGAGTTTGTAAGACTACTCGAGGAGTTTTGTATCGTTACACGCGTACTCAACTACAGTAAACTGTCGTTCCTGCACCTTTCTCCAGAAAACTACTACTTGAAATTTTTACATTAAATTAAAACATTAAATTCATGGTCTTTATCTATTATGTCGCCTAACTGAGAAGTAGAGAAAGCATTAAGTCCACATAGCTCTGTAATAAACGTATCAAAAACTATTTTAAAAACTGATAAAAGGTAATTTTTTTTATTGTAAAGGGCTTTTTAACGTTCCCCGGTTTATGCTTGAAGGCTTCGCCAGGGACGGCTTACAGACTACCTTATGGCCTAACTTAAATTAATGCCGATGCCTTACCCGGGATTCGAACCCAGAGCCTCCCGCGCCGCAGATCGGTGGCGCAAGCAACCGACTGCGCCACGGGAGGTCAGCTTTAAAAATTAGTATATTTATATTACTTCACCGCAGAATAACAACACAGAAATTACAGTACAGTACAAAAATACAATAACGTATAGGGCAAAAATAATTCCTCAAACAACACCGCTGACACAGAACAAGAATAGAAATAGAAAAGAGGGAGAAATAGGGAGAATCACGAATCAACATAATGTTTTCAAACTACTCGACGTATCTTTAATCTCGTTTCCACCACTGGGGGAACATTATCTGGTTCGAACTTCGCAAGAAGCAAATTTGCATAACTACAACGTGGCTTTCCAGAGAACTCTGTGCGTAGCTTTTTAGTGCAGGTCTACAGAAATCAAGATTAGGAGCTGCCAGAAAGTTTCCTGTCCCTCCCTCCCAATTCTCTTCAACAACCCCTGGGGGGGAACAGCTCAAGGGAGGTCTGTCATTTTCCACGCAGTAATAAAGTTGTGTAATATGCAGTGATAAGGTCATGACATGACACATAACTCGAAATACATTTATGTAGGGGACGTTCGGGTATTGTGGACCCTTCGGTTTAAGCGGGCCCCCGCTGTCAAACTTAGGGTACACGCTGCAACGGTAAAGTGAGCACTGTTTAAGACCCTTCTAAATTTTTCCTTTCATCGTATTTCCATCTTCCTGCTGCTTTTTAATACAAACATTGCAATGTAGCCAATAAACACAGTGTACACATTTCACCGCCCTCAAAACGTAATGCCTGAGGCTGCGATAAGATATATTTATTAGTGGTTAATGACTGTTGGGAGGGCCTTAAAAAGTGCTCACTTTACCGTGAACAGTGTATAGTAGGAGTCGCATGAAGTACTCGGTCACAATACACTACTCGCCTGGACAGCTGGAAGGGTGCGCGTAAATCGATGTCTGCAAGTAATACGTAGTATGGAGACGGAAAATCCATAATAAAAATATGTTACACATAATCATGTATAAAGACTGTTCACGATGAAGTCAGCACTTTTGAAATCAGCATTATAAAAAGTCACTGTCCCTACCTACATATACTTTAACAGGCGCACCGAGTGACATGCGCCCAGTAAAGATGGTAACGATGGAGGGGAAGTAGTTCTATATCTTATCGTCGAATTAACACTGTTAGGTAACCATTTGTGACGACTTAAATTATTTTATTCGCTCTCTGATTTTTGCAATGTATCGGAATGCAAAAACGAGCAGATATGTAAAATATTTACTTTTATAATAATATTACAGTATCACTTGATCGACGCATGAATAAACTGGCGAGGCCAATGACAATGTTAATTTTACATAAAGCGGACGACTACGCAGCATGTATATAAGTAGATCTTAGACAGGGTTTAAAAGGTGCTCATTTTACCGTGAACAGCCTATAGTCGTTAAACATGTTGAAATTATTAAAGATAACCAAACTACTTAGAATATTTTAAAGTAATGAAGGTGTCTGTGTTTATGGTAGGTGTTTCAAATTCGTAGCATGCAAGTAGTTTAGTGTACACCACCATTAGAAAAACAATGGCGTGGGTCGGCTAAAGTGGCCCTGCTAATTGCGGCTAAATTGCCACCGGTCCTCTACCCGCCGTAGTTTACGATACTTCAGTTTACATTAGTAATACTTAGTTTGTTATAACTATGAGACTGCGATCGTGCATGTTACTATCTGATTTTATCTATAACCTAGTTACGAGTACAGAAAGTGAACAACTGAAGCATCTGAAAAGACTACGAACAAAGAGCAAACAAAAAAAAATCAGCCAAGAAAATATGTGTAATAATAGTTGCAATTAAACATATGACAACCAAATTGTCCCCTAGCTCTTAAATCTTCCTATGCATTGGACATAACTAAGATAACAGTATAATTCTAAGAGGGCATCTAGCAGAAGTGCTATAACCCAATATTAATTTTTTATTAAATACATTTTAAACTATTTTATATACATTCCCTGACCTCGCACAAATTTCCCTAATATTTCAATGACTTTTCCAAAAATCTAAAGTTCTCTGACATTTCCAGGTTTGCCCTGATGTAAGCCACCCTGTAGTCAAACTACATGTTTATTTTTACCAACAAAAAATTTCGCCTTGGAAAGGTTTAACTAAACAGTTTTTGTGGTCACTAACAAACCTTTTTTTCTAGTGTGTTTTCAGTTTGACAACTAGAAATTTTCGCCACTAGGTTCTACTGGTACCGGATTTTTCCGTTTTGTATGCAAGTAAATGAAATAATTTCATAAAACACATATAGTGTAAAATCTTTGGATTAAGCGTGCTTATGACCGTCCGATGCCAAACACTGTTGTATTTTTGCTGTTTGCTCTTATAGACACATTTGTAGGGCGTGAATGATACTACGAAATACAGATAATACCTGGTATTTTGGCTGGAGAAAGTACACATTACAATTCGAGCCAAAAACGAGCTTTTGCAAACAAAAAAGTATAATTTCTATATTTACCGCTGGGGCCGCGGTGGTGTAGCGATTAGACTACTCGCCTCCCACCGAGGCGAACAGGGTTCGGTTCCCTGCCGGGGATCACTCTTGGATTTTCGCATGTGGAAAACATGCCGGGCGATGTCGCTGCTCGGGGATCTCCTGTTTCCTCCCCCCTTTCATTCCGGCGCTGAGCCATTCCTCACCTCGCTCTCAAGACCCAGATCTCTTCACTCACTCCATTTACTGCCAGCATAGAAGTGGCCTGTATGTAACACCCTCACACCATAGCAAAGCTTATCTCGAAGTGGCCTAATTAGTGATTGTTCCACGCCCATCCGCAGCATTAATCAGGATTTGAGAAACGAATCGATATTCAAACGGTTAGCGGCCAGCTGTAACACGGAAACAGAACAAGTAATCACACAGAAGCGAATTAGAGCGGCAGTTCCTTTCATTTCGGCCTACTCACTCGCTCATAGGTCGTGCAAGCAAGACTCTGGGGGCGCGACCTGTGTCCTATTGGTTGTTGCCTGTAGCTAAATATTTGTCACTGGTTTTCCTGGCGTCTGGCGACATTGACTAAAGATGAGGTAAGCCGAGCTCGCTGGCTGCGCACAACCAGCCTCCGTCTCCCAATATCAAACTGCTGTTCTGCCGACACGACTAGAAAAAAAAAGGCGTAGATTGTATTTGAGGTAAGAACACTGATTAGTAAACAGGTGCTTTGGGATGTCTGTATACTTCCTATGACCAGTTCTTAATGCAATTATATTACAGTCGTATTAGCGAAAGTATTTTATTGACTTGACTTTTGAAAATTTGAGGCGTAAACAATCACGTACATAACTGCTGACCATGTTGTTCGGAGTAGGTCAATGTTAGGTACATGTGCATAAGACTAGTAATCAGTCTATATACCTCATCTTTAGTTTATGCTTTGCCTCCAGCCACTGCTTCACAAACGACGTTTCGCTATATGCTGAAATAACATAGTCCCGACAAGCACGACACGACAGCCCCAACACGACACTTAAAATTAAACAGCCATTGATATATACTATAGATCTGACGTTAGCCCGACAAATTCTGTCGTCCGAACGGCAATGTTGGATTGTAAATTATTTATGTTTTTGTCGTGTCGTGAGGCACGACGCACAGGGTGTACAACCTTACAAAATGATATTGTATTGCAAGCTTTCCCAACAATGGCAAATACGCAACTTAAAAGGATTTTTTTTTAAATTACTGTATTCAGGCCTAACTGTTAAAAATAGTAGTTTTACCTTTATAGGCCATGCATTAAAGATAACAGTTTGTCACCATCATGTATTCCAAATTTCACTCTTGTCCACCACCTTTGAAACTAGCATAGCCTATTAGCGCCTTCTAAATAGTCAGGTTACATGCCGAGAGCATCGTGCCGGTTCTGTCGTGTCGTACTGTAATACAAGCAGTCACAACGAAACTTTAATCGTCGTGTCGTTGCTGCAGTTTTCGTCGTGTCTTGTTGCGTTTGCCGTAGCTACGTGATTCCTGCTTAAGGTGGTTGTAAGTAGCCGCTTCACTTATTTTGTCCTAAGGAACCTCCTTAATAATAATTATAACCGTCTCAAGGCCAAGTCCAGCCTTAAGGAAAGCTTTGCGGCGACGGTAGGAATAGCGTAAACAAGCATCACACGTGTTCTGTTACCTCAGAATCTTAAGCGGTGACGATAGGATTTTAATAGAGCAAGCTGTTCAGAGAAGACACAGAATTGTCGGTAAAGTTTAAAACACTGTTTTACAGAAGAATAAACGCTATAAAGAGCGATTTCTGTTGACTGTGGCCCTTTTAATAACCAAATTTATAAATTGGCAACGAAATATCGACTATAATTTCTGCCCTGAAAATAAATCTATTTACATTAAATTTTCCGCAGTTTTTTAAAATTAAAATAGACAAAACTACTTGCAATGAGACTTACATGACAACTGAGGAGAGCCTTTAAATATGCTGTGACCATGACGTTCCATGTCTTTACCCTTGTCGTTTATAACCTTAAGTAGTGAGGCCCCAATTTCAAATTACTATTTTACTGGATACAGTATACAAATACAGCACTGAAACTTTTCTTTCCGCCAAAAGAACGTATGTCCGTATACGACTAAACATACACGTAGATATTGTTGAATTGGTTCTAGAATTTCGTAATTCCGTTTCGCTTTCCGTACAGGAAAGCAAAACAACTTGACGGGAAAATAAATACGAGGAATCTTTACTTTACAATTACAGCAATGTAACGCGAAGTAGACGTTTAGAAATTTTACCAGCAGATGAACAGTAGCTAGACTCGGAATCGTACGGTTGGGAAAAATTTGACTTGCCAGGTTTTAAAAGTTGATCGACGAAATGCTTTTTAAATACACACGTTTTAGGTTGAAACAGTTTTAATTTAAACCAACTGATTTCCCATTGAACGAAAACGAAATTTTAACTGACGGAACGTGTTACCTGGGTGAGCAAAACGTCCTTGAAATCACAATATTTAGTTGAGTGAACAGTGCATAAACGTATGGCCATACAAAAATAAGGACACTGTTGACTCAAACAAAGATTTCTCTCCGAAAAGAAGATCTTGCAGTTTGTGCAGGGCGTTCGATAAATAATGGAATCTTTACCGTAAAAACAGTAAAAAAGTTTCATTTCATTAAAAGTTAAAAAAACGTGCTGTGCTGTAATGGTTTCTCAACTACAGCTAAGGAACGAGACGACTGAAAATGGCACACTGAGATGGAGGAATCGTCGACTGCACAGAATCCACTTTTTCTCCGAGTTCCCCCTTTTCCACCGAAGTGATACACCCGTGAGGTAACTATGTTGAAAGAAGTTTCTCATGCTACGGGAAACTTACGAGTTGATATTCCCAAACGGGTGCATTCACAAATATCCCACACCACACCAAACTGCCAGAACGTCTAGCAGGACGAAGACTGCATGATGCACGAGTATTGATGTTCCTGCACGAGTGATGATTGTGCACACGACCCTGTCGAAGTCTGCCTACATAAAGCTAACATAAATTTTGAAGTTAAGCTCTATACAGTTCACCGAGTCTCAGTGCTTCATATTCATGAAATACACAAAAACCTTTACGTCGCTCGGTATACAGGCAAAATATAATGAAATTCGATGGACGAAATTTTACATTAGTATTATTATTCCCTTCTTGTCAGAATGAAACTAAATATATGGTGCATGCCTTTACGCTATAGCCCGACCTCCCGTGACGCAGTCGGTTGATGCGCCAAAGATCTGGGGTGCGGGAGGAACTGGGTTCAAATCGAGGGTAAGGCATGGGAGTTAACTTAAGTTAGGTTATAAGTTAGTCTGTAAGACGTCCCCTGCTAAACTTTCAAGCATAAAACCGTGGAACATTAAACAGCCCTTTACAATTACAATTACAATTTACGCTATAGTGTGAATCACATACGTCATATTTTACACTCGACTAGCGTCTTTGAAACCACACGAAATTTTTTTAAAGGTATTATGCAACACCAAAAAAAAAAATCATACATACCCTCTGTCGTTCATCGAACTAAGGAATAATACAGTCACCAAAATAGTTTATGAAATATCTAATCCCCACACCCGCCTATCATAATGAACTAATCTGCCGTTCATTAATTTTTTTAAACATTTTATTGGATCTATAAATTATAAACGAGCCTACTCCTACGCGAGGTTTGTTTATAAACTAAACTAACTCAAATTTAAATTAAAAAAAACCACACACCATCACAAAATTGGTAGAATTAGAGCCTTTTAGACCGGACCGGAAAACCACGATCTTTCCCAACGAAGAGTCCAGAAAGCGAATGGTGGTCAGTATTATTTTGTAGTGAGTATCCATGACTAGGGCCATCATGACTGACGTCTCTTCCCAGTGGTACAAACCCGACTCTTACCAGTATAGTGGTGGTTTAAAGCTTCCTTATTTCCATGCTTCCTAGGCCTTGTTCCGTTTCCCCGCACTGGTGCGACCAGCTGAATAGTCACCAGTTCGTTACTCCTTGCTGATATTGCTGGGCTGGTGAACGGTACAACTCCGGTGCTCTATTCGCGGCTCGTAATTTGAGCGTCTTGTTTAAGTGATCCTATTGTGCGATCTGACAGGATAACGTGTTTACACGTTTCCTACATGTTTCAGTTACAACCTGCAGATATGGTTAGTATTTACAGAGATGTTATATCGCCCGGCATCGGAAAACAACACTCGCGAGAATGAAGCAGACGTTCCCTACTTCTGAGCTGCAAACCAAGAAAACGGAGGCTTAGGAATCTACAGGACTACTACTCCAGGGAAAAAGTTCGTTTTATAAATGGTATTAGAAATTCAAATTTTCTCAGTTTAATATTATACCCGTTCTTATTGGCCAGTTTTGTGAAACTACGTAAAACTTATTTGTATCTGTTAAATAAGCAGTTTTTATTTGAATGTTTCCTTCAGAAACATGTGAGGGAACGCCAACAAATACCGTTTACAAGCCACATTTTCGACTACCGTTGATGTTTTAAGAGGTCTAATTATAAGCGATATAGTTATATTAGCCTACTCTAATTTGTTTAGCCATTAAGTTTCAATACACGAAATATTTGCAGTTGATAATTTCATGTATGAAATATATTTAAATATCGGTGTAGTTTTAAATATTTTATTGGACTCATATGCATTCATACCATGCCTATCCGACATAAAATACATATGGTCAAACAGGCTATAAATAAGAACAGAATTTTTTAATTTACGTGTTTATGTTCAGTTATTATTTTAATTTTAATTTTAAGAATTTAAATAATAAATTCTTTTCCGTTTTAATCTATAAACAGTATGAAATGTGTAACAGCCCGCCCTCCTCTATTTCAAGATGGTTCTTCATCTGTAATGTTAACATACATTAAGTTACTAACATACTTACACAATCACAGCTAATAAATGACATGTGTGGTCGACCTTGCTAGGCAATGCCTACCGAGCTGCAGAGAAAGTTTTCGAAATTCGTACATCAGACGAAATATTTCTACATGAGTTCTTTTGAACATGCTGGTTTACGACCGAAACTACAATATTATAAAACAATATAGGCCTATTATGTTTCTAATCGATACGACACCGTGGTTGTTTGGAAATGCGATTATAATTTTCCTTTAATTTGACTCTTGGGTTACTCTATCAGGAACACTGCTATTGTCTTATTTATGTTTTGAAAATAAGATACATTATTGTTAATCCATAAATTAACACTGATTAGAAGCTATTTTCTTGAACTTTAAAACAATAACGTATTTTTGCTAAGAAATTAGGGGCTTGGAGAACTGCATTTCGAGAACCATTAAAATTATAAGTACAAATAATTTCAAACACCGAATAACTAGAAACCTTCACAACAAGAAAAAGGTTCACTGCTATAAACATGTATCAGAATTGCTGTGCATTTCCTGTAATATTATAAAGAAAAATCAATTTTTAAAAATCGGAAATCATACATTTCTGAAATGAATTATTTAATTTAAACTTCTCTCGCCCAAATAAATTAAGTATACCATTATTTTCCAAATCACTTATACGTCTATTCATTGAAAGGAAACAGAAAAATTTTGTACGAGTAATGTGCAATTTTTACCTTCCACAGGAAGAAACTCGATTCCCCGAGTGCTGAAATAAAACCTTCTCAAGATTCGCAAACAAACTGTGATGTATTATGCCAAACAAGCCTACAAGAAGTACACATTTCTGTGCCAGACATTCATCAAAATACGATGCAAGAAAGACGAATAGTGGACATAAATTATTTCATTTCTCCTTTGAAAAATATTGATAGTCGCAGCCAAGTAGGTTGTACATACGACAGTAACAATTGCACGGTTATTGTATTAATTTGTTTTTTTTTTTTTTAACTTTTAATTACTTTCTTCTATTTTCATTCCAGGAGTTTTCTGCAGCAATATTAAGTTCCTAATTCCTATAGGTGGTCGGCTTCGAACAACACATTGTACGACTTCGTTTGGCATGTGGTTCCTAATCTTGTGTACAATGCATCCGCCACTTTCCTAAATAACTGAATTAGAAAACAGCTTTACTGCTGGTGTGACTTTTGTCTTGCACGGCCTACTACATCCAAGTGGCGCTGAGTTAGTTTAGGAACTATTTTTAATTCATGCCTATTATTTCTTTGCACAGTATATCCTTTGATGAAAAAAAGTGATTTTTTGCAAGTTTTACTAATTGAGGATCGTCAGCAAACACAAAAATGTTCCTATTATTGTCAAATGGTGAAACGAAGCAAGGGCAGCATAAACAATTACGAAGGAATATACAAATAATGCAGTGGTAAGGATGGTAGGTGAAGTATATTTTAGATTAAAACATAAAGGATGAACAGGCGGCGTAGGATGCGGGAGCACTACAGGACGGTGCGCAGGGGCGGAGAAAAATATTAATTACGGGGAAGTAGAAAAGCGAAATTCAAGGACAGAATACACAAATATTTAGGTGTTAACAACGGAATGCAGCGGTGAAGGCATTAGGGTCATAGAATAAATGGCTGTGGAATCGCGGTGAAAAATAAAGTGGCCAGTGTTACACGAAAAACTACGTGACATGGTAGCGTGAAAGCCAGGCGATGTTAAAACTTGGGTCGACTTTGCGACTCGAACGATCACGGGGGGGAAGAAGAGGAGGATGCGACAGCGCCTACCTGGTATTTGTCCTAGCACTATGAACTTTCTCCTGTAAGTAATATCTCCCCTTCTCCACCTCCCCTGTCTAAGGCTTGAAGTTGCAGGAGATGAGAACAAAAGATAAGGTCTGCAGGAAGATGCCTCGGCTTGGTTCGAAAACACATTATCTCCAGAAGCTACTGAAATAGCCGACATTAGTTAAAAATTCTAATAATTTGCCGGTAAACTCTTCATAGTACCAATATGTGATATAGAACAAAAAATTATTGAATGTATTCTTTAGAACAGCATTAAATAGCCGCTAATGCATTACTACAAGAGGCAGCTGATCACGATTTTTTAGACAGGGTCACAGGAATTGCCCATCATTAAAATTAGGTCTTTATTATAAAATTTCACAATATTGATATTGAGATTTACAACATGTAGTCCATTTCTTTGCATCAAATGCGACAAGATATTGCAACACTCATTAAATCTGTACATTTAAAAAATCTGAAAACTTCAGGTTAAAATTAACATTGTTTCTTATGGCTAGCATTTTAGGTACCGCACACTCTTGACGTCATGCTCCGAAAATTTTCTCTTTGTTACCTGGGCGACGGAGCTAATGAAAGGAACCAGTACATCACAGCAGACCCTCTGTCGCTAGATGGGCGTAAGGCCGGTGTCATCCTACGTGTTTATGCCGCTGCGGCTTAATGGGGTGCGGTTTGAAGGGATGGGTACAACACACCGATGTACATGCGAGGTGTCATACTAGTGCGAAGTTCACTACTGTGACACCTCGCATTTACATCAACGTTTTGTACCCATCCCGTCAAACCGGAGCGTTTTAGCCGCAGCGGCAAAAACACACAGTATGACACCGGCCTTACTCCCATCAAGAGCAAACACTTTACACAGCAATTATAATGACACATTTTGCTTGCCTGGGCTCATCAGCGTCTCCAGTTTTGTGTCGGAGTTTGCACACTTAATAAAAATAAATTTACATTCGAAAACGACACGTTTCAGTACGTAACGCATAGAAGTTTCCGTATATAACGCATATAAGTTTCCGTACATAACGCATGGGAGTTTCCGTACACGACGCAGAGGAGTTTACGTACATAATGCAGAGGAGTATCTGTACGTAATGCAGAGGAGTATATGTGCATAATGCAGAGGAGTGTCCGTACATATCGCATAGGAGTTTCCATACATAAAGCAGAGGAGTATCCGCAAATAACGCCGAGGAGTTTCCGTATATAACGCGGAGGAGTTTCCGTATATAACGCAGATGAATTTCCGTACATAATGCAGAGGAGTATCCGTAAATGACGGAGAGTTTACGTACATAACGCAGAGGAGTTTCCGTACATAACGCAGTGGAGTTTCCGAATATAACGCGGAGGAGTTTCCGTACACAAAGCAGATGCGTTTCCGTGCAGGAGTTTCCGTACGTAATGCATTTGAGTATCGGTACATAAGGCAGAAGAATTTCCGTACATAACGCAGATGAGTTTACATAATAACGCATGTGAGTTTCAATACATAACGCAGGAGTTTCCGTACGTAATGCATAGGAGTATCGGTACATAAGGCAGAAGAATTTCCGTACATAACGCAGATGAGTTAACATAAATAACGCATATGAGTTTCAATACATAATGCAGAGAGATTTCCGTACATATTGCAGAGGAGTTTCCGTACATAACGCAGAGGAGTTTTTCTTGGCCTGAACTATACACCGCGAGGCTCAGTGGATGCCCAGCGATCTTCTCTGTGAGAAAGCAATTCGTAAAACGTGATGCTGTCCTACGCTGTGAATGGATCATTGGTCCATACTAGTGTACCTAAACACAAAGCCTACAGTTGACTGGTTGCGACACCGAAACGAGTTAACTGTCGACTTAAGTACAGAGCGCATCAAAAACATTTGGTTTTTGAAAAACACCCCAAACCACTAGCACTTTGAAGACAACGCCCGAGTCCAGGTTGGAAAACGGTATTATGACGGATATTTTTTGTTATATGAAGACAAAACTCGCATTAATATGCTCCCGGTGCTTCGCTCATTTTTAACGGTGACCTAAGATGAACATTTGCGTCACACGAGTTGTAATTTTTGTGGACAAAATATTACATTTTTATTCAGTTATAAAATCTAACAGGGTGAACTGTATACAATTTTACACACGACAAGTCACTGCGATTGGGAAACAGTCAGCTCGCCAATAATGAAAATTTGAACATGGTAGACACACGTCCGGTGTAATATGCACAAATAGGGTAGTGATAAGTGGAAATGCACAGACCAATAGAGCTGGTGCTCATGTCGTGGATTGTATAGACTACTCATTTATAGTTTGTCGTGGACGCCAATAGATACACGCACACACACACTCTAAATCTGAATCAGTGAGAATTTCACTGTTTCAATCAGTCAAACATATATGACTGATACAACAGTCAATTCAGTAAATTTAACTAATGAACCCGTGGAAAAAAAAAAGCCATATTTTCTTCACTGATTGATTCAGTGACATTTCTCACTGATTCGTCAGTCATTTTTTCACTGTTTTCTCAGTGGTTTATTTTTTGACTGACGGACCAGTGAAACATCTGAGCAACTTGCTCCGTCTCTAATTATTTTTGATTGATGTATCAGTGAAACTGGGTGTAAAATGGCCGTCGAACATAATTTAAAAATGGCCGTTAAACAAAGTGTATCAAGTGTAGTAACAACGAATAAACGAATAAAACCAATACAAAATACTTTCTAAAATGTGTTTCGTCTTTCAAAACTCCATTTTACGAGGTAATATGAACACACGCCCTTTCATTCCGTTTTTACCTGTTTCATTTCGTTCCCATGTAATCGTCACAGCACTCCGTTTGAAGGCTTAAACTGTATTTAATGTGGTGAAGAGAGTGCACTCATACATAGTCTACTATACGTTTTAACAATCATAACGGTACCAATCAAACCAAAAACGAAAAGTGTGAGCAAACAACTTCAAACTACACGATTTCGCGACGATAATGTAACAGATATATTTTCTTCTCTTAATTTCAACCGGCGAGGTAGCTGAGATACTGGCCAGGCAGTGGCCTAAAGCTGAAGGGTGCACGAGTTCAATCCCGGTCACCTGCGCATTTTTTTTTTTTTTTACTTTTTTTAAATAACGGTAAGTTGCGCCATATAAATAGTAAAATAACGCAAATATGTTTATTTCAAGTTATTATTTGACTAGATTCAATAAAAAAAATATTTAATTCGCCGGTGCACTCGGCCGTCACTTACTCAATCAAAGAAATAGTTTCTCGTCACTAATTCAATCACTGAACTTTTTTCACTGAGACATACAGTGGTTTTCCACTGATTCTAAGTGTACCCATTTTCACTGATTAGAGTGGGTGAATTTCACTGCGAATCAGCGGTTTCCCACTGAGTCGAATTTTTAGAGTGCAGATCTCAAAGTGTCACGTAACCTGTTCGATCAGTATCCACGATCGTGGCCACGCTACAAACTAACGATACTTATTACCAGTACAGTACACAGCAAGGCCACGCTGCAAACTAACGATACTTATTACCAGTACAGTACACAGCAAGACGCCAGTACCCAGTACACTTGGCAGTTTTCCTTATGGCTAATCTGACTTGTGGGATTTTCCACACCTCTTTAAACATGAAAGGTCAATGCCAATGTCATCGAGCACGCATCACATTGCACAGCCGTTGAAATAAAAAAGACGGATACAAGTCAAGCGTTTACCAACAAACGTACGTGATTGCAACACTTGAGCGAGTGAAGATATTTGGGCGGCTCTTAACAGCGAGGGCTTGAGAGCCGATGAGGGTGAAGCGAGGTATGAAGCAGCACAGGAATGAAAGGGCGGGGTAAACGGGAGAGATCCCCGAGAAAACCCGCCGACCAGCGGCATCGTTGGGCACGATTCCCACGCGCGAGAATCCGGGGAGTGACCCCGCCGGTAATCGAACAAGGCTCGCGAGAGGTGAGTAGTCTAACCACCATACCACCGCGGCCCCCCTGCGGCACTTGAACTCTGAAATAAATGCGTGACCGAACGGGTAAAAACGGTTCTGGAAGTGTCAACGATTTGAACCACGGGCGGCTGCCGTCGACCCGGAATGAAACGGTCGCCCACACACACACACGCGCGCGCGCGCGCACGCACGCACGCACGCACGCACGCACGCACACACACACACACACAACAAAAACGAAATGCAACACACGAAAGCTCGTTTCTGATACGGAGCGGATATTTTCCTGCAAAAAAAAAAAAAAAAGCGGAGGCGGGAGCTCTCGCGCGAATGCACGGTGCCCGGCCGCGGGTGTAACGGAGAATGAAATTCGGTCACAGCTGACGTTTATCCCCGGCGCGTAGTTGAATACGCTCGCAATTTACAGAGCGGGGGGTTTCCGAGTGGAAAATATGAGGACGCATCAATACGCCATTCGTTCGAATCAACGCGAGCGCGGCACACAAATAACGGCTGATCGCCATTCAACACGCCGCTCTCGATTCATAGAACACACGGGCACGTGCGGTCAGCCGAGCAGACTCCGCTACTGTGGGCGACTCAGGGCGACCCCAGCTACAAACAGTTCTGGGATCAATCATGTCGTCGATTGTGTGTCCAAGAATAACGTTTAAATTCTTGTTACAATTTCGCCCGTAAATAACACTCGCGAAACAATTCCGATTTAGTCATTTACCACGTGACGAGAGCGCCACGAAAAGCCACACCGTGGCTGGAAAACAAATCCTAAATATGAATCTAACTTAGCGACACTGAAATGTGTTTTATAACACACGTAACAAATAAAGAACAATGTCTGCAACTGAGGTTATTTCCAATTTTTTTTCCAATAGTATTTTTTAATATACATTCAAACAAATCAGTTGCTTGCTATCGCAATTATTCATCGTTCTAATTAAATATTTGAATTTTTACGGGGTTCACTTTTGTAGGCCATGACACGTGTTCGCGTTAGGACTACTGAGGAGTTTAGATTTTTAGGTTACTGATAAGACGTATTTGCTAAAGTGTGGGAAAATATTTCACCAGAAAAAATGTGACAGTAATTTGTATAAGCGCGCGAAAAAAATTCGCAAGAAAAAACACCGATAGTATATCAACAACTGACATGGAAATAACAGCCGGGAAAGCCTCCAGTACAGGATGATGAAACTGTACCATCCGCCAAATTTCTCAACTCGTCCAGCGTCCTCATAACAATCATACTAGTTTTGCACAGAAGACCAACGAGTCTAGGTAAAAAGACGATACTTCGCCTACTCAATAATGACTAGCGTTTCCCTTCTAACACTATAATCAGGATGTGTCTGCTTAAAATAATGCCGCGTACGAGAGGAAACGCGCTGTATTATCTGCTCGCGGTTTCTTCACACTTTTTGAATTTAACCTTTGAAAAATCACCCCATGTGTAACGTGTTTGGTTATTTCCTAAATACATGGCGTACGACATGCGTTTTATACTTCTTTTAACGTAACAGTGAGTGAAGAGATTGTGACGGCTCTTAAATGCGAGG
Source organism: Dryococelus australis (assembly GCA_029891345.1). Taxonomy (NCBI): domain Eukaryota; kingdom Metazoa; phylum Arthropoda; class Insecta; order Phasmatodea; family Phasmatidae; genus Dryococelus; species Dryococelus australis. The sequence goes on along the minus strand of CM056998.1, from coordinate 30,625,221 downwards.
TGTTCAGAGCCGATGTTAACGTAACAGTACCTTATTTTTGGTGAAATCTAACTTTTACTTATATATTACATATTAATTATAATATTTCATTAATTAATATCAATAAAACAGTGAGAAAACAGGTGTGTTGGTAATACCTAGCCCAAATGTCTTCTCTCACTGATTGGCGTGTGAACATGAAATACCACAAACAAGCAAATAAAAAAATACAAATGTGGTTATAGGCTATTCACGGTAAAATGAGCACTTTTAAAGCCCTGCTTAAGATATACTTGTATGCACGCTGTGTATTCTTACGCCTTATGTAAGATTAACATTGTCCTGGGCCTCATCACTTTATTCATGCGTCGGTAAAGTAAAACGGAAAAATTATTAGAAAAGTAAATATTAAACCAATCTGCTCATTTTTACACTTCGATGCACTGTAAAAAAAAGGAAGTGAAACAAATAATTTTAGTTATCAGAAATGGCTACCTAACACTTTTTATTCGACGTTAAGATACGGAACTACTTCCCATCCACCGTTACCAACTACACTGTGCGCATTTCACTAAGTGTGCCCGTTAAACTATACGCAGGTAGGGGCAGTGACATTTTCCTAAGGTTGATATCAAAGGTGCTCACTTTATCGTGAAAAGCTTTTACTAGTTTTCGAAATGAGGAGTGGGCTGCGCAGAAATCATACCAATCGCAGCCAAATACGACCGGGTGGTGAGATAATCGCGACTCGCCCTACGGACAGCTGGTCTCTTCGCAGAAGATGGTGGTCGTGCTCCGGCTTCCCACTGCTGAGGGCCGGCCACGAACCCGGCCGAATTCGAGGTACTCCCTAGTAAAAGCGAGTGAGTGAAGAGATTTGGGCGGCTCCTAACAGCGAGGTCTTGGATGAGGGTGAACGAGGTGAGTATGAAGCAGCGCCGGAATGAAGAGGCGGGGAGAAACGGGAGATCCCCGAGAAAACCCGCCGACCATCGGCATCGTCCAGTACGATTCCCACATGCGAAAATACGGGAGTGACCCGACAGGGGAATGAACCCGGTTCGCCTTGGTGGGAGCTGAGCAGGCTGACCGTTCAGCCACCGCGGCCCCCTCTAATAATAGTTCAGTGCGTTACCACTGCGCCACCCCGCTCGATTGCAAGGGGGTGGGGTGGGGGGTGGTTATGGAGACTGTGGGAAGGAACATAGACTAAAGATGAGGTAGCCAGATCTCGCTGGCTACGCACCACTGTTTAGTAAACAAGCGCTTTGAGATGTTTTTATACTCCGGTATAACGAATTTTCAATACAGTTTGATTATATTCAAACCGGTAAAAGTATTTTATTAATACAATAGTGCTTGAAATTGAAAAATGAAATATACAAACAAACTCATTCATCATTGCTTTGGGGTAGTCAACGTTGGGTAGTACATGCGCAGAAGACGAATAAGCGGTATACATCAGCTTTAGTCTATGGGCAGGAACTTCCCACCGCATCTTAAACGAAAAGCTTGTAGTGGCTCGGCGGAGTTATCTGACCTATGATAGGAGGCTCGCGGGGCAGGGCAAGCACGATAGCCGCCCGTGCTACTGGGTCACCCGGGAGCACGCTAACGCCCACGGCAGCGGGGGCCGAACAAATACGAGCGGCGAGATAAACACGCTCGACTGTAATGGCGCCCGTCTACCTGGCGCCCTCCGCTGCGCTGCTCCCAAGCGTGGCTCAAGTACCTACTAAATGTTCCGCTCGAGCACTCACAAATAATACATCACGCATCAATACAAACAATACTATTCAGTATATTGATGTCGAACTGCCCACACAGACATCAATAATTCAGATATACACAAGAACAAATAAACTGAAGAAACAAAACTTACACTATACAACACCCTACACAAACAACATTACGCTCACACCAACACAACACAGACACAAACATCAAACACACGACGGAAACCTCACGAAACGACAACAAACGTCGGCCCCTTTGTCTCCGGATAGGATGGCGGGGCGAGGGTTCAAGTGCGGAGGCAGAGAAATTTGAACTTTGACATTTTTTTAAATTATAATGTAAAATTTTCTTTTACACTTTAACAAAATAATTTTAATCCTCTGTTTTAAAATTTAACTTGTTTTTAAATGTTATAACGCGATAAATTTTTTTGTTTCGACTAATTTATAATTTTATTTTAAATTCAAGTAACCCGAGACCAGTAATGGCCTTCGGCTGGCTACTGGTGCAATTTTAATGTGTTCTGTTCAGTTGGTTCACAATTAACACGACTCGCAACTAAACAATATTAAACGCCTCAATAGGGCCGTCGCGGTGTAGTGGTTAGACTGCTAGCCTCCCACCTAGCGAAGCGCGTTAGATTCACGACGGGGTCGCTCCTGTATTTTCGCGTGTGCAAATAATGCCGTACGATGCCGCAGGTCGCCGGGTTTTCTCGGGATATCCCGTTTCTCTCCCGCCCTTGTATTCCGGCGCTGCCCCAAACTCATCTCGCCCTCATCAGCTCTCAATACCTTGCTGTTACGAGCCGTCCAAATATCTCCACTCCATTTTTTTTCCAAGGCTAATTACAAATGTGCTCTCTCACCGTGAACAGCCGTTACACATATTACTGTATAGTTGAGTCATGGTATCTCCGGCCTTTTCTGAAGCCCTGCTAAAGTTCTACTTCCAGGATATTCCTCCACCAGGCGCTACCAACACACATGTTTTTTCACTGTTTTTATTCAAATTATTTATAAAGGAAGCAATCTAATTCATAAATAAAATACGAATGACATTTCAATTTAACATAAAAAAGTAACTAACGTTAACACAAGTATAAAACTCATGTGATATATGGCATATGTTGGAAACAACCAAGCACGTAATACACGGGGAGATGAATAGACCATGCATGTAAATTTCCAAGTCGTTTCTTCTTTAGGCAGAATTAACATGGATGATAAAAGGCTGGCGCTAAATGGAGCCAGCTGTTATATCCGAGAATCATATACTACCTCTCCGGCCAGCCTGAAGAATGACGCGACAGGTGAGATGAAGGAGCGCACGTGGAATGAATGCGAGAAAGGACACGTGAGTACTCTGAGAATACGCCTCCAACACAATAAATAAAAAACTTGTGTGATCGCCGATGTAAAAATTGCACTTATGATAAACGTACGGCTATAACGGCAAACAATTTTCGTGTTAACTTATATATAGCTACTGCACGGGGCCTTTTGTTTCTGGTGAGCGTTTTCAAAAGCGTATGTTAACCAGCTACACAAGCTTGCAGAATAAGTTGAATTAACAAAAGGCAACTTCCGTGACTGAATTTATGGAGATGTTACTTTGCCACCACGAATTACCTGTTTTTATCCTTGATAAACCATGCATATGTGTGTGTATTATTATGCATGGCTAGGCTTCCCTCGGTCAGTCTACATGAAAACAACCAGTTGAAAAAGTATTACGAAAATTTTGCTCTTTAGATAGCCGGAAAATGCAGCATTCAAGATAGTACTGCAGAGGTTCGTCATACATACAAAAACGTATTTGACTAATCTCTACATCTGAACCTTTGCTAACTGATCGCCTGTACCTATGTATACATGTACCTACACTGCAGTAAACTTTGCTTCAGAGTTTTCCCCGGCAAAATTTTAGGTTCCGCGAAGTATACTGGTTTCATGCTGTCGCGACTGCAAGTCAGCTCGCTCGATGCCTCTCGCTTAGGGGCGATGGAGAATTTGAAGCCAGGGCTGGAGTCGTCCTTACTACTGTGCGCCTGGAGCACGCACAATAGCTCCAAGCAGACGGGCGACTTAGCGAATAAAAATACCAGCTACGAAAGTGAGGGCACGGTGGAATCAGAAAGAAGGGGTGGGAAGTCGAGGTGAGGAAGCGATTTGCTTAGCCAAGGTACATGGCAGGGAATGGATTGGGGTAAAAGGACTGAAGAAAGTGCGGGGGCGAGACGACGTTCCGTGAGTGCGCGCGCATCGATCGCGCGACTCGAGTCACGTCAGCGCCTGACACCTCGCCCCTCCGCAACCTGCCAACACACGTCCGTACTGCGGGCAGCCGGCAGACACCTCGGTAGTGTTAGGGGTGACGCAGTAACGCCCGTCACATGTCACCAACGCCTCTATGCGCCAGGCAATGAAGATACGTGTAATCCACGAGCCTTATAAGGGAACCTTCCCCCCCCCCCCACCATTTTGTATTCTTGGTTTTTTCTTTGTTTATATTTTAAAACAATTCGGGAAGTACCTCTGCCCAACTAGTTATTGACCTTAACCGAAGTACAGACAAGACAAAGGAACTACAAACTACTAATACGTCACAATTTTAATTCTACAGAAATTTGGCAAAATCAACATTGTGACAGAACTGCGAGTTCATAGTCCAGTCGTTTGTCTGTGCTGCTGTGCAAGGTGAATAGCTAGATGGGAATATAAGTACTTTCGGAGTGGAGAGATTTGGGCGGCTCTTAACTTGATGTTCGGAAATTTTGTTTTTCAAAATCATAAATGAGCTACAAAAAAAAATCAAGATTGCAAATGGCAGGGGGAGGATCTCCCTAAGCCGTTAATTACATCGTCACTGAATTTCAACGAGATGTGGCGCACATTGACGGATCTCGTGCAGCCGATGGTATTTTCCCGTCTGCCTCATCGTTGGCAACGAATCGTGGAAAATCTCGGAGACTACTATGAAGGATGTTACAACAGCTTGTACACGCACGATACGTATCCATTCACATGAATGTATGCAGTCTGTACGAGAATATATAAATTAAACTGTGATTCCAATCAGCCATGTTTGTCTTTGTTTCTTGTCGGACATTCAACATGAGGCACCACCTTTAAAACGTGCTTGTCGTACTCTTTCAACTGTACATAGGATATTTACTGTGTTGGGTAATTTTCCGGAGATAAACAATAGTTGCCACGACTTCTGAATCAGCCCTCGTAGAATGCTGTGTTTACAATATATGTATTGATTAAGCAACCAATGCAAATTACAGAATATATTTATCACTTCTCCAAGATTCTTTCTTTTACAAAAATTAGTTATATGCATTAACAACTTGCTATAAGTTAATCATACTTAATACTACTAAAAAAAATACATCTATATAAGATAACTTTTACACAAAAATACGAATTTTATCACTAATTTGTGAATTTACAGTATATGTCTAACTAAAATGTCCATATTTCATTTCAGTTTGTTTACTTTTACTAAAATTCGCGCCACATTCAGTTTACCCTTCGTTGTACGCTGAAATATAGCGTGTAAATGTTTTACTCTGGCAGATGCTCAGAGTAATCACTCTGCAGGTTTGGGACACTGCCAATAGAGAGTAAAACATTTATAGGCTATTCACGGTAAAGTGAGCACTTGTTAAGGCCCTTCTAAATATTTCATTCCAGACTATTTCCATCTTTCCGCCACTCTGGGAAAGTCAAAGAGAAAAGTTTACTCGCAGAATAACGTTTTGGAACGCCACCTTGTAGATTGAGTAAGTGGAGAAATGTGGGTGGTTCTTAATCATCGAGGTCTTGAGAGCCAATGAGGGTGAAGCGAGGTGAGTATGGAGCAGCGCCGGAATGGAAACGGGAGATCCTCGAGAAGACCCGCCGACGAGCGGCATCGACCGGCACGATACCCACGCGTGCGAAAGTCCGGGGGGGGGGGGGGACATCGCCGGGAATCGAACCCGGCTCGCCTTCGTGGGACGCGAGTGGTCTTGTCGCTACACCACCGCGGCCCCGCCCCCTTGCAGAGACCTGTACAAGAGAGAAGAAAGTTTAAATAGGTGACAAGTAGGGGTAGTGATTTTTTGCGAAAAAAAATATAAGTACACGGTAGATTTCAATACTGTAAGCTATTTGTCATTGGTGATTATCTGCTTGAGAAGGCGTTTTCATGTTAGACCGAGCCACTCAGAATTCGGCAACATCGGCACGACTCCTACGTGATTCGTGTGCAGACAGTTAACACGTGTCGCAAAGTAATTCGGCCAATCAAGATATGTAAACAACCAAACAGTGTTTCGAAGTATAACTTATATTGAAATATTTTCGCGAAATTTCACTACCCCTGGGGATAAGGGGTGATGGGGGTTGGGGAGGATGCCAGGGAAGAGTGGCGACCCGGGACAGCGCAGACCTGTTGAATAATATAAACGGCGGCTCCGGCTCTTTTCCGAGAAAATTTCATTATGCCCTCCGAATTCATTCCCGACCCTTCATCCCTCCTCCCTCCGGCGGGAGACTGCGTAGCGCACGACACAGAAGAGTTATACACAGGGACAGGAAACTTTCGCGAGTGCAACGACCTGTAGCCTTGGTCCCACAGCCCTTTGTACACAGGGGGGCCGCGGTAGCGCAGCGGCTAGAGCACTACCTCCCACAAAAGGCGAACCGGGTTTCGAACCCCGGCGGACCCGCTCCCGGATTTCCGCACGTGGCAATCGTGCCGGACGATACCGCTGGTCGGCGGGTTTCCTCAGGGATTTCCCAGTTTCCCCCGTCCTTACATTCCTGCTCAATAACCACCTCGCTTCACCTAAGACGCCTGTGCTTGCTCGTTGGCTGCTGCTCCAGGAAGTAATCGGTGTTACCCCTCACCAAGCAGTGTGGGATTTGCAACTTTTTACTTGCAAGTCTGCTATTGGCTCAGAGACGTCCAGGGCGTCTCTGATAAACCGGTGATCCAATCGCAAAGCTGACGTCAACGTGCACGTGTTGGATGTCTGTCTCTTCCTGAAATGAATTAGCGAAATATACATAAATATATATATATATATATATATATATATATATATATATATATATATGTATGTATGTATGTATATTTCGCTAATTCATTTCAGGAAGAGACAGACATCCAACAATATATATATATATATATATATATATTATATATATATATATATATATATCTGTTTAAAAAGAATGTTAAACTTCGCTCGTGGATTCTAATACCTTAATCAGTGATTTCGATCAGTGGAATGATCCTTACTGAAACTTCAGTTAATGAGTTGTTACCCATTGGCGAATGAGTAGAATGGACTAAGGTTTTAGTGTCAAACCAATGCAATTCACTATAAATTTGTAGAAATCACTGTTATATCAGTGAAAACTAGCGACTATAGTAATATGTCTAATTTTGCTGATTACCGGTGAAGCAGTCCCAACAAATCTACAGCTAAACTTGCCGATTGTAGAGTGAAAATGTCAAACTATCGGTCACAATATAATAAAATGTGCTACGAACGTCACTAGGTTTATGAGAAGCACGATGACGTTTTTGAAAGTGGCGCCACTGTCTTCTCCAGTGTTTGCGTTTGGACGACTCAGCCGTACGTAGGCACGAGATCTGTTCTTTTCGCGCTCGAGGAACAGCGACACGGCTCATACGAGCAAGGCGCTGAACCGACGTGCAGTGCTTCTGTCGTCACTCTTTACGGTGTAAATGAGATCTGTAACAGTGACGCTTTACTACACGCTGTGAAATCCCACTGCTATAACTACGACTGTACAGTTTTCCTTTTCGCCTATGTCTTAAGGACAATGGTGCACGAAAGCAGTATGTTTAGTGGATTTTCGTTACAACTTGTTTTTCAGAGGGTTTATCGAAATTTTTGGCACGACAAGACGTAAATGTTAAATTTTAACAACTTCTTGCATGGTTAAATATTCACTACCTTTATTATTCTATGCGCACTGATGGAAGATCAGAAATCAGATGTTCTTTCTTATCTTCCATCAGTTCTCCGATAGTAGTAATGGAAGTGAATATATGTGAATGTAAGAAGGTGTTAGAAATTATTCTTTATGTCTTGCGCCAAAAATTTTAAAAATTATCTAAAAAACAACTTTTGACCTAAATTAAGGCAAATACAAGACTTTTGTGCACCATTCCCCTTGAGGAAACTGGACAGGCAAGCCCTAAAACTGCATTTTCTTTAACCTTTCTCATCATTTCTTTCTTTTTGATTGCTCTTAATACTATAAAAAACCGTAGAGGCTTGGATAATTGGTTCTTCTATCTTCCAGCAAAAAAGTTGTATTGCCAGGATGTTATTTGCTGGGATACGTGAGAGAGATTTGGGTGGCTCTTAACATCGGCGTCTTAGGTGAAGCGAGGTGAGTATTGAGCGGGAATGTAAGAACGGGGTAAACGGGGAGATCCCGTTTGGAAACCCGCCGGTGATCTAACCAGTTTCGCCCACGCGGGAGGCGAGTAGTCAAACCACCAAACCACCGCGGCCCCTAACGAATATACAGAAAATATGCCCCGGCTACTAACTCTTAATGTAGATCGTACGGACGTGAGCTTTTCAGCTTGAGTTTCTGTCCCTGCTGCTGTGATGCGCGTGATAGTGGTTAATGTTTGTTCGGGTACAGCATAAGTCAGTATTCAGTGGAACAGCGTGTGTTTATCGTCCGCACGTTCTGGGTAGATGAATCCATTGATGCGAGCCAGCGACGGTTTATTTGCAGTTTGGGGGCCGGAAACCGCCTGCAAAGTCGCACATTCAATGTAATGAGCGAATATCAAGGTGGGGGTGCGAGCAAGTGAAACTTCCTGTATATAGACAATGGTGCGGCGGTCGTTTTGACGCACGCGCACTATGTCGCTACGAGTGCGGGAGGCCGACCAGGTAGAGGCTTGTGCCGCAATCACGTGATCCCGACAAGCAAAACACGACACGTTCGACATGACAACTAAGCTGGCCGCCAGGGTCGGCCGCCGAGCGGTGTGCAGAGCTCCAGCAGACACGTGTAATCAACAAACCGTCTGGCGTGTCTGAGTGACGCCTGCTCACGAATAGCATTTCAGAAACGTTACGCGTTTGTAAAGGTTGTTCACGATAAAGTGAGCACTTTTCCAAGTCAGCCTTACAAAAAGTCGTTGCCCATGCTTACATATATTTTAACGGGCGCACTGAGTGACATGCGCCCGGTAAAGTTGGTAACGATATATGAAAAGTATTTCCATATGCTAACGTAGAATAAAAAGTGTTAGATAATCATTTGTGATAATTTAAATTATTTATTTCGCTTTCTGTTTTTTTTTAATGCATCAATGTGTAACAATTAACAGATTTATAAAAAATTTACTTTTATAATAATTTCACAGTTTCACTTGACCGACGCATGAATAAAGTGATGAGGCCCAAGGCAATGTTAATATTACATAAGGCGAAAAAATACACAACGTGCAATCAAGTAGATATTAAGCATGTCTTCAAAAGTGCTCATTTAAAAATGAACAGCCTTTATACGTTTTTAAGTTCCTCCGTATCTCTCTAAAGCATGTTTTTGTGATAGTGAAAATGCCCCAAACGGGGGTTTTTCACGGTCATTTCTAGGTATGAACATTCCGGTACAAAACATAAAAAAAAAAAAAAAAAAAAAGAATAGGGGCGTGCAGAAAACCTATATTTTTATTATTATGTCATAAAATGGTAGGGTCTCCGCTGAAAGTCCCACAGAGGTGCGTTATCGACGTCAAAACTGCACGACAGTTCAGTGCTTTGCACGTAGAGGTGATAAAAGAGTTGATGCGCATGTCTCGGTCACCCCTAGCGCTCCCACGCTTTTACGCTCCAGCGTGCAAATCACTCAACGAGGCGGCCACCTTAAAACCATGTTGTGCCGCTGCAAGGCCAGACGCGGGGCCACGTACTCAGCAGAATGACAATGATATAGAGGTTGTTGCTAAATTAGAGTGAGTGAAGAGATTTGGGCAGCTCTTGAAATCGTGGTCTTGCGAGCCGATGTGGGTGAAGCGAAGTGAGTATGGAGCAGAGTCGGAATGCAAAGGTGGGGGGGGGGGAGATCCCGAGTAGGAACACCGATCAGCGGCATCGTCCGGCACGATTCCCACACGCGAAAATCCGCGGGCAACCCCGCCGGGATTCGAAACCCGAGATTCGCCTTGGTTGTAGGCGAGTGGTCTGACCGCTACACCACCGTGGCCCCTTCTAAATCTGGCCGACAAACGTCGGCTGCGGGTCAGTCACGAAAAGTGTAGAAAACATATCTATACGACTTGTGGTCTAAAGTGAATCCAAACGGCGGTACACATATTTGAAGTTGGATCTGAAACACTACTTTGTCATAAACACTGGAGACAATCTTTAAGACGGAACACTTGAGTGTGTGGATACGGAAGAGAGATGTGTAAACACCAGACCATCACAGAACGCTGTCGCACCATTCCAGTTCAGTGCATGACTGGATGTCGAGATGAACTTGACGAACCAATGCAGGAGTGTTGCCTTTGCGCCACATCGCTTGGTGCTGCCCATCAAAAACAGAACGCGTTTGTTTACATATAGCCGTTTTTATCGAATTCCTTATCGATGGAAGCAAACAAAAATATAAAAAAAGGGAAGTAGACTGCGGCTCTGTATGACCACCTTGCCGAGACGGGGTAAACAGCTCGTGGGACCAGGGAGATGGCGCGTCCGAACGACCAGGCTTTCGAACGACCGCTTGATGAGTGTCCAAAGTACCATTTAGCGATACTGTTTACGACAGGACGCCGCTTCGGCAGCGGTAATATAAGGAGAGTGCCTTCATAAAACCCCGCGTACCGTGAAACACTACACTTGCGGTAGTGCTGCATAAAACCGATTGATGAATAGCCCCCCCGGCACCGCGGAGAAAAACAAATCTTGACCCTAACGTCGCCTTATCAGATCCGTGCGAAGTAGGTCTAATTTCACCCCAGGCCATTAAAAGTTTTAACCTATGAAGTTTTGCACACGCGTGGTACTTAACGCCGCGAACAACGTTACTAGAGACCTGCAAAAATCACGTTATTGTTTGCGGACACGTTAAACTTTAACCACGCATTCCTTTGCAATACGTTTGCTAGCGGACCATTCTTTATCAGACACGCCCTGGGCAACCTTGCGCCAATCGAGTGCAGTACAGTCAGAAAGGGCGTGGCTTAACATTTATGCAGCAGCCAATGGATAAACGAATCTGGCTCCAGTATAGACGGTACTGTGTAGTTTAGCCAGATGCCGAATAGCAACGCGAATTTTGCATATGTCTAACCATTACTTATTTTCATGTGATGGCGTCAACTACGAGCGACAAGGACGCATACCTCGTAGAATTAAAATGTCGTTAATATCGCTTGACGAATATTTACGGTGTAAGACACGTGTTGTCATATTTTGTCAATGACGACATATCTTATGACATTATGCGGCTGAAGAAGTGTAGCAAGATTATGTGAAATAATTTAATAGAAAAGACAAGCACGCTGATTTAAATAAATAATCGACATGTCCATTTTGGCGACTCATACGACCCTTGCAGATCACACAGACAGTTGACAACTGCAAAAAATAAAAATAAAAAAAACCTCGGGAGATTAAATATATTGTTCACAAAATAAAATAAGTTATGTGATGAATATCACCAAATGGCCTTTAGTATTTGTCTGCATTTGAATATCTTGGGATACTTAAGCTGTAGCGTTTATATAAACGCTTAATCCAATCCGCATGATTATGACACGCCGATTTTCGCTACTGATGCTGTTTTGTTCGGTAAGCAAGAAGACTATTGCTGAAGAAATAACTGTTGTCACACTCAAAACTACTACAGATTCCTTTCAACCTTCTATTACAGATGCCGTGGTTGAAGACTTTCCTGTTCATGCGCTCCGAGTTCAAGAGGAAACGCGACAGTCACTGGGTCGGCAGATGTTCAAGAAGTACGAGCGAGGACCGTTTGAAAACTTCCCCCTTCGTTGCTCACACGTGGGTGGCGGTCCGCCCGAAGGGCACGCACGGATCTATTTGTTTCCTTCTCGACATATCGGAATGCCAACAAGAAATCATTAATCTTACAGTGTTGCTCGTATAGACGGCTGGTTAACTTCTCAACGAATCAACGTCCGTTTGCGATGATAAACGTGTGCGTAATGAATATGTACGTTAACAAAATGAAAAAAAAAAAAAAATGCATTTTTACGAAATTATTCGTTGTTATTCCGCACGTGTCGTTTAAGAACACCCTTCAAGTGTAAACGTGTAGAAAGGGGGATATTTTAGTTGATGTCGTGTACGTACAGCCTAAAGCTAATAGAGTTGAAGTGGAAATGAAACAGAAGTGATGTATTGCAGTAAATAGAATATATTTAAAAAATAGCTTTTTTATTTATTTGATAAGTACGTCTAAATTGCATGTATTAATTAATTATAATAATTTTTTTTATTATATTCTGTGTTATATTTTTGTCAAATTTTGTGCAGTAATTACTAACAAAATAAGGATACAAATAAAATGAATATATATTTGATAACAAATCACTATTTGAAAAAAAAAAAAAAAAAAAAAAAATCAAGATCACTTTCTAGTCGTGTGTTATTGGATGGACATAAGACGAGTACAGTCCCTATGAACTACGCATTTTTGTACAAGTCCTACGTACACGCCTCTTTACGTACACCAAACTGATCGTGAACCGACCTTCGCTGCTCCCTTTACGAGTTATCGTCGTCACATGATCGTGACGCCTTAGCTATCAAGGTCATGGGATCGAAGTCAAGTTTAAACTACTCTCTAAAATCGAGGCACTTAAAATTTCCCCAGATGAGCGAATTTGACAGCATATCTGTTGGAATTGCTCCACCTGAAACAGTCAAACTATACCGATCAACTTTGTTGCTGGTATTCACTGAATAAACAGTGATTTATTCTGGGAATGTTGATATCGGGAAATAAATATCGATATTATTTATATTGGTTATTTATAAAAGTATAATTTTACGAAAAGAAATATAGGAAGAAAAATATCGATTTTCGGTACACGGGAATCCGATAATGTATGTACTAAAAGGGCTTGACAAATTAAAAATTGCTAGGAATATTACATATTAAAGGCAGGAGGCATTGCAGAAAGATGTGGCACCTGTTTTTGGTGCATGTTGTCAAACTAAACATTGTATATTTAAATAATTTTTTTGTATTTAACAAATCTTATTAAAATAGTATTTTATAAATATTTATTTCCGATACCTGGAAAAATAGACTGGTTTTGATGAAATATCGTTGAAATATATTGACGATTTTTATCGATATATTATTGAATGTAATATCGTCATTTCGATATATCGATATTTTTTTCAAAATCCCTCAATTCTGCTGATTCCTGGTGAATCGCGCTGCCCTGGCAGTAAAGCCTCCGTTCATTCCACGGATTCGTCAGCAGATGAAACCTCATTTAACTTACATTCAGCAAAATAATTACTTTGGTTGAAATCACTCATTCACATTTTGTGTATGTCATTACTGAAAGAGACGTTCTGCATTACTCTGCTGGAAACGCAGAGCTGAAAAAACAGAAGATAATTCATTTTACAAGAAAAAAGAATAAAAGTACATCCTGCACTACTTAACGAAACAATTATTAATGCAAAAAGTTACACCCTTCAGCAAAAAAATAAAATAAAATAAAACCGCTAGAAGTTAAGGAAGATTCCCATTCTGCTGAAATTCTCCATTAAAAGTGGAATACATGCAGATGTTATGCATTAATTTACAAGAACAACAAGCCGACCTCATTAAAATTGCAAAAAAAAATGTCGAGAACATTCTTCAACAGCCATTTAAGTTTTCCACTTATAAAACAAAATTAGGAGTACGAACGATATAATGCAAGAACAACTTTGTGTGCGATGTTCTCAGTCGATACCACCACTGACACATCTTGTTAACTTCTGCCGTTCCCTTGTTTTCAGTGTAATGACTTTCTCTGCTTGACGCGACAACATATTCCGTAAAATAAAAAAAAAAAAAAAAGCCCGTGAAATTATGGAAAAAACACTGAAGGAGAATAAATAGTGTGTATCTCTCCATTAAAACAACAATTTCTTCATATTTAATTTTTACATTAATTTTGTGAATGTACTGAACGAATTCCACAACTTCACAAAAATTTACCCACGGATAATAACATCCTTAATTACAACAAATCTGCCATAACTGCGTGAATATTTTTTTAATGTACTTGCGAAAATGATTTTCAGTTTCTTACTTTTTTTTAAGGATTTCAACTGATGATGCCAGGTGAATGCTGTTCCCGTTAAACTGAGCAATTTTGAATTCCCTGCTTAAGTTGAGTGGAGAGATTTGGGTGGCTCTTAAGAACGAGGTGTTGAGAGCCGATGAGGGTGAAGCGAGGTGCGTATGGAGCAGCGCCGGAATGAAAGGGCGGGAGAAACTGCGGGGATCCCCGAGAAAACCCGCCGACCAGCGGCATCGAACAGTAGTATAACACTACTACTTGGGAAAGGGGATGACCTCTGTACCCCCCCCCCCCATCACAGTTCCCCTACCCAATGATGCGCATTTGTTAACACGCACAGAACAACAACAAACGTCGTTAAAATGAATTTCATTCCTTTCAGTAAATTCCCAGCGACGCGCAGCATCTTGTACCATAATAGCTTACTCAGATTTGACAGAAATCTGAGGAATGTTGCGCGACGACTCAAGAGGACGAAAGTTAAAAGTCGGTGTTGTGCCCCAACATGGCAGCAAGAGGCGCATGCGTGTTAAGAGAAGCAGAGTTATCAGCCCAGGAAAACACCCAGATATAGAGCAATAGACTAAGATTTAGGTACACAGATTTTCGTCTTCTTTGTACGTCGCCATCAGCAACTCATCAATAGCAGATATGCAACTGTCAAGTTCACGTAGTCAACGTTGGTATAAGTGCTGGTTTACATTCAAATTTTCAACAGAACCATCCTTGTAGATCCTAGCTGCATTCAAACTAAGTTAGAGTAAGTGCATGTAGACCTCAAAGCACTTGCTGATATAAACATTCTCCACTCCTGCCCATGTTGTTTTGTAGTGCCATTGGCGGAAAAGTAGTCCAGTGAATGTACACAGTGTGTCTCTACTGCACATTTCGCGTGTGCACTCTACCACGTTCCCTCCACGGGTACAACACGCCAGTTGGAATCGGATGAAAAGCAGTTTCCGGTCGAATTGGGGGTCCTCGGAAGAGGGGAGACAGGACTAGCTTCTGAAATCTTCCAAAGTAATATTACCTACGACTAGGAAATAAAAATGCCGCTGCAGCGACGTCAGTAAAAATAGTAAAATCGGTTCATGGTTAGTTTATTCCCCTTTCATAGCTAATTAAGATCACTTTTTTTAAGCCTGGCTTTGAGAAAACACTGTGGATATTTTACCGAATACACTGATACATTTATAGTTATGTAAGCACAGCGAAATATGAAAAAAAATAATAGTATTATAGTGAAAGAGTTATCGAATTATATATTCTAAGAATTTCACAATAGACACGAGCTATTAGACCCGTGGCAATGTACATTTTTTTAATTTGGTGGAAGGGCAGAAGGGCAATTTGCAGAATGAATAACTAAGCAGAGTTATTGTGTGATAAAATACGCCCGAAGGTTGGCTCCCACGCGCATCAGCACAATGGCAGTTACCGCGTGGTCTTAGAGATTTTCCTTGCACGAGTATCTTTTCATCAATATTACGACCACGTAATGAACTATCTAGGCGGTACTTCATTGGTAAGAAATAAATGAGAAAGAATTATATGAGCCAGATCTTGTACGCCGTTGTTTCCTACGTATAAGTAACACAAACTGAGCTACATCGGTACTGAAACATAAACTCATCGTACGCAAAAACATACAGATAACATAAGGCCTATGTAGTTCGACCACAATGGGGTATCCCAGAACTTAAACTCATCGTACGCAAAAACATACAGATAACATAAGGCCTATGTAGTTCGACCACAATGGGGTATCCCAGAACTTAAGGTTGGGAAACACAATTTACTTCCCAAACCAATAATATTTCCTTCGTGTTTTCAATTTAACATGTTATTGACGTCATTACATACGTAATATTTTTGAGAATTAATTTTTACACTCACCTCCATGCAGTGTCACATTTCAAACCAGCACCCACCTGTGAACACAAAGAAAAATACAAATTCATTATGAATATTTCGATCGCGTTATGCCCAAAAACAATAAACTAAAGGCTGTTCACGATAAAGCGAGCATTTTTTAAACCAACATTTGAAAAATGCCACTGACCCTAACTGCATATATTTTAACGTGCACACTGAATGTCCTGTGCCTGGTGAAATTGGCAGCATCTGTGGGAAAGCAGTTCCACATCTTAGCGTGGAATTAAAAGTGTTAGGTCAACATTTGTGAATACAGAAAAGATTTCGTTTACTTTCTATTTATGTTAACGCATATAAGTGTAAGAATGAGAAAATGTGTCAAATATTCACTTCGTTAATAATTTCGTAAGTTTCACTTGACCGACGCATGAATTAAGTGATCAGACACATGTAAATATGGTGGAATAATACGTAATGTTCGTAAAAGTAGATCTTATTAAGCAGGGTTTTCAAAGTGCTCACTTTACCGTGAACAGCCATTACAAACACTTGTGCGTGAACAGGTGAGATGATTATCTTAAATGAATTAACTTTTGAATGAACGTGCTTAATATAAAAAAAATATCTGTGTGTTCTGTGTCACGTGATTGTATAAGCCTCGTTATTTTCCACGAGAATCTAACAAGAATTAATTATGGTAATAACTCCAAAAAAGTAACTAGTTTCCGAAACACACTACACAAGCAAATCTTCAAAAGAAATATTTGAAAATGACGTTAGAGGCCTGCAAAAATCCCATGACTTTATTATTTAGCGGTAGACTGAGCTCCAACTTACTGCGCATTTGACTGACTTCTTCGACATGCCACCAAGTGGGAATGTTGAGCCAATAACGTAACTTCAGCGGCGGAGTGGCCAATCATCTTTCACGAAGTCAAACATGTAGGTGATTACCACTTAAAGGCTAGCGGCCAATACTCACTTTTCTACAAACCAGTGGAGTTTAACCTGTCACCGAAAGATAACGCGAATTTTGCAGATCTCTAGTTATGAGTGATTACAGAGACTTAGTTGAGTATACATGAAGATAACAGTCGGCCCCCACCAACCAAGGAACAGCGCGTCCCAACCGATATCGAGAAATGTACGCAATTGTATTTGCAGTGACATAGGATCCGACTTCTCAACTAATCCTCCTAGAATATCAGTATTTATATGTTTTCCGTTTCATGAAAGTTGTCACGTTTATTATCATTCTTCCATTAACCATACAAAAAATATCCGAGTACCCAACGAGGCTTCGTTATGCGAAAACACGCCTCACTGCCAGTAGCGGGGTCATAGGTTTGAGACCGATGGAGAGTGTTCACCTCGTGGATTTTAAACGCCATGCGAGGCAAACTTCGGCGCCGATATACAGCAAGTGCATAACAGGAATAAATAATATCGTTATTTATGTGACAAATGCGTGCAAGAAAAAAGAAAAATAATAAAACCGAAGGAAGGCGAAATGAACTTACATTTCGCCACAGGAGAGAACGCTGCGGAAACTGTAAATCTCTCTCTAGTTGAACAAATGGCTACTGAAAGAACTAATTAGCCAGCTCTCCTCCCATGCACTCCTTTACCGAACCGAGGTAATTAAGAAAGCATTACTTCCATTCCGTTAAGCTCTTGAATAATAAATTTCAATAAAACCTCGGCATACTGTTTTTAATACGAGTAATAATGTATTTTCATGGTGCAAAGACGGTTCGTTCACACAAATAAAAAAGACAGAACTATAAATATAAATATTACGCATCAAAGAATTATTAAGCGTGCTATGTCGAACTACGCTATTTATTCGACGTTAAAAAAAAACGTATACCGATTTCAATCGCTTCAAGGAAAAACATTTTGCAATGCAGCCTATTAGTGAAATTTCAAGAATTTGTGGGATAAGAAACTAGGTGGAACTACAGCAGAATGCAATAATTCACTACCGAAATTAATTAAACAAAGCGTTCTGCGTTCTGCATTATTTGCATACACGGTAGCATTTATCACTACAAAAACGCTCATACCCAGTATCTATAAAAACAAATTGGACCAGCTTAGGCTGATACACGAGCGTCCATGTGCCTTTCATTTGGTCACAGGGAAGACCATGGATTCACAACCAATTCACGCGAGTCGCCTTCTGAATGACTACCAATTACCCGGAGCAGCAGAAGCCACCACGTATTCGGTTAGTTACGCAGCACGGTAATTCTTACGACCCCGTTATTAGGTTAAATACAGCCATAAACCCCATAGCCATTTATATTCATGATCAAAATGACGTGTACGATCATATAGCGAGGAGGTCTAAAAGACGACTGTCTTTACACAATCCCTACACTTGGTTGGAGGCTTTTCACGGTAAAATGAGCACTTTTGAAAGACCTGCTTAAATTCTACTTGAATTGCGTTGTGCATTCCAACGCCTTATGTAAAATTGACATTGCCATGGGCCTCATCACTTTATTCATGCGTCTGTCAGGTGAAACTGTGGAATTATAAGAAAAGAAAATATGTTACAAATCTGGTCATTTTTACACATCGATGCATAAAAGAAACGAGAAAGCGAAGTCAATAATCTAAGTTATCACAAATGGACCTAATATTTCTTATTCAACGTTAATTTATTGAACTATTTTCCATCAATCATTACCAACTTCACTGGGCGCATGTCACTCAGTGCGCCCGTCAAAATACACGCGGGCATGGGCAGTAGCTTTTTTCTAAGGTTGATTTCAAAAGTGCTCACCTTATCGTGAACAGCCTTTAATAATTTGTAAGCTAATGTCATTACGTGTCACATTCCAGTTCCAGTCCACGTATAATCTGGAGGCAGCGGTGATGTAGCTGTCTAACTACTCGTCTCCCACCAACGCGAACCAAGTTCCATTTTCAGGCGGGGATTTTGCCATGTGGGGAACGTGACGGGCGTCGTAGTTGGACGGCGGGTTTTCTCAGGGTACTGCCGCTTCCCCCGCCCTTGCATTCTACCACTGCTCCGCCTTCACTTCGCTTCACCCTCGCAGGCGATCAAGACCTCGCTGTACAGGGCGCTGGTCAAAAAACATTTATTATTACTTATTTTAACGAAATAATACTCAAAATTAAGATATTACTTACGAGTAGTATTTTTCGTCGCATAAACTACTTTTAAACCACTTATTTTTCGCATAATTGCATGTCGAAAACACAATTCTAGTGTTTTCGGGAAGTACAAATAACAAGAGTTAACTTACTTCCCAAAATTAGATAATTCACATTAAAATGATGTTCTATGAGCTACTTCACGAAGTATCTAAGAACACGCTGTGAAATGTTTTTTTGCAATGTTTGAAAATTGCTTAAAATAAGGATATATTTGCGCATTTACTTATTTGTAGGAGAGTATGATTCCGTGTAAAATAAAATTTTCTAAGCAAACCTTAAAATTAATAAAGATATGACCTTTCAGTCACCCTTGTTGAATTTTCTGTAAATGTTTTCATTTATTTTATTTGTATTCATTTATGCACGACATGTTCAGTTATTGGCCGGTTTACCATTGCACGTGTTAAACAAAGGTTTAATGTAATTCGTAGTTTCATTACAAACCATAAAAGCAATGTAGTTTACCTACTTAACAGAGAGTCACGGGAAACACTAATTAAATACAAAAATGATCACATGGGCCTGGTTAACACTGATTGACCACATTAGTAATAAATTTAGTCTAACAACGGCATAATATTAGAAAACTGTTTAATTAGCAACAAAGTTATATATATATATATATATATATATATATATATATATATATATATATATATATATATATATATATATGTTCTATATTGGCGATAATTGCCCTTTCAGCCTAATAGCTCGGCGAGTTGTGCTTTCATTTAGATGGACCGGTATTATAATATTAAAACTTCAAAGGATTTTCTGTTATTTCTAATCCCCCTGACAGATTATTCCATAGAGTAGAAGAACAGCAACTGAAATGATTTTTTTAACAATAGGTCGTGTGACGCGGAATTCTACATTCGCTTTTGTTTCTGGTGTTAAAGTGTAATTATGCCGAATTTGTTTTTCCCCACGAATACGAGGGTTTACGCGTCAATAGCAGCTTCCTTATTTATGTAATAAAATGGTACAAAAACACTAAAGTTGTGATTTTGATAAGTTGTAATGTAAAAATATAAAATAACCTTTAAGCGCATACCAAAACCCCTAAATACAATTTACATATAACCAAGTGAAAGCTGAATTGAACGTACAGGTAGATCCATCAACAAGGAACCGTACAAGTCATCTGCCTAGAATAGGTACGGGAAACTGACTCGTAGAGCAGCCGGAACGTATCGTTGCGGGCACGGGACTCTCAAACCCGCACACATAGTTGACGGAGCTCTGTCCTGGCGCACATGCGGGGAGGGGAGCTAGGGAGCAGCGAGGGTGGCAGAAGGTGTCCCTGTATGTCGGCCAGCCGCAAGGTACATAAGGCCGCTGGTGCATGACGACACCCCACTCTTTGACACACTCTCCCGGTACCACTTCGAGGACACATCACGCCGGAGGTCAGCGCGAGCTACTTGAAGGCAGCACTGTAGAGCGAGCCGAGATACCGACGTCTTGGAGAGACGTGACCAGATCAGCCAATCACAACACGACATCACGAGGTGGAGGAGCTACGGCTGGTGTCGCAAATTACCAATGGTAAGGAGATATTCGGTTCTGGGTGCAAGATAGATCCGGAAACGAACTTACGCGCATCGAACCCTTAGAGGTCCCCTGTTATAAAGAGCCTTAATATTGTATAACGTAATTCTAACTTGGAAGAGTCGAGAGTTATTTAGTATTGCTTAAGATATTTAAAACCTGGCAACTATTCAGAATCGTTTGTTAAAGTATTTGAGATCATCTTGTATGACAGAGTGTAATACAAGAATTAGCAGTTTTTGTCATTGTCTTGTGCCATTCCCCCAGAGTGCAGTAACGTTAAGAGGATTAGCCTCAGTGACTATTGGTCCATATCCTCGTGTTATATACACTTAGTAAAGAGTAACAGTAGTCAGTCCAGTAAAAACGGTACAGTATCGAACCGGAGACTTGTCGAGGTCAGGCGCGTTAAAACAACGTAACCACGAGTCAGGCCTGGGGATACACCACTGTTCCGTTTGACACGGGTGCACCTCTTTGTGAAGGAACGCGTGCGGCAGGGTGGGTGTGTTTTTCCACAGGTCGTTGCGTTGGCGCCGACGGAAAAGAACTGGAATGTTTTACCGCAGTTAACACCCGGGTCGTTGAGCAAAAGCCACAAAGCTGTGAAGCTACAGAGCCGAAACGCTGATGAATTTCGTCACTGACGTCAATGTAACACTGCAGTCACAGCATCCATGCACCAGTATGACCCTCGAGCGAAGTGGTGCAGTGGTAGTCCTTAATCGCACTCGGAAGGACATGGGTTCGATTCCTGGAATAACGATGTCCACTTAAGGAGAAATTTTGTTAATACAATCTAACAAATTGTTCGCAAACATACCATACCAGTGTGTACATAGAGTGAAAAAGGAGGATGATAAAGTTTTTTCACATACAACCGCCCAGTAAACAGTCAAATGCATAGGGAAGTTACCAATTAAGTATTGTAACGGGGTGATAAACATTCGTATATTTGCAGCCTGATATATGGCATTATTGCCAAACAATGTATAGGTTAAAAACTTCCATTACAGTTTACGAAGTTTACTTGGAAATTTTTCACAGTGTATTTCTCCAAAATTTGTTTTTAGGATTACCACTTTTAACTATAAAATACTACTAGATTATCGCTTGTTACTTAATAATTTGAAATTGAGAAAATATTTATTATTTAAATCCAACAATCCGTTGATAGTGTCATCATATGCATTTTTTCCCCCGTTAGTTGCGAAAAAATTTGTACATAATGGTGAGTCCTAAAACGGTGTAAAATTCCTCCTTCCGCCAGGCTTCTGTGGAGAGACTTAACTATCATCCTCGAAGCATGAGATGGAGTGAGATAGTAGATGGTACAGTAGCAGTGAAATGCTTTGGTGAAGGGAAGTGGGAGTGCTCCGAGAAAACCCACAGGCAACATCAAGCACGTTTACCGCATGCCATGCACACAAGACAGCCCGTACTCGGGTGGGACAAGGATCGAACCCGAATCGCCGTGATAGGAGGCCGGTGCTGATCAAACCTCCACGGAGACATTAAAAAAGGAATTTTCGTATTCTCAAATTAAATTCTCCAAAGTTCAACTTTGCAGAGAAACGATGAAGAAGGCGGGAAATCTTGGCTACTGTGTACAATCGTGCCATCTGCTTACAGAGTTGGTGGTGTACATCTGGTTCATGTTTTAACGGAATACTTCGATATCAGTTAAGAAAAAACTCCCAACCCAGAACTGCGAATACTATACTGTTAACACCGAATGCATTGTGTAGTAATGCCAACAGCGGAATAGTAAATGCAGCGCCAAGCCTTCATGCGTAACTAAAATTTTGACGTTTAAATTTGAAGCCACCGAGATAAAGTAATCTCTGTTTAATAATACACTAAAAGCCAAGGTATTCGTGAAAAACACTATACGGCACCAGATATATGCACCCAACCGATGATTCTGACGTCATGTTTGAATTAGCCTTAAAGATGTGCATATTTTGATATATCACATACTATGCAATTGTGGGTAAATTTTAGGAAATTTAATATTAAAATTTAAATACATAACTTATATTCATAAATATACGATAATATTGTTTTATTGCATTTGGCATTAAAATTATGGCGAAAATGAATCGCCAAGGTAATTTGAGCGGTCGCACTATTTTAAAAGAAAAAAGCGATTATTATTGGAACTAAACATCATCGCCTGTGTATCTTAGAGACCTGTCAATATAGACGGATCTACCAAAATAGTACAAATAAAATAAAAATAAACTTATGCGCATTTCGAGGGAAATTAGGGAAATTTTGAAGGAAAAACATGACACTTTCAGGGGAAAAGGGAATGAATTTTTGGGAGATATTAAACCAAAATAACCGTAGTGAAGGGTACAATTACGATGGCCGTCGTAAAGTGTTACTAAATCCAAAATGGCTGATGGCTCCACAGTCAACAGCTATTGTGCTCGGAGCTCTTATTTTTTTTAGCTACTATAAATATATGGAAGGGAGAAACTAATACTAAAGGTGTACAGTTAACAGCGACACAAATTAAATCCATATTTCACGATAATTTTTTATTTCATCATTCGAAAGATATTTATATAAGGACCATATAAATGTAAATATATGTAGACAAACGATTATACTTTTCAAAATACAGCACCGAAAAGTCGAAATTTTTGGCATATAAATATTATTTTCTCTCGGACGAATAAAAATGTGCTGACAAAAACATCAATACCTATTTTACAATTGATTCAAAATGTCAGTGCTCGAGTAACGATTGTTGAATATATTTGATACATGACAGGATTTAGTTAGCAATGATAATTAGGAGCATAGAAACTTGGGCTAACATATTCAGAAATTTTCAATTTTCTGTGCTATATGGCTACAAATATATACATTTGTGTGGTCCTTATATAATATATTTCAGATTATGAAATTAAAAAAATATCGTGCAATATGGCCTTAAGGGAAATTATACAAGACAGCCGTGTATTTACGTTAATTTTGGTTAAAAGTTGTTTTTTTGAAAAAATTTTAAAATTTTTGGCACAAGTCACAAATAATAATTTCGAGCACCTTCTTACATTAATATATATTCACTACCATTACTACTATCGGAACACTGATGGAAGATACGAAAGAACATCTTATTTCTCATTTTCCATCAGTGCTCATAGAATAATAAAGGTAGTGAATATTAAACAATGCAGTAAGTTGTTAGAAATTAATAATTACGTCTTGTCGTGCCAAAAATTCCGATAAACCCTCTGAAAAATGACATATGAGAGAAAACGGAAAGAAGAGAGAAGGAAAGGAAGTGAAGGAAATGAAGAGAAGAAAGAAAAAGAATGAATGCAAAAGAGAAAAAAGTCGAAGCACTCTGAGAAAATCCTCGGAGAGGAAGAGAGAGAAAGGAAGAGAAATAAAGGAAAGACAGAATCAAAGAGAGAAACAAGTGGGATCACTCTGAGAAAACCTCGGAATGCAAGAGCATGAAAAATGGCATACAAGTTACCAAATGGCAGCGTACTGGCTACAAAGATGGTGGCGTCCTGGCTACCAACATGGCGGAATCCAAGATGGAGGTTGCGTGACCGGAATGACAAAGCTGGAAGTCCGGAATCCAACATGGCGGCCGAGCCACCGAGCCACAGCCCCTAACCCCTGCCACCGAAGGATGATTGCTACTTTCAAAATACACAACAGAAGGAAAAAATGGCGAAGGCACATCCTCGAAACTGGACACTAACATACGACAGGATGAAACGTAACCTCTCTCGGAAACGCAGGCGGAAGTTAGAGACGGGAGGAAGCGACAGCGCTTAAAGCGCCGCGGGGACGCGATGGCTGGCAAGGCAGCAAGTTTCGTAGCGAACAAAAAACTTGTCAGAAGTTTTTCGTTTACAAGTTCCGTGGAGCATCATCGCAGTCGGTGCCGGTTTATGGCGTGTTCGGAGCTCATGCGCCGAGGCGAAGGACTTTACAAATATGAACATCAACGGTCCTGCCAAGAATAAGAATGAGAAGTTGGGGAAACAAATGTCCCTTTTACAGATTCGACATTTGAGTTGAAACACTATCCCTCTCTCTCTCTCTCTCTCTATATATATATATATATATATATCTATTACTGCCATTCTTACTCACAAACACGCGCGTACACAGGATGTACCTAAATCAAACCCACGAACTTCGGCTGTGGGTTCTTGACAGAAAAAAAAAAAGGTGGAGAAACATATCATACGACTTCTGCTCTTAAGGCCAGGCTTCACCATGCATAGGTGTATAGGGAATTAAACGCTTAATTCGGGCAAAGATCTCTCAGTCGTTTTTTGTGGTAGTATTTTCAAATAAAGATGTTTTGTTACAGACTGAACGCATCTAGATTTATAACCCTTTACCAATTTTTTTTAAATTTTTTATAAAATGGTTACATTTTATAAATAATAAAAAATGAATTAAAAATAAAAATAAATAAATTTAAACGGTCTATAAACCTAGATGCATTCAATCTCTAACAAAAAAATTTTAGTTGAAAATACTACCACATAAAAACGACTGTGAGATCTTGTCCGAATTTAGAATTTAATTCCCTATACACCCATGCATGGTGAAGCCTGGCCTTAAGTGAATCCAAACAGCGGTACATATCTTTGAAGTTGGATCTGAAACACTGGTTTATTAAAAACATTGGAGAAAATGTTTAGATGCAACATTGAGAGTCTGTATAGTGTGTAAAGGAACAAAGAAACGTAAACAAAACACCTGTCAGTCGCCATCATCAAACTATGTCATGGAAATAATCACGGTTACTGCCCTTACTTCGACTTAATACACATTAAAAGATGGATTATTAACCCACGCGTCGCTATTAACTTAACACATTATCCAGACATTTAGTGTTCCATCTCCAGTACAGGCTGTTCACTATAAAGTGAGCACTTTTGCAGCCCTAGTAATGTTTTTCTTTAGGCCATTTTTTATCATTTAGTCACCTATTTTAAACAAATATTGTCACGTAAGTAATAAACAAAGTGTATATATTCCACAGCACGCGGAAGGTAACGTCTAAAGCTAAGATAAAATATATTTGTTGACTATCATTCCAAATGTGTTCGCTTTCAAAAGTGCTCACTTTACCATGAATAGCCTATTGTTGTAATAACTAGTGCTCGAGGTCAAACTGCAAAAGTACCGTCCTTAGTATTTACTTTAGACCCTAGGTCGCGCATATGTATTCACTTTTATTATTTTTTAAATTAACTGCAGTCGAAGTTTGTCGGTCCAATTCAGATATAACCTGTGTGTGTGTGTGTGTGTGTGTGTATATTATATATTATATATATATATATATATATTTTTTTATTTTGGCTCTAAAATAAGTACATATCGCCCGTCACTCTCAATATATTTGAGATAAGTCGTAACAAAGTAGACGTACTGGAAAGTGTGTCTTGAATGTACAGGACTTAGTTTATAGAAAATAATTCATTTACATTGAGTAGATTTGAATTGCGAAATTTAATTCGTGTGCGAGTTTCTAGTAACCTATATATATATATATATATATATATATATATATATATATATATATATATATATATATATATATATATATATATATATATATATATATAGGTTACTAGAAACTCGCACAGGAAAATTTCGGGGTGTGATTCCTTCTGATAAATGAGGCAGAAAATACAAAGCGACCTATAGCCTAGGTTAAATGTTTAGGGGGTAATCCGCAATTAAAAATCGAAATTATAAATTGTATTCCTGCAAAATATGATAAACGCGGAGTGAAATAAAAATTACAATTCGCGGAACAGGGTTCAATGTTATCGAGATTTTCAACCTAAAAACGAACTCTTATCAATACCATAATGAAGAAAATATGGCTGGACACTTTCCTACTGCGTACGCTACATATTTACCGACAGGTTTTTATGGAAGTCTGATAAGGTTAATTTAGCAATAAAATAAAATTGACCAAACAGCCCACAGGGGTGAATGGGCCATGATGATCCTGTAGCGTGTGCACCAAGATCTTTATATTTGTCCCAGGTGGACAAATCCTGTGAGGGCACGTGAAGACAGAGGTTTGCCAGACACTTATAACCACGGTGTAGGAGCTCATCGGGCGGGCTGTGGCTGTCGTCGGCGACGTAAAGAGGGAGGGAGTGAGTGAAGAGATTTGGGAGGCTCTTAACATCGAGGTCTTGAGAGCCGACGAGGGCGAATCGCGGAATGCAAGGACGGGTGAAACGGGAGGTCCCCGAGAAAACCCGCCGATCAGCGGTATCGTTCTACACGATTCCCACACGCGAAAATCCGGGGGCGACCCCACCCCATTATTGTTATTATTATTATTATTATTATTAACTGGCAATGAGTGATTATTACCACACCCATCGACAGATTAAGGTTCAGTGTGTACTAAAATAGCAATATTAAAATATTAAATTAATGGGCAATTGATATAAAACTACGACACTCGTATGTCTATCCCTTAGTGTCAAATAATGCCGAAAGTCGAGTACATCACGCTTGCTTCCCACTTTTTTTTAAGAGGTGAAATAAATACTATCATAGCTCTCTTGAACTGACGGAGTGTGCCAGACACTGTAAAAACGTAATACCGTTATAACAAACATGCGTGTGAATTATGCATTTCAAACTAAGGACATTACAAACCGTCCGCCGAAATTCGAGTAGTTCTGCACCCTTTAAATAAGTTGCCAATAATGACAAATATTTCTAAAATGTAATTTTTATTAATAATAACAACAATAAGTGAACACAGGTAATGGCTGTTCACGATAAAGTGAGCATATTTGAAACCAACGTTTGAAAAATGTCACAGCCCGATACCGGCATATGTTTTAACGGACGCACTGAGTGTCACACGCATAATAAAGTTGGCAACGGCGGAGTTACAGTAGTTTCTCGCTTTGACGCAAAATTGCAAGCCTTAGGTAAAAAAATTGTAAATATTGAAATATTTTATTTTAGTTTTTGTTTATTTTAATACATATAAGTGTAGAAATAAAAACATTTGTAAAATATTAACTTTTCTAAATAATTTACAGTTTCACTTGACCGACGCACGAATAAAGCGATCAGGCCCATGGTAAAATTAATTGTACATATAGTGTAATAATACACAACGTGCAGACAAGTAGATCTTAAGCAGGGCTTCCGAAAGTGCTCGTTTTACCGTGAACAGCTTATATCAAACAAGATCCGCTGTTCCTGGAGCACGACACAACTATCAGACGATAACTAGGCAAAACCTAACAACGTTTAGCATTCGAATAAACACAATACAGCGAGAAAACCGGAATAAATAGAATGAAAAGTCGGCGTAAAAAAAGTTTAATAAATCGAACACGCACATTCCAACTTCAAAATAATAAAATTAGATTTGGTTACGAAGATTATTTGAGCACAACCTGGTTAGACTTCATGCACACGGGTATATTTCACACAGGCCTAATACAGGCGATGGGATAAGCGACAATTAATTTTCAGGCCTGTTCCGCCCCGTGAAGATAACCATCAAGTTATACTGTGAAGATGAATCATCACTGGAAAATATTCTAGTGAGCTATACCGGCTGTCGAAATCGTGGATCCACAAGGAATCAGCATGGTCATTGGACTGCAAAACAGTATAGATAATTGTTAAATCAATTTAATTCAGTCCATAAGATTTTTGTGATTCAGTGAATCATTTTCGATGTGTTAATAAAATGTATTTTCTTGTGCAACTGTTATCAATATTTCGGAATGCAAATGTAAATGACCGAATATCTTAAGCATTCCATAACACGTTTTATTGTTGGCGAATTTCCTGTAAGTCCACGAAACATTTAAAAATAATTAAAAACATAAGTTTTGAACAACAAAAATTGAAAATCCAAATAGTAGGCACTACGAGTAACCGTTTGTGTTTTTATATTTTAGTAATATAGTAGTTGATGTTCTTATAATGTGCAAATAAAATTAATCACACACATTTAATTTAAAATAAGATAAATATACACATTTATAAATTTTCTGAATTTCGTATTTTCTATAAATCCGAGAATGTCAGCTGTTAAAAGTTTACACTTACTAAGACAAACTGCTTTTAATGCCGTTATTTTACGAAGCCTGCGAAGCAAAATGTAGGTAACCTCTTTATAGTAGACCCGCCTACGTAAAGAATTAACAATGACTGTCTGTTCTGAAACGCGCCGCTTCTCCAGGGTGCCTACGTAAGAATTACTATTTTTATTATTATTATTATTTTACACTTTCTCCGTGAAATTATAATGGCACAAAGGGACTGGAAGAAGAATAAAAACCGTTCTGCGAGTCCCGTTGAAAAAAAAAAAAAAATGCTGGTAAAACGGTTGAACGGCGACGCACACTTCAAAGGCACTCCCACGCCAAGGGCCGACAACTCCCGTTTAGAACCGCATACGGCCTCTTTGCTCGTCCATTAGGAAGCGAGGGGAATTAGCCAGCGCCGAGCTCGCGATAAGATAAAAAATGAATGTCACGTCCCCGCGTTTCTTTAAAATCGCGTTTTCTGAATTGGACGGAGCCACTCTCCAAAACAGACTGCCACGATGACTCTAAAGTAAATTGCCTGAACTTACTGGAATCTCAACAAATGTCGCTAATAATATAATGAGTAAAAAACGTTGATTCTTCTTATGTAAAAAAAAAAGAAAGGATAATAGGGGACTTGGGCTACTGGCTGGGAAATCGGAAACACACGTGTTAAGGTTTCCGCCTGGCTAGGCCGCCAAACCGCGCGTAGAAATACAGAAAAGAAAAAAAAAAAACTTATTTTCCAATAAAGTGTTCCACGTGCGTAAAAGATGTAGGCATAGAACGAGCATAAAATTTTTTTCGCATCCTAGAAGTTTAAATCTTTTATTTCTGTTTCTAATGTGTATGTTTGAAACAGCCGTTTCCACTACAATTTTTTTTTACGAAAACACGTGCGCAGGATATTTGCAGTCGGCGTCGAAAACCAGTTTTTTTGGACAATATATTCTTCCCTTAAGAGATGTTACAAAAGCTGTAGAGCAACAAATAATCTACTAAAAGTTGTATATGAATTAATCTCACTTGTGTACGAGACTATTTATAAAAATTGCTTAAATGCTCGCTTGTCACCCCAGATTGTATTCGTAATCTTTTAGTTATTGATTATCACTTGGAATTTTTCCCACGTAATATACAGGTGTTGCAATATTGCATATCAATACTTCTGGGGAACATTCCTCGCATCTGGAGGATGAAAAAATGTTAAGGTCCGCAAACGCTTCGTTTCTTTACTACAGCCCATAATACATAACGTACAGTGTATGGCCCGTGGGCTGGACCATGCCGCTGTAGAATGCTATTGTAGCGTACGTTTGAATGATACACGGCACATAACACCACGACACTACACCCAGAACAATAGGAACGGCACAGGAAGTTACACATGTGTGACAGAGTATCGTGGGCACTACAGCAAATGTTTAAAATTCCTTCCATCAGCACCTACACATGCTTCAACCCGCCGTGCATGGACTCCCGGATGAGTTGATAAATCCCTGGTGTATTCCTGATATAGGCTGTTCACGGTACAGTGAGCACTTTTTAAGGCCCTCCTAATAGACACTAACCACTAATAAATATATATTATTGCAGACTCAGGCATTACATTTTGAGGGTGGCGAAATGAATACACTGTGTTTATTGGTCACATTGCAATGTTTAAATTAAAAAGCAGTAGGAATATGGAAATTGGATGAATGGAAAAATTTAGAAGGACCTTAAAAAGTTCTCACTTTACCGTGAACAGCCTATAGTTTCGCAGCCCGCCACAATACGGTCACGAAGGGTGTCCCCATCGTCCACTCGGGCTGCATACACAAGTGCCTTTAAATGTCGCCACAAATAAAAGTCTAGTGGATTCACATCAGGGCTCCTCGGGGGCTGCCAATTACAGCTGCGATGGCATTCCACAGTAACATGATGCAGCCCACGGGCCATACGCTGTAAGTTATGTATAATGGGCTGTAGTACGGAAATATATGTTCATATAACATTTTTTTCATCCTCCACATGTGAGGAATGTTCATCCGAAGTATTAACATGCAAAATTGCAACATCCTGTATAGCACATGCACACGATGAGAGTAAAAAAATTAAAATTCTAAATTTACTTATCAGTCGGCACATTACACGCCACCAACCCTTATACGTACCGTCAGATTCCTTGTATGGTCGCGCTGTGCGCTACGAGTCTTTCGCAGGCGCTATTTCTTCAATATGGCGGGGCCAGTGGGAGCGCACCAATTCCGCACACTGTATCTATTATTAAATATAGTGAACTGTTCTAAAGTGCCGATTTGCAAAACTCCAAGCTAGCGACTGTACAGCGTAATAAATACAGTTGTCAATAAAAATATATTTTTTTTTATTCAGTCGTTATACTTAAATAAGGTAATTGCGTACGTCAACGTTTCACTAAATCCAGTGTTACGACAGAATACCGAGAGGAAAAAATAATTGTGGTGGCGTGTTGTGTTTAATTTCCAGTCCATCGCGAAAGAAAAATTTCACTCTGTGCGCAGGTTCTAACAAAATACAAATCGTAAAATTTTACACGATTAGACATATTTTATGCAAATTCCAAATATCCCATTTGTTTTAAGTGAAAAAAAGGAGAACATTTGCTACTTAATGCAGCATCAGTTGTCGCCTGCGGCAACGAAGAATTTTGTTTGCCAAACTACTGGCGTTGAGGCGACTCGGCAGGTTGATTCTGCTATGGTTTCATGCTGCCTTCCGCATTGTGGAGGTGAGCCAGAACCACCAAAAGCTTGAAGAATTCCAGGCATTGGGCCGGTGCCGCGAATCGATCCTGGATCCCCTGAGTTGACACGCAATATTACGACATGTAGGCACTCGGTGGCGGATTTTAAAGCTAGTGAAAGATGAGAGCCCAGTTCAAGGGTACCTGTTCGTACGAAAGTAAACAATCTATATTTCGCGAAACAGAAAATACTTTCCAGCGTTCTTGCGGCAAGTTTTACACATCTTCTGGTTCCTTCATGGGAATGCATTAAACATTCGCACGTATTTACTGCATACGTTTAAATACGTCAATGAGAACGGTTTCAAACTTCACTGTAGGGAGCAGTCTATGGTGAATTCACAGTTCCTTCACGCTTCTTGAAGAGAACCTATGAAAAACCACCAGATGCATAAAATGTTTGGTAGGTTCCTAAATATCTCGTGTATCGCAAGCGTTTTACACTTCTGTTAACATAAAAGTGTCTTATGTTTGGTTAAATTGAACACCTACATATCTGGACCTTATGGATACATTATAATACTTCTTTCATTTATGATTTTTACGAATATAACTATACAGAAATGAGGTGTGCTGCAGCGGCGTGTGGTGAACTGTTGCAAGGTGCGCTGTGTTTTGCTCTGTTCTATACTAAGTCGTTTGCTAGTTTACACATCGGCCACTTTAACGTAGTAGTTGATGTCACAGCACGTGTGTAATGTGTGCCTCGCCGCTCTCTCGTGAGTGGCCGCAGTACATTCAGTTTCCCCCGGATCCACACTGGTTACTGGTTCGTGCTGCGTGCGCCGAGTGTGTACAGCACTGAGCAAGCACCAGCTTACCTTGCAACACTTTACCACACGTGTGTTCGTATTGCCTAGTAAGAAATAGTTCTTACGGAAAATATCATTAAACGTATGCCCACGAGTACGGCACGTGGCTCCTTCGGTGTAATATACTAGATTTAATTTTGCACGTGGCAGAGGAATACCCTGAAAGTAGAACATCAGCAGTGCTTCAGAAAAGTTGGAAGTAACTGTGAATGGATTATAACCGCAGGGAATTATAAATAAACATGAATAAAATGCTTCTCGCGATGCAGCAAGCACTTTAAAAACCAACCTCCGAAAAAAAAAACTCCAACTACAAGTACGTTACAGTAAACACTGGAATTCAGACTAACAATTAAGAAGGGAGCAAATTAATTAGATTAGTGCTATGATTTGATGGTTTATTAAAAGTGTAATATGAAAATGTATGACAACTGAAATATTTTAAATACATAAGTGCACGAATCTGCATACTGTTAACACATGCACTTTTCTAAAAAAATGTATGGTTTTCACTTGAATGACGCATAAATAATTTGAGACGGTCCATGACAGTGTTTATCTTATATACAGAATGTTGCAAAATTGCATGTCAATACTTCGGGGAAACATTCCTCACTTCTGAAGGATGAAAAAAATCTTGTATGGACTTAAGTCAGCAAACGCTTCGTTTCTTTACTACAGCCCGTAATACATGACGTTCAGTGTGTGACCCGCGGGCTGGATCATGTTACTGTGGAATGCCATCACAGCTGTAATTGGCAGCCCCATACCAGCCCCCGAGGAGCCCTGATTTGAATCCACTAGTATTTTATTTGTGGGGACATTAGAGGAACTTGTGTATGCAACCACAGTAGACACTGTGAGCAACCTCCTTAACAGTATGGTGGCGGGTTGCGAAACAATCAGGAACTTTCCAGGGATTCATCAACGCATCCGGGTGTCCATACAACGGCGGGTTGATGCATGTGTCCGTGCTTATGGAGGGCATGTTGGAACATTTCCTCTAGTGCCGATGATAAGCTTTCATACAAGTGTGACTAATTCTTGTGCAGTTCCTACTGTTCTAGGTGTAGTGTCGTAGTGTGAGGTGTCGTGTATCGTGCAAACTAACTCTACGATGGCATTCCACAGTAGCATGATCCAGCCCGCGGGTCATACACTGTGCGTATTACGAGCTGTAGTAAAGAAACCACGCGTTTGCGGTTCATATAACAATTTTTCATCCACCAGATGTGAGGGATGTTCCCCCGAAGTATTTACATACAATTTTGCAAAATCCTGTATGGCGGAAGAATACAAAATCAGAAGGAACGTATATCTGAAGCAGGACTTTTAAAAGTGCTCAGTAAACCGTGAAAGTCCTACAGCAATAAATATTCTTAGTAATTGATAGAAATGTTACGGTTTTGATCAGAAACCAATTTTCAAAAATATGTAACTAACACAAGTACTGAAAACGTCAGATTATGTGGATAATTGTCATGGGGGGGGGGAGGGGGAGGTCACGCTCCCGCTTCTCAAAGCTCCTCCCCATCTCGCCACCCTCCAGTCAACATTTTCTGAATTCGCCACTGTGATCAACAAGTCTACTAATAAAAACTTGTAGAAAACAGACCGCATAACTTCGGTAACACACACTTGCTACTTTATCCATTTAGACATCCATTTAGATTAGGCGCTCAAGTTTTTGACTTGGCCGATTTTTTTTTGCAGACCGATCAAAAAAGTTACGCTTTTTAGAATATCGTAATTCTTACTGGCTCAATGAAATTGCGTAATAGTTTCATACTTAAACATGGACTTTATATATATATATAATATTATATATATATGCAGAATAAACTTATATAACCGTAAACGAGTAAGATGCTGTTACTATTTTTCTCAATAAAATATAAATTTAAGCTAACCTAGCTTAACATAACTCTGAGTACTCTGTATTGTAACATACAAACCCTAACAAAATCCCAAAAAAAAATACATTTTGAGTAGAACGAAATAAGTATTTCGGGAACATCAATGTAGCTAGCGTCACCATAATTATCTAAATTTAAATTATAAATCTAACAAAAAAAAGGGACACACGACCATGGTTCACGCGGGATTCGAACGCGTTACCCGCAATACGAAGCGACCTACACACCTTAACGACCTTGGCCGTTGATATCGCCAACCATAAACATTACAATTAATTTCGCGCAACACACACACACACACACACACACACACATTGCGGCGAGCCACGTCACGTTGACTGGACGAAACCACCCGCTTGCTTACGTCACATGCACACAGAACCCCCAAGCTCGCGTCGGGACGGGCCTTCGCAACCGGACAAACAAGGCCGTCAAACGGACACGACTTCCACAAACACAGCGCCCGACCGCAAGGCACACACCGCCGGGCAAACAAACCGCGCAAAGAATAACACGTCCGGCCAATTGGAAAACAGTCCTAGAACGTGGTTTCTCCTGGTGTTGACAGGAAGGCGGGAGGGGGAAAAAAAAAAAGACAGAAATGTTCGCCAATTGACCGGACGATTTCCGTGTTTCTCTTCCAATCAGTCGAATACTGGTCAAGTTTGGGTGGAGACTCGATTTGGTTCGCGGCGCGTAAAGCATTTCCTCTTACAGGCTATTCGCGGTACAATGAGCACTTTTGAAAGCCCTGCTTAAGATCTACTTGTATGCACATTGTGTATTCTTCCGCCTTATGTAAGATTAACATTGCCATGGGCCTCATCACGTTATTCATGCGTCGGGCAAGTGAAACTGTGAAATTATTAGAAATGTACACATGTAACAACTTTTCTCATTTTTATACTTCGATTAAAAAAAAAAAAAAAAAAACAGGAAGCGAAAGAAATAATTTAATTTATAACTAATTGTTACCTAACACTTTTTATTCGACTTAAGATACGGAACTACTTCCCAACCATCGTTACCAACTTTACTGGGTGCATATCACTTAGAGCGTCCGCTATATCACATGCAGGTAGGAGCAGTGACTTGGGTGATTTCAAAAGTGCTCACTTCATCGAGAACTTAGCCAGGACACGCACTACGTCGTCAAATCATATGGAGTAACTAATACATATTATGTCAACTTCTCCGGATATGATGTTCAGTACACAAGGGGTTTGACAAAAAAAAAAAACTGTTTTTGAAAATACAGAAAACGCATTTCGGTAGGTATTCCAAAAAAAAAAAAAAAAATTCTTTCCAGATTTCGATTTTAAAACTTACCGGTAAAGTGTGTCTGATTTTCATTGGATTTATTTTGGTAAAAGCTATAACAGTTTAAGAGTTATCTCTTTTCAAATTCGAAACTTGCAATTAAAAATATGGGAAAAGCAGAGGTGCGAGAACAGCATAGAATTTCTGCAAACGTGGCAC
The DNA here is from genome assembly GCA_029891345.1 of Dryococelus australis. NCBI lineage: Eukaryota > Metazoa > Arthropoda > Insecta > Phasmatodea > Phasmatidae > Dryococelus > Dryococelus australis. Next base: position 30,589,499 of record CM056998.1, on the reverse strand, counting down.
AATTGCCAATATATTTCATGCGCATTTATTAAATTTGGATGATGTCAACGAAACTTTTCTTTGCCTTATTTTCCTGTGAAAACTTGCCGCCCTGGTGTATTTATATAGCGTATTCCCCTCTGGTTTCTTATATTACTCAAATTAATACTCATAAATGGCAAGTCCTAATATTTATTAAATGTATTTTGAATATCTTAAAATCAATATATGGAACCGTCTACCAAAGAACGATAGTTTTAAATCCCCATGCACGAGGAAAAAACTCGCTTCCGCATGTAATACTGAAATTATGCACCAAGGTCCGTAATATAAACCCACAAAACTGCGATACTACCGCGAAGTCTCGCGTTAGCACATTTCACATTACAACAATCTTGCAAGCATTTTGCGCATAGGCGATGAGCATTTAATACATTAGCACGACCTTAGTTTCGAGTGTTAAAGATGCAAAATAGCGGCAGGCAGGCGAGTACCTGAAAGGGAGACGAAAGAACAAAAATTGCATGTTTTATATTTAAAAATAAAAATGTATAGAATATTACATGTTAGCATTATTATATGTCAAAGTGTAATGCCCTTTTACTGGTAGCTTATGTTCTTAATGAGCCCAATTTGGCGGTATAACAATTAGTTTTTGTATTGTTCGAGGCCATGAATAACTAACAGTGTACATAGGTTGTATTCAAAGCAAAAACAAATTCCAATGTCAGAAATAATTTCTATTTCGTAAAATAGAGATACAATGCCTGCAATGACAATACACTTTTCCTTCCACCCAGCGTGGGGCATTTCAGCTCTGCGCATAGGTATCCTTTAAAAATTACTATACACTGTATAAAATGTTTACATAAAATACTGGTCAGTTACTAAAATAGTACATCATAAATGATACACCATTAGGTCAAACACAATTATCAAAAACAATAAGAGCATGCAGTATTGATCAAATATCTTTGCTTTCAAATATTTACCCTTTCACCAGTCAATGATGCAATATCATGAAATATTATGTCTTTCAATGCGCTATTGCACCAGTTTGTAATGCCATAATTTAATAGCATGAAACATACTAAATGTATCTTGCAATATTAAATTACTCCAGTGTGCATTAGCATAATTCAATAACATGGAACACGTCAAATATGTTTTTCAATACGCCATAACATCAGACGTAAACCAGCATACTATCCAACAGAAATATATAAATAATTAACTATGTTAGCGAGGACAATATGAAAAAAAATTATCTCAAAGATTAATTACATTATATTTTCCCACACATTTCTACAATTTTAAAAGATACTGAAATTTGTAACAGATGCGACTTTCATATACTACTTCTGTAAACGTCATGAATTGCGCCCTTTCTTTTAATTTCTTTTAACAATACGCTACAGAATGATAAAGTGTCGCGGTTTGCCGAGGAAAAGAATACATTCGAAATAGGTACTGTAGGTACCTCGCGCGTAGGTTCGACTGGGAGTCCGGCGTGCGTGCCAATGTCGCCTTTAGCAACACCCCTCCCCCACCCCCCCCGGGGCAGGACCGACGTCGATGGGCGAGGGTTCCGTACCACGCGGAACATCGCACGACGTCCTCGGCGGGTCGCGCCGCCACCCCCAGCAGGGATCGATCCGAGTGGCCGTCGAGGCGCCGCCCGACGTACTCGCGTGATTCGCGGGGCTTATCTCACTGCCCTCCCCCCCCCCCACATCACCCCTTCGACCACCCTCGACCAACCGCGGCCCAGTTGCCCGTGGAACATGCACCACTTTCCATCCGTCCGACTGCAATCGACCCGCTACATCCACACAACACGCCCTTCGCTCGTCCGCCCCGCCGTAAAACAACAAAAATAAAAACAGTTTATCATCCATTTAACCTTCAGCCCTCCTCGACGGACACACTGTTTAAATACTTATAATTTTAAAAAAATTGCTGGGGAAAAAGAAATTCTTCAGAACTTACGGACACGATTTTCCCAATACCGGACATTCCGCAAATTTCACCCAACTCACACACACACGTAACACACACACCAAAACGCACGCACGCACACACTATTCCCGTGATTTAACCTGCAGCCGAAGTTTGTCAAGCGAATTTAGATACATCCTATATATATATAATGAAGTCTTAGCATGTGTTACCAAAACGAAAATTTAGCACATCTATAGGGGTGGGTGAGTCAGTGTTGGAGCTCGAACGCAGAAGACTGCAAAAAACTGTGTCCATGTTTGAAGGCCCCTGTCACACTGTGAAATTTTCGCATTGGATACAGATCTGACAATGAAATTCGAAGACGAAATGCAGCCATCAAATTTTTACATCAAACCGGTTTTGGCAAAATTATTTCAATGTGTTTGGAAATATGTGACACAGTCAAAGTTTTCCATTTTGACGGACCTCGACCAATATTTATTTACATGTAATTTCCGACGTGGGATAATTATACTCTGTTACCACGCAGTCTATTACCGGAAGGAGTATGGAGAAATATGAGTTTTGATATGACACCTATTCTAAGATTTACATTTATTTTTGGTGCATATTTTCTGTACAGTGAAAACAGTTGCCATTGATTTTTTACTATTTTGGTTCAATGTGCCCCTATGACTATTTTCGTGTCGCGATAGATATTATACTAACTAATTATATCCTTAATATTATTTATTTGCTTGCTATTGTTTGCCATTTTAAAGTTGATTGATGTCGAAAATAACAGCATCTTTTTTTAAATTGTGCGAATTGAATGACAAATCTCGTCAAACATCCAAGAAATATTATAACAAGTCCAATACAGGCAATTTTTGATGGAAACTGGAAAAATTCAAATTTTCGAGACAAACATGAGTGCGTTAATGACGTATTGGTCACGTCAAAACTTTCCAACTTTAATTGAGAAACTTGCTTAAATATAAAATTGGATGACAAAAAAAGCGTACACCAGAAAAATCCTAGACTAGGTGCAGTCAACAGATATTTAAAACATAATAATAGTAATTAAGTCAATAGTTTTACGAAACTAGACATAACAGGACGAGTAACAAACGAACAATGGCAAGACTATATATAGTCTTTTCACGTTTTCCCCCTTTTTTTTTTTTTAAATATAACCTTTAAAAAAACATCCTATATACGATGTGTTCGGTTCTTCCCTAAATATGTCATACATCACATGTTTTTTATACTTCTGTTAACCTAAAAGCCTCTTATTGTTTGTGAAATTGAAAGTTTACTTAGATTTTATTTATTAATTATAATAGTGCATTTATAATTAATATGAATAAAAACAGCGAGAAAATGTGTGTGTTGACAATGCCTAGTAAGAAATACTTATTACGTAAAAATATAATTAAAGCGAGTGCGCACGAATTTGGTGCGTTTTCCTTTGCTGCAATTTTCTAGACTCGATTAAGTTTTGTTTGCATGATGCGGAGGAATATGCTGGAAGTAAAACTATAGAAGGGCTTAAGAAAATTCTGAAGAAACCGTGAACGGGGTATACCGGGTGTTTTTGTGCTACGCCGACAAACTCCGGTATATTATTCCTCACGAAAACATACGACGAAAATTGATATACACATATCCCCTAAAGCGATTTCTAAGAAGCTGTGAGGTGTCTGTTGCCTGCCTGTCAGGCAAATAGCACACTGTTTTGAGAGATGCGCACGGATTTCTCAAAAAAATTGTTTTCTTGAGTGTGTTCCGAGAAGACGACCTGTTTTTTTTTTTGTTTTTTTTTGTTAATTTACACGTGCTGATTCACAAGACGTATTCAAAAACCACGTATATTTCAGGGTCTTAGGGTTGCAAAGTTTATCCAAAAATAAAGATGCCAACCCCAATTTTTAACACGAAGGGGGATGGTATTGCCAACCGCGTATTCAGTGTTGTCATAACTACGTTCAACAAAACTCTATTACGTGATTTTTTTTTGCTCAATCGCAAGAGTTTCTGATATTCTGAACGAAGAGCAATTTAAAATTCTATATTCAGGGGCGCAGAAGTCCAAAACCACTCTGGAGGGGAAAGTGAAACGTATGTTCTCATCTAACTATCCCGTAAGGAAAATCCTGGCAGAGTTTGTAAGAGTTGTTCACCAAACGAAGAGACAGGCGAACGAAAGTAGGCGAAGAGATGCGTGTAAGCTCGAAACCTGACGACACAGAACACACACGATGTCTGGATGGCCACTGTGTGCTGCGAGATGTCTCTTGTTGAAGGGGCTCCTGCCTGCATGCAGCTTTTTCCCGCGTCCGAGGCCGACAAGCGTGGGAGCGATAAAGGCGACACTGCCACGCGCATCAAGTCCCCCATCGCCGCTAAGCGCAAGGCTTTCAACTGGCGTGCAGTGCTCTCGTCGTGCTGCGTGTACCCATGGGACTTTCAGCGGCGACGCTATTATTTGATTGGTGGAAAGTCTGTGGGAAGGTTCGGGACAGGGCTCTTGAGTAGTATTGTATGTGCATGATGTGTATATTTTGAGCTACAAAGCTTTGAATAAGCCGTTTTTTAACCATTTTGGAGTACTCTGAAATGGCGTTTCTAATGAGTGTGGCGTCTTGAAAGCACTCAACAGACCTCGTAAAGACTGTTCACCATAAAGTGAGCACTTTTGAAATGAACTTTAGAAAAGACTCACTGCTCCTGCCTGCACAACATATTTTAACGGACGCACTGAGTGACATGCGCACAATAAAGTTGGTAACGATGGATGGCAAGTAGTTCCATATATTAACTTCAAATAAAGAAGAGTTAGGTGACAATTTGGGTTAGCTTAAATTATTTCTTTCGCTTCGAAGTATAAAATTCAGCATGTTTGTAAAGTATTTACTTTTCTTATAATTCCACAGTTTCACTGGACTGACGCATGGATAAAGTGATGAGGCCCATGATAATGTTAATTTCACATAAGGTGGACGAACACGCAACGTGCATACAAGTAGATCTTGAGCAGGGATTTAAAAAGTGCACATTAGAAACACGTTTAATAGTTTCGTGGAAAAAAAACGCGTATTTCACACACTCCGCAACGCCGTCTGGAGGGTTTAACGGGGTGGGGTAGGTTGTTGTGCGATTAAATTCAGACGCAAATCCCGGGGGAGGGGCCACTTAGCAAGGCGCCTGTGCGGAAGCAAGTTCCGCTAAAGCGCCAACTACGACGGGGCATGTCTTCCGCCAGCACGAGGGACGAGTCCTCTAGGATGTCATCGTCGACGGCGGCAGCTTCGCCATGACGTGAAGAAGCAAGGTGGGATAAACAAGACTAGGGGTGGACGCCCGGCGACAGGACGCCTGTTTAATATGCATGGAGGAAAGAGAGTGCAGGGCTTAGGCGCTACTTGTGGACGCGCAATTCTCGAGGGAGGCTTACGCTACAAACAGACTTATTCTTCGCCCCGGACCCCTCTTCCACAGCCGAACACACACGCGCCGGCCATCTTAATCCCGGGTTCGCGCCACGTTGCCCAGCTTGCTCGTCCAAATTGAAATATAAACCCGACACTTGATCCCCGGAGCGCAGTTCGCAAACTGCTGCCACCCTGCGCGACAGGCACTGCCAGCGTGCAGTCACCGTCAGTTCCAGCAAATATTAATTAAAACATGCTGCCTTTATTAAAAGAGCGAGCCAAGGTGTTACTGGAAGCCCTACTGTACGGGATTTCATGAAGTCCGGTTGATAATCATGAGCGTTAGTAATTATAAACAAATTGAAAACAAAAAAGAACGTGAGTTTATACCAACGGCGAGATACGACAAACATAATACGTAGAAAATTATATTACACTCTAAACTTGAATCAGTACGAATTGAGCCAAAACAGTGAAAACTGAGCGACTGATAATCAGTGTCAGATAACTAATTAATAAGGTGGCTGAATTTCACTGATTTATTTGTGATTCCCAATTAATTTGCTGATTAGCCCGTCGGCATTAGCTTATCAACTGACTTTCAATGAATGTTATTTCGCTGATTCATATTACTGATTCGGGCTTAGAGCGTAGTTTATAATCAGAGGTTTACATTAATTCACTTTATAATGGAACTCGAAAAAAAAAAAAAAGTCGTTTTTAAAACTTTGCTTTAAAAAAAAGTAGAGAAATCAGAGGATGTATTCTACATGCTCCTACTCCAAAAATACCCACCTATACACGCTGAAAATTATTAATTGAGAAATAGATTCCAACCTTTTTATTTAAAAAAAAAATAAAAAAATCTAATTTCTACTTATACTCAATAGCTCGAAAATAAAAAATAAAAAAAACCTACTTTTTTTTTTTATAAATAAATTTACATGCATTTAAACGAAAAAGATTCTCGATAAAACAAGAAAACCCCCCTTATGACCATCCTGATTTCTGTTGTCCATGGTTTCCCGAAATCACTTCAAGCGAACAAATGCTGAGATTGTTCCTCTGAGCAACTTGCTACGTCTCTAATGACGTCGCTGTTGACGTGACTTTGAGCTCTATCTGCCTACCTGAACATGGTGTTTGTAAAAAAAATAATAACTTGTGTCAGTTGTTCTTAATTATATATAAAAACTTTAGTAAGACGAAATACTCATCTTAAGTTCGTGCCAACTTTACAGGTCGCAAAGCAACCAGAATCACGTTAAATTGCATACAGACAAGACAAACGACTTTCTATAAACGTAATTAATTAAACGTGAGCCAATTCTCATATTCGTTACTGTAACCTGTCATACTCAAAAACGGTCGTAGAAAATGTTATATTGGGGTGAAAAATATTATGATTCACATACGAGTGACTGCACTGTAAAAACATTTCTGGTACACTTCCTAAACTATAATGGAAGTTTTTAACCCATACTGTGGGTAAAAATAGTACTACGTATCAGGCTGAAAACATGGGAATGTTTAGCACCACTACTCTACAACGTTGGGAACTTCCCCACGCATTTAACTCTTTCCTGAGTAACTGTAGGAATGTTACCATAGATGCGTAGGAAAGTATTTTATCATTTGCGCTTTGTCGCTGTACGTATACATTGATATGGTGAATTAAAAAAAAAAAATTCTTAACACTGTTTGTTTTTACTCGAGTTGCAGCGGATCAATATGTGCGCCTGTAGGCCAGTAGGTGGAGGGAGGCAGCGTCCACCCAACCCGATTATTCATTGCCTTGCGAGGCAACGTCAGCAGTTGCCCTCACTCCATACAAAGCCAAAAAAAAACCGTTCGCTTCGTCATGTTCAAGCATTGCATAGCCGATAAGTGGCCGCGGGAGGATCGATCCTCTCGATCGGCATACGAGGGTCGCGTGCCGCAGCACGATATGTAAGAGAAATTTTCAAGCGACGTTTTCAAGAGACGGCATGTAGCGTATTGACCACATTTTACTTTATTCATAAGTTCGTAAAAGTTACATTTCTGAACGATCACTACTTCCCGGGGCCCAACTACATGGGGCACATTCTCTACAACTACATGGGACACATTCTCTACAACTACATGGGGCACATTCTCTACAACTACATGGGGCACATTCTCTACAACTACATGCGACACATTCTCTACAACTACATGCGACACATTCTCTACAACTACATGGGACACATTCTCTACAACTACATGCGACACATTCTCTACAACTACATGCGACACATTCTCTACAACTACATGGGACACATTCTCTACAACTACATGCGACACATTCTCTACAACTACATGCGACACATTCTCTACAACTACATGCGACACATTCTCTACAACTACATGCGACACATTCTCTACAACTACATGGGACACATTCTCTACAACTACATGCGACACATTCTCTACAACTACATGGGACACATTCTCTACAACTACATGCGACACATTCTCTACAACTACATGGGAGACATTCTCTACAACTTCAATATTCATTTATACACACATACCAGATTTTTTTTTTAGCAATTATTAATAACCATTCTGTCAGGAATTCAAGGCTTTAAAGAACTCCCGTTTGTTCATAATTAATCAGATATCCAAATATCTACGCCAAAAAAAATCACAGACAACAAAAAAATAACTAAACAATTCGCAAATAAGCATTGATTCACTTAAAAACTCTACACTAAAAAATTAATAATATACCAGCAGGCAGAGAAGATCGCGCACAAGAAATCCGGCTACAAGATGCATAATGCACGGAAAAGAATATCAGGCCAAATGAATGCAGGAAGATGGATAATTTATGACCTACTACCTGCAGCTCGAGCAAAATATATTTCTGTAACACCCGACGAATGATTTGAGGTCAGCGGAAGACATCTTTCATATTATATATTCACAGGCCATATTTCTTGTCTATCGCCAGCCCTACAACATATAAGAGTAATTTATGTGTGGCAACTCTTTGTTGCGCTGCCTTGAGAAACTGTATCCTAAACTCCAAGTAGCAATACTGTTTTCCAACAGTCTGCACAAAGAGCAGACTGTTTGCAATTTCAGGTAATCGTTACGCGTCCCGGTGGCTCGGATGTAAAATAACTATAATTATTACTGAACGCGAGCTTTCTTCCTCGGCGTAATGAAACTTCGCAAGTGTACGATGCAGTTAGGTACACACTGGTCACGGTAAACTAGAGCACTTTTGAAAGTCCTCCTTAAGCTCTACTTGTATGCACACTGTGCGTTCTTCCACAATATTATGTAAAATTGACATTGCGATGGGCCTGGTCGCTTTATTCATTCATTCGTCAGTGTGTGAAACGAAAGTAAATAATTTGCAGATTTGCTCATTATTACATATGTATGCATTATAAAAAAAAAATAAAAACTCAATGTAAAGGCATGAAATTTCATTTCCTATGTCGTTACCGACTTCAATGAGTGCATGCCAATCAGCGTGGTGCCCGTTGAAATATCTAGGGTCAGCAGGGAAAAGCACTTAAGTCGAAATACTTTATTCTACTAGATACATGTTCATATATATTCCTGCAACAACTTAAAAATACTTTCGGTAATGTCGGTGACCAAAATGTGTATCTAGGAACACAAAACGAATATCAACTTGTGTGTTTTTGACTTATTGTTGAATACAACAATACACATGTTTAACTTATGTGCTTTCTCCCACCGACCCTAAATATATGCACGGAGTGACAGTGACACGTGGTTGTCAGCCCCTCTATTCTGCTCGTCCCAAGCCCACATCACGTTGCGCTGGTTGGAAGTTATACGCACCTCACCCGTCTGCGCACGCTTTACTTCGGGTATAGCTACACACGCTTAAAATAAACTAACCAACACCTTACCTTACGACTACAGACTGCGTCCATGGTAGAAGCAAACACACACTCTAAGAAATTATTTGGAAATTTACCATACCAGTGTATGTGCTTAGTGAGAAAGCGGGAATGGTAATGTTCTCCCCTATACATACATTGTAGCGTTCCTACATTTGCTCGGGAAACAGTCAAATGCGTAGGGAAATTTACAAGTTTGTATAGCAGCGATGCTAAACATTCCTATATCTGCAGCTGATGTGTGGTATTATTACCATACAGTGTATAGGTTAAAAACTTCCATTACAGTTTAGGAAGTTTGCCAGAAATTTTTTTTTACAGTGTACGTCATTCCACAATCCATAAGGTAACCCAATTTATTAAAATAAATAAATAAAACATTTATTTAATTAGCAAGTAGCTCACAGTACGGCTCCATGCTATTTAACATCAATGAGTGGCTAACATGTAGCATGTATGATTCACCAGTAATTTAATGCGAGTTTAACAACAGCATTACTATCGGGCGGTGAAGGAAGTTGTTCCTTAAAATGCTACACGTCTCCAGCCTGTACACAAATGAATCACTGTAGGTTGCAGCCAAATCTAAATTAATTAACTTAACACTACCGAAATCATTATGTATTAACTTAAAATGAAGACAACACTAGCAGTGCTTGGGTGTTATCGATGTCCTCGCGTCCGTCGACTACAATCAGCCTTCAGGTAAATACCAGCTATCCGAAGCTCGCTCGGGTCCGCTTCCAGATGCAATTACACTTAATTCCTCGTCGACAGAGAACTTACGTGCAGCATAAACAACACGGCCGGTTCAACTACACTTTAAATAACAAAAAAAAAGAACATGCAAAATGAAAGACTCTGGACAGAGGCCAAAGGGCCCGCGCCAGAATTTACAAGCTGCACTTCACGACTACGCCCTTCGCTCGCGACCTCCCGAACTTGAGATGGTCGCCTGGTTAACGGAATGTTGCACGTCTGAGGCCTGAAAGCGTTGGAGCGCTAGGGGGCGACCGAAACATGCACTTCAACGCTCTCATCGCCTCTATGCGCAAAGCACTGAACTGGCGTGCAGTCATGCCGACGATAACTTGCCTCTACGAGATTATCAACGGCGACACTATCATTTTATGACGTAATCGTAAAAAATAAGCGTGTGATGCACGTTCCTAATCCTATTTTAATGTTCTGTACTGGGATTTTCATATCTATAAATGACCGTGAAAATGCCGGTTTGAGCCATTTTCGCTATCACAAAAACATGCTTGAGAGAGAAATGCAGCAACTGAAAAACTTACACACCAGCGTAATGTTTCGTAAATGATATTCGGAAGCAGACATCACTCAGACACGTTGGGCGGTTATTTTTATAAAACTTTTTCTGCTGGAGCTCTTCACACCGTTCGGCGGCCTACCCAGGCGGACATCTTAACACCCCTAACCTCGCGGACCAGAGGGGGTAAAGGTAGTTCACGATAAAGTGAGCACATTTGAAACGAACCTTAAATCACCGCCCCTGAACGCATATATTTTAATGGGCGCGCTGGGTGGCACTTGCCCAGTAAAGTTGGTCAAGACATATGGTAATTAGTTCCATATCTTTAAGTTGAATAAAAAGTGTTAGGCAACCATTAGCGCGAACGTAAATTATTTCTTTCGCTTTCTGGTTTTTTAATGCATCGAAATGTGAAAATGAGCAGATTTGTATAATATTTACTTTCCTAAAAAAATTTCACAGTATAACTTCGCCGACGCATGAATAAAGTGACGAGGCCCAGGGCAAAGTTAATTTTACATAAGGCGGAAGAATACGCAACTTGCATACAAGTAGATCTTAAGCAGGGCTTTCAAAAGTGTTCATTTTACCGTGAACAAGCCCATAGCGCGCCAGCTGAGATGAGCAGAACTGCGTGCAGTGGTCCTGGGCATGCCTACCTACTACCCAAGAAAACCGCGAGCCACCTGGTGGATCCGCCCAAGCCAGCTGCCTGCGGGACCTACAATCACGACACAAGAGAGGCGTTGACCTACCGCAAAGTCACACCACCTCGCGCCAATGTAGGACTAGCTAACCGCTGACTGCTCCTCCCGACAACTATAGGCTGTTCACGGTAAACTAAGCAATTTTTAAGGCCCACCCTCCCAACAGGAATCACCCACTAATAAATATATCTTAATGCAGCCTCGTGAATTAAAGTTTGAGAGTGGTGAAATGTATACACTGCGCAATGTTTGTATTAAAAAGCAACAGGGAAATGGAAATTGGCTGAAAGGAAAAAAAAATTAGGAGGGCCTTAAATAGCGCTCACTTTACCGTGAACCACGAAACTTCAACACGAGCCCCACTAAACCCGTGTACAATCCAAATTCGAATCAGTGGGAAACCACTGATTCGCAGTGAAATTCCAAACACTCGAATCACTGAAAATGGCTCCATTTAAAATCAGCGGAAAACCACTGATCGTTTCAGTGAAAAAATTTCACTGAGTCATGTGAAATTATTTTACTGATTGAATAAGTGACGACCGACCAAAGTGGCGGACTAAATATTGTTTTTATTGAACGTAGCCAAATAATTACGCGATATAAACATATTTACGATGGTTTACTATTTATATTTCGCATTTTACCGTAATTTAAAAGAATAAAAAAAAAAATTCCGAGGCCGCCGGGATTAAACTCTCAAACCTTTCCAACTCTAGGCCGTACCTAACCATCTGCGCTACCACGCCAAGTTAAAATAATGGGAGGAAAATATATATTTTACAGTTTCGCCGCGAAACTCGTGAAGATTGTATGCTGTTACTTTTCGTTTTGGATTTAACTGGTACCGTTACGATTGTTAAAACGAATAGTAGGTATATGTGAGCGCCCTCTCTTCATCACATTATATGCAGTTTAAACCTTCAAACAAACCGATGTGACTATTACATGAAAGCGAAATTAAAGACGTAAAAACGGAATGAAGAGCTGTATGTTCTTATCACCTAATAAAATGGCGTTTTGAAAGATGAAACACATTTCAGAAAGCATTTTGTATTGGTTTTATTAGTTCGCTTGTTGTTATTTCCCTTGATACACTTTGTTTAGCAGCCATTTTTAAATGTTGTTTGAAGGCTATTTTTACACGCTGATGAACTGATCCATCAGTCAAAAATAAACCACTGAGTAAACAGTGGAAAAAAAAATGACTGATGTATCAGTGTAAAATGTTACATAATCAATAAGTGAAGTAAATCTGGCATTTTTTTTCACTGATTCATTAGTTAAATTCACTGAAGTGACTGATGAATCAGTCAGACACGTTTGACTGATTGAAACAGTGAAATTCTCACTGATTCATATTTAGAGTGTACAGGCCGCGAAACATGCAGGGAGGGGCAGTGACGTTTTCCAAAGGTTGATTTCAAAACTGCTCAATGAACAGTAGACGGCGTATATGGTCCATTCACGGTTACTTCAGCCTTTTCTGAAGCTCTGCCAAAGTTCTACTTCCACGATATTCCTCCGCCTCGTGCGAACTAAGCCTAACTTAGCCTGGAGAATTACACCAGGGGGGACAACGCACCATATTCGTGCGCACTCAGTGTTAACAGTATTTGGTGTAAGGACTATTTCTCACTAGGCGCTACCAACACACCTATCTACTCCCTGATCTCTGTTCGAATTATTTATAAATGAAGCATTATAATTTATAGATAAATATGAATAACATTTCAATTTAACAGAAAAAGAAGTAACTTTTATGAACACAAGTATAAGACGACTGTGATACACGGCGTATTTAGGAAATAACTAAACACGTCATACATGGGGAGATTTTTCAAGGGTTTAATTTAAAAAGGCCGAAGAAACAGTGAGTGGCGTGTACTCCCGAGTTTAATTCCCCGTCGACGAGGAGAGGACTTCGCGCGCGATTTCACATTACATCAGCACTCCGAAACGAAACGGACACGCGTAGCGCGCTGACGAGGAGGAACCTCGAAAGCAAACGACAAACAAAAACGACACAGACACACGAATAAAAAAAATAAAAAAAATTGCTCTCGGTTATTAGATTTCTGCAGGCCAACAGTATCGGCCCCGCAAATTTCCCATTTGCGATGTGGAAACCCCTGCATGGTAAAGTGTCCCCTGCCTTCCCCTATCCCGCCAACCCCCTCTCCAATAAACACGCTCCCTTCGTCGTGTTCTCTGCCAGTTGCTGCGGCCTCATTCGCCAAAGAGCAAGTACCCGGTCCTTGACAAGAAATAGCAGGTACCCAGCCCGTAACAGGTAAAATACAATCACTGGCTCCCAATCAAGTGACGCCGTGTTCGGATGGAATATTTCGTTTTTTTATTAATCTGCGACTTGGTAGGTTTCAATTCGGACGCTGTCGACAGTCACTTGTTTAGCGATACGTCAACATTTTGATCAGTAAATATAATTTTAAAATATGTAATTGTTAAAAATAAAAGTTTTTTTTTTACAACACTGTAAAATTACAAGATATGATTCTATTTGAAATTATAAGTCCAGTATTAATATTTCACAATACATTACTGTCACTGTGAACGAATTTACAACTGTCCTATTATCAAAAGCTGTGATTGTGATGGCAAAGCCCAGCTGTTTATTAAAAATTGGGTCTGGCTGTGTTGGGGACAGGGCCGTTTGTTTTGAGTGAATACGTCTACTTTGACGCGCTCGGACTACTCCCTGCACCGCTTCACTCGATCATATGGGATTTTATGGGTATCACTGGATTGCTTTTGAGATGCTCTTTCCAACCGTGTACGATTTCTGTATTTCGACTTGGCTTTTTGACGAGTACAGGCCGAAATTGTGTTAAGTATTCTTAATTTTTTACATTAAACTCGTACAATTTCACCCCAACCACGCCGCACAAATGTTTTTATACACGCAGTCGATTGATCTTGACGAGAACTGTCAACTGAAACTTATCAGAGCGTCGTAGCTTCTCCTAGTCAAAAGTAATGAGACGCGGCGAAACGAACTCAAAATTGCGCCCCCCCCCCCCCCCCCCCCCCGAGCGTGATGCTTCTCAGTCCTCACTCAACGTAACATATTCTTTGATCCTTTGGCAATCGAGTGGTGTAACTGAATTTTGAATGTAGACGATAGATTAGGAGCTGCAATGCCAACCTGTACCCCCCCCCCCCCCCATTTTATCAGCATCAGATTTTCATTTTCTGGATTGCCTCCCACTAGGTCTCAAATTTAAAGACGTATTCGCGTCAAACTTAAGTTATTTATGCAGTTCCATGTATATTTTATACGTTAAACTAATGCAGCTTCCATAAGAAAAATATATGGTGACGACTTTCAATTTTCGTAAAGGTTCGCTGCATACAAAAAACGAAATAGGAAACTACAAAACACGTCATAATTTTCGTACTTATGAAAAACCGGGTCACGTCACGATTTTTTTTAGCAAAATTTGCCAATTCGAACATATGGCCTAATAAATGTCCGACGCTCGGTTTAGTTTCTTCTTTCAGGGCATTATTAATATTCTGCTACACCAAAAAAAATGCGATGAACCTAGTGACTAGTATTCATGCGCTTATCAAACGACAATGCGGACTTCTGCAGAAATCATTACGTTTATACTAGATAATGTTCTTACTTCAATGCGTATAAAACAAAAAGTAACCAACTCCAATGACAAATACTAAATATATCATCACACTACAAATAAGGCATCAAAACCTATAATTGCGTTCCCCGCACAATTCCCCGCAAAACATTACTGAACGTGTGATGACAAACAGTGGACACATACATCAGACAAAGTCCTGGATAAACTGCTGCTAACGGCAATAGGCACTTGCTGTCTTCCATGAGGAACGTTTGCGCTTTCAGTATCTGTTGTGTGGTTCTGTGATATTAGTGGTGAATATTTCCGAATGTATCCAATTACGAATTCCATGTTACAGGCTGCATCTTAAGTCAACCGAGAAACTTAGGCTGCAGATTAATCACTAAAAAAGAAGAAGAAAACATATACGAGCAATGGGACGTTATAAATCATTGAAGATGGACATGAAGAACTAGTTCATTACAGATATCGGAGAAAATATGCGTGTCTGTATAATGTGTAGCCACCAAAGATATGAAAACAACACGACACCTATCGCTGTCATCAAATTATTTACTGCAAACATAATCGTGGTTAATACCTTTATTAAGACTTCAATCTCCGTGACACGGTAGCATACTTGGGATTTAAAGGGTAGTCTATTAATCCGCATGTCAAAATTCAATATTCTTTCTTATGGCCTGTTCACGGTGGAATATTCACATTTATATGACGTGTTCAGTTAATTCCTAAGTATTCCATGTATCATATGCGTTTTATACCACTGTTAAAATGAAAATATTTTACTTTTCGTTAAACTGAAATTTTACCGGTATTTTATTTATTAATTTTAACAATTCGTATATAATAAATACGAAGGAAAATAGTGAGAAAACGTGTGTGTTGGTAGTGACTGGTAATAAATAGTTCTCATGCAAAATATCATTACAACTGAGTACGCAAGAATTCAGTTTGGAGGAATTCCTCGGAAGTAGAATGTTAGCAGGGTTTCAGAAAAGTGTGAAGTGACCGTGAATGGATTACAAACAAACATCGCGTGTGTTTTGTTACCTCAGCGTGTTAAGTTGCGACTCCAGGGTTTTAAATACAGCAATATTTTCAGAAAAAGATACAGCAATGTAGCTGTAGTTAAAAAACACGGTTTTACAGATTAACAAATATCGTAAGCAGAAGGCTTACTTGAATAAATTTTTGCTGACTTCGCGACAATTTTCTAAGACCAGATCTGTGTTTCAATAACCAAATTTATAAATTTACGTCAAAATATCGACTTTCATCTCTGTCCTGAAAAAATTACTTACATTGAAAAATATTCTATAAAGATTTTTTTTTTTAAATTATAAAAGACACAACTGGTTACAATGAGAACTATATATATTGTTATGAAGTTAACATTTCTGTCAACTCCATACACGACAGGGTTATGGACTTAGTTGAATGACAAGGCGAGATCAAATGGTACAGCTTTACTGAGACTGAGGGGGTTTATTTTAGACATGAGGCACATACAATAACATGGAACTGTGATATTTAACACTCGGGGGGGGGGGGGAGATGATATTAAACTATATTACGTTGTTATTACTCAAGCCACCATTATGATTAACTAATTGGACAGTCCCGCCTTAAACATGTTTCCCTTGAAGCTGGGCGGACGTGGTAAGGCAACGCCCCCCCCCCCCCCTTGTAGTGGCTTATATGGGCGCGCTGCTCAGTCATCCGTATCCATGATCGTTGGCTGGTGGAGGGAGTTTCTGTTGCTGTCCCTTTTCGCAATACCTTGTTGTAATTCCTGGCGTCCGGGTTTACTCTGAACGCGTGAGGCCGGGTTCAGGCGGGGATGTTAAGCCAAGGCCTGTTCATATCATCAATACAGTAGGGACAGCCAAATTTCGCGTTTTAAACTGCCTTAAAGCTGTAGCTACCCCACTGTCATATGTGCTTTCGAGCCTCAGCTTTGTGTTGGTTGGTGCCCAAGTGTAGGTACACTCAGACCAGGTGGCACGGGATTTGTTGCCTGTTCCCGTATAGCTCCGTTATTGGCTTCGAGTATACCTAAAGCCTATTTCATAAAAGTTACAATTCGACAGGTGACAGGAAACTGTCAGACATGTTTGCAATCTGACAAATGTGTGTTTCATAAAAGCTGACAAGTTTACAAATTTGCCAGACAAATAGTTGTTTCACAAAAGTTTTGAGCTGACAGGTAAAAATCCGACAAATGTGTCAAATACTACACTTCATACTGTTTTATAAAACAGGTTATACATTTGTAGAATTGTCACTGAGGAAGTGACAAGCAAGCTTTCCCGTGTAACCAGTAGTTTGTAATATTTATATAACATGGTAGTGCAATTGCGTTTCGATATTGTGTGAATTAACATTGTCTGCGAAATAGCACATCCTTTTCCTCTCGGGTTAGGTTTAATATAGTAATCTTATCCACATTACTCGCAATTCTGCTGCTAGAGTGAACAAAGTTATGTGGGTGAAATTATTATTTGCCGCTTAATTATTTGTGGTAGGACTCGACAGTTCATGAATCGCAAATAAGGCTGCGATCGATTATCGTAAGCACACTTGAGAGCCATCTAGCGTGTAATAAATGAAACTTGCGGTTTGACATATAAATGTCACGTTTATGAAACTGTTATTTTAAGGCTGACAATTTACATTTTTTTTTTGCTTGTCGACTAAGGGGAAATATTATTATTTATGTTACATAACATTGTCATGGCATATTGGCAAATTTGTCGGATTCGACATGATTGCCGTATATGTAGCACCTGTCACGTTTCATGAAATAGGGTCCTGGGCGTGTCTCATAAACTGTCTGCAATTGAAAACATATCAGAAATGTACATGTGCGCTAAGTCTAGGTTGTCCTAAAATCAATACGCGAAATTTTCCAGTCCCTAGCTACATAACTGCGGAGGCACCTTGATCCGCAGTCTTCTGGAGAATGAACTTGAGAATTTGGGTTGTTCTCACGTCACAACGGAGGCGGCACCAATCAGTGACAGCTACCAGTCTTCGGCGAATATTCCCGCGAGAAATGCAGAGAAAGTTTACAGCGACCGAGTTCGCGAATGGCCGGAAATTGAGAAACTTTTCTCTTCTCCTCAGCAAGCCAGCAAAGCGAAGATTACGATAAAACAAAAAAAAAAAAAAGAAGAAAAAAAACACATTTCCTTTGAACGGCTGCCGAAAAACTAATCGAGACAAAAAATTGCGAACTTCTTCCATAAACTTGAAACAGCGACTTCAGTCGGTGAAATAAAAAGTCGCGAAAATTCTATTACTTTGCATCTCCTAATTGGCAAACGATTGAAGTGCAGGAGAAGCGATTTAAAGTAGTATAATTTACTATAAAACTGTATAAATCACCAAAGAAGGAACCCGAAAGATTATTCTGTCATTACTGGAACAGTTTTCATAATTTCTATTGACTTTCGCTTTTTTATACTTAAAATGTAATGCTTAAAAAAGTAATGATAAAAAAAATCAAGTATTATTCGTTATAAAATGAAAACACATGCTAGACAGTTATAAGGCTATTTATCGTTCCAGCGAAAAATACATTCCGCGCAATATGATATGCCTATTAATCACAAATACATTACCATAATGAAGGAAACCACAATGATTTTTTCCTGACAAACTACCTCACAAACACAAAGATCATCAGCATCACATTATGTACTTGTGCGCAAATAATTCACCTTTTAGGGAATATTATAGGCGCATCCGTTTTTTGGAACATAAGTAAAATTTTGGCAATGACACACGAGAAAAATAAATGTGCAAAAAATGAAACGAAAGAACGTAGTTCTATTTTACTACAGATGGTTATTGTTCTAAAAGAGCAAATTCAAAAATACTCCCTATTTTTTCAGCCCAATATGTAAAAATTAACATGATCATGCCCACTCTTAAAAAATAAAATATTAAACCAAAATGAGCACAAATTAAAGCATAATTTAATGAGACCTTAGGAGACCAAATTTTCCTAATTGCTCTTAACATTGCTGAAAGTAAGCCACGTATTGTTTACGTTCAATTTATGCAAGGATTTTCTTTCAAATGTCGCTTTCGAAAGCGTTAAACACCCCGTAACCAGCAAACTGACGCACTCTGATCAGACAATAGCATCACAACTACAACGGTGTTCACCATCTATTATAGGGTATACGGGCAAGCCTCAGAAATAATACGGGACAGACTTCACTGCAGTTCTTTGATATACCGACCGCGTGCCGATGCTTTCCCTCCCATTGTAATGCGGGACGGCGCTGGCGATATTTCACACTCGAGTAGCTTTGAGAGTTTGCATCTGCCGCTATCATAAGCAGCAAAGGTTCGCCAGTTCCCAAACTTGGCCCTCTCAAGCCCGCGTACAGGTACATCATGAAACAACCCGTTGTGAATGTTATCTAACTGGATCGCTTGTGAAGTAAGATGCAAACTGACATCACGATCCCGCAGTCTTAAACTAAAAACTTTCTAGCATCACTATCCCAGGCAAATCGACTGCTGTTAAGGGTGCTGTTTAACGAAAAAAAAATTAAAAATTCAACATGGGGGCACATAAAAAATATTCCAGCCCGTAAATGCAACAGCTCTACGTAAAATAAATCTTGCCCGATTCATTACTGCCAGCAACCAACTTAATGAAACGTTCATAATTAGACCTCAGGACTGCCAAATGTGCAAGCAAACATTTATCTAAATTATCCAAATTTATCCTCCAATATTCAATTAAGTATGTCAGGATTTATTTTTAGAAGGTGGAGTTCAAAACCGCTGAATTTATTGCGAGGCAGCATTTGATAAAATTCTCCATGAACCACTTATAAGGGTTAATATGGCACTCGCCACACGGCACTATTTGATAATCTTCGAAAATTCAAAAGGCGAACCGGGTTCGCATGTGGGAACCGTGCCGTACTATGCCGATGGTAGGCGGGTTTTCTCGGGGATATCCCGTTTCCTCCACCCTTGCATTCCGGCGTTGCTCCATACTCACCTCGCTTCGCCCGCGTCGGCTCACAAGACCTTTATGTTAAGAGCCGCCCAAATCGCTCTAAATTATGTGAACTTTACAGTTACCAGTTTGGTTCTGCCAATGAATTCCACGCAATTCTGAAGAGAACCGTGTTACCAGTGACGAGCTGTTTGAATTATTAACTCGCATGGAATCGATGTGAATACATGTTTAATCATCCCCTAAAAATGACGGTTTGTATTGTAACAGAAATAAATGTACGGTAATAGTAAAGTCACCCCAACTTACCTCGTTCCTTAACAAAGACACTATAAAAAAAATCAGAATGGTAGAAAAGTCATGACACTGTGGTTTCCATCTTTTCACACTAAAGAGCCAGAAACCACTTCTTTATACTAACCGGTGCAATTTAAGAACACAGTTAATTATATTGACCAAACGTTTTGTCACAAATAGAGCTGTGATCACTCATTTAAATCTGTTTGATAAGCATTACAAATCAAGCACTACACGAACACTAACATTTTCGTGTTTAGTACTAGAAGTTTTGTAATACTCCATATCTTTCCAATGGACCGGTACAAATTTCTACAGCAAAGACCACGATTGCTCACTCACCGCGCTATCGAGTCAGGCGCAAGAAAAAAGTTTCCACCCCCGATGGAACGTCAAGCCTGTAAGCGGGAATTTGAAAAGGCGCGCCCCATCAATCATCGAATACTTAAAACCTCCCCGTGTCTGGGGAGAAGTCCCCCCCCCCCCCCCCCGCGCCCACGGGGCTGATTGGTGGTAGAAGGTCGAGGTGGTTGGGGGGTGGGGGTAGAAACCGAATGCCGAGAGACGCATGGCCGCCGAATTCCCCGACCGAGGACTTGTTGATCTCGCGCGATGGGAGGCTGTAAGCTCCATCCATCACGGCGCCACGTGTCGATATGGCGTCCGTCCGCCCGCCGATGGGATGAGGGGCGGTTAGCAAATAGAAGGGGGGGGGGGGGGAGAGAGAGGGACGGCTCCAATTTCCTGTGTCGTTTCTACCCCCTCCGCCCTACCTGCTGATCGCACCACCGTGACGTCACAAGCGGTCAGACGGCGGGGCGGAGGAGCGCGGTACAGCGAGCCCAGTAATTACGACAACCTAGGAATGTTGACGATATATCAATGTATCGAAACGACGATATTATATAAAACGTCGATATATTTCAACGTTATTTTATCTAAATCCATATCTTTTTTTAATGGTATCGGAAATAGATTCAAATTTTCGAAATGCTCTTTTAACAAGCTCTGTTTTCAATACAAACATTTAATAACAACAATTACTATGTTTACATCGACAACATGCACCAAAAGCAAACGCCATAACTTTCGGCAATGCTTCGTATCTTCAATATGTAATATTACAACTGATTTTACATTTGCCAAAGTACTTTAATACGTAAAATATCGGATTCCGACGTATCAAAAATTTATTATTTTCTTTCGATATATCGTTTCGTAAAATATACTTTTATAATTAACCAATATAATTATATCAGAATTATTTTTCCGATGTCAAAATTCTTACGACAGCCTCGTGGCTGGAACGCTGAATGGCAACACGAGGTCTACGGAGGAGGAATGATAGTATAGTCTATTCGCCGTTTCTTCACACTTTCTGAATCAAACCTTTGAAAAACTACACCATGGATGAAATGCTTGGTTGTTTGCTATATGTACCATGCATCACAAGCGTTTTATACTTTCGTTGACATAAAAGTACCTTATTTTGGGATAAATTTAACACTTACTACTATTTTAGCTATAAATTATAATATTTCATTTATAGTTAATATGAATAAAAACAGGTGGTTAATAGGTGTGTTGATAGTGCCTAGTAATAAATCGTTCTTATGTAAAGTATTTCTGCACTGAGAGTGCACGAATTCGGTGCGCTGTTCCTTTGGTACGATTTTTCAGACTCGGTTAAGCTTCGTTTACACGAGGCGGAGGAATATCCCGGAAGTATAACTTCAGCAGGGCTTCAGAAAAGTGTGAAGCAACCGTGCGTGGCCCTTAACAGCGACATACACTTCTCACACAATCAACAAATAAGATTAAGAGAGCGTGGGAATAAATTAACTCATACGTCAATCGGAGTCCACGCGATTTTGGAGGCCAACACAGAAAAACTAAGAAAGGGCAATGATGTATACGGGTTTATGCCCCCCCCCCCCCAAGTGAGAATTTTTCCTTTGCAATATTGGTGCAATTGTTTTGCATAATGTGTTGAGCCGCACTGCCGTATAAAAATTTACGTCGGAAGAAATGATCGGCGGAAATACATCACTATGACAAAACACTTGCTCACAAAGAAAGTCAAACCGACCATGTAGGATCGCAATATATGTCCCGCGCACTCCCAAGTCTTTACCACAGCGAGAGCTCGCATCAGCTACACAAACCCCGCGGTTTTATTGAATCACGGTTAATTTAACACAATAGACTGTTCACGGTAAAATGAGCACTTTTGAGGCCCTGGTTACTTTATCCTTTCAACCATTTTTTTTATCCTTTGACTACATTTTTAAATGAACGTTGCCATGTAAGTAATAAACACAGTTAGTGTTTTCCACGGCACTCGGAAGTCAACGTGTAAGGCAACAATTATTAACTACTATTCCAAATGAGAGGGTTTTCAAAAGCCTTTATCAACATAACTTCAACCATGTGTACAGACCAACGGCGAGAACATTATACAAGCGTGAAAGTACCGCAATAGGGCAGCGGCTAGTA
This sequence comes from Dryococelus australis, assembly GCA_029891345.1. NCBI lineage: Eukaryota > Metazoa > Arthropoda > Insecta > Phasmatodea > Phasmatidae > Dryococelus > Dryococelus australis. Next base: position 30,566,854 of record CM056998.1, on the reverse strand, counting down.
TTCTCGCCTCCCACCGAGGCGAATCGGGCTTGAATTGCAGCGGGAGCCATCACCGAGAGTTTCCGCACGTCAGCGGGTTTTCTCTTTGGATCTCCCGTTTCCCCCGCCCTTGCCAACCCGTCTTGATCCATCAGTCACCTAGCGTCACCATCATGGGCTCTAATGACCAGCCAAGAGCCGCCTAAAATCACGGTAAACACATAAGCACATTTGCTGCTATTGTAAAGGTCTTATGCTTGAAAGCTTAGCAGGGGACGGCTTATATAGTAACATATCTTAAAGGAACACCCATGCCTTACCCGGGATTCGAACCCATAGCCTTCCGCACCCCAGATCGGTGGCGCACAAATTGACAGCGCCACGGGAGGTCGGCAGTGCGAAGAAGTATTGAACATATCCAATGAGAGTAAAGATTATGTTGTGGAATTTCTAACATGCAAAGTTTCAGGCAAACCAATGCTAGCTAGATGATTTGAGAGGTCATCGCTGTGAGATGATAATAACGACGGGAATGACAAGCAAGCAGAGAAATTACGCTGGACCCTTGTAACAAAATTGCAAATTGGAATCCGTGGCTGGGAAACCGATTGCACAAACGAGAGCCACCGCAGCCTCCCTGATAACAGAGCGCACGCCAGTTTCCATGAAAAGAAAGGCCTTTTCACTCCTTGTGACGCAGAAAGCTTAATGTATTCGTATAAAAACCTGATAATTCAAGGGATTTTCAATTCCCAGCATGGCTAAAGGACTTTTTCAAGACCTTGAAGCCACGCACCTAAAATTCAAGGACTCCCAAGGACCTTAAGTACCCTGTTTATGTTGCGTGAAATGAACATGAATAGTCTCACTGAAAAGCGCTAGTCATGGTAGGACCTACCTCTTACGTGAACGTGTTACTCGAAACGTTAAGTCATCGAAGTCCCGACCTTAGACGCTATACTCGCGCGTGGGGAACGCAGGATCTGTTTTCATTTCACGCCCAATAATCTAAATGACTATTTACAACTGCTGAGTCGACCGATAAGAGATTGGGAACCCGCCGTAATAAAGACTTACCGTCGGCCTAGGTCTGCCCAAGCTTAACTGCGCTGCCTGAAACGCAAACTTCAAACTTACAAGCGCCTGCAGCTATGTACTGAAATGGAGAGCGCCTAATTACCGGTCATAAAACAGTCAAAAATTATATGCTACAATTTTTCGTACATCACATATATTATCGTTGCGATATGAAATAATAATCTGAAAAAAGTATGATAGTGGCAGAAAATTACTCTTCAAACACGAATGAGTGACGAGATATGGGCGGCTCTTAACAGCGGGGTCTTGAGAGCCGATGAGGACGATTGAAGTGAATATGGAGCGGCACCGGAATGAAGGGGCGAAGGAAACGGGAGATCCCCGGGAAAAACCAGTCGACCAACGGCCATGGTCCGGCACGATTCCCACTTACGAAAATCCGGTGACCTAGCCAGGGATTGTACCCGGCTCGCCTTGGAGGCGAGCGTGCTAACCGCTCAGCCAGCGCGGCCCCTTCAAACACGAATGAAAGGAAATACAAAATTATATTTGTTTCATACGAATCAAGAAATTTTAAATTCTTCATATCCTCAGAAAGACACTTGAGAAAATTTTCTTGGGAATTTGTTATTCGATCGCCCGTATTTTCAGATTAAGTTTTAAGTTAAAGCAGAAGATGAAACCTTGCCGCGTAGGTAAACCATAACTCGGATTAAAAAATTAGCTCGAATCAAGTTTTGTATTTAAATAATTATTTGGTGTTTAAATGAATACTTATTTTCTGTTAAAATTCTCATTTACACCAAAGAAAAATTATTAAGAAAATTATTTCTGAAATGAGTTGGTGATATTGCCAATTTACTATTGATTTCATCTCACAAAACCACAAAATATCCTCAAATCTGGAAATAACATATGACCCTTGAACGGAGTTAGTAAGCAGTAATTGTTAATGAGTAATGTGGAATGTGATAATTAAAACAACCTACGGGATATTCAAACACGGCAACCATAGTAGCAATCTAAGACGTTTATGTAAGCACTACGACGGACGAAAGGCTTGAGCACACCCACGAGAAAAACGTGGATATTTCAGACCACTTGCAATAGTACAGCCATCTGACTTGAAACAGACGCTTTCCGAGGTCGACCGTCCAAGAAAGAGAACAAAGCTGACGTGACAATACAATCGTAAAGGCCGAGATTTCCTCGCATGGCCGGTGATTTAGCACGCCGACACGTCGAACGCACTGTAGCAAAGCTCCTATTGTAAACCGACTGTAATATTCCCTCGCAAGACATGCTTGCGCAAGAGCAATCCTCGGTGATGACATCAATCCGTACGCAAACAGTCTGGAACAGCTATCATTTGCAAAGGTGTAATTCCGTGTTCAGTCATTCCGCCTCGATCCCCTGAAGTCATTTGCACAGCGTTTCCATTGGGGAATGTAATCAAGAAAAGGAAATGTACGTGATTTTTTCCACACCGTTGCCCCAGAAAGATGCTCGGAAGATTTTTAATAAAGACGGCTTGCGCGCAGTCAAGTTCCAACGAATAATGAGGCACTGCCCCAAGTGACGCCGTAAGTGTTTGCATACTTGCGGAATATGTGCCGCCATTTTGAGAAACTATTTTTGGTTACAATTTGATTTCCGAGATAATTATTTTATTTAAAGTTTAACAGGGCAACGTTACTACTTCGTAGAGATAGAATTTTGAGCCGAGTGAATAATTATCGCAAGGTTCACCTTACAACATTGTATAAACAATAAATTCATATTAGGTCTATGTTCCTAACCTACAGCAGCTAAGATAAATAAGCTATCCAAATTGCACTGACATACAATAATGCAAGATAGTATATGTTAATGTAAATAGAATTGAAATAATATTCAATACTTGATGTAACCCCTAAAACTTTCGCAAATATTATCAAATTCTTATTCGGAATACATATACATTAAAAGTGGTTAGCTGGCTAATAACTGTTACCGAAGCCAACAAGACTGCCTGTCCGAATTCATCAAGTTTGGTGCCAAGGGTAAGTGAAGTACGCAAGTATATACTTGAATTCGGACACGGCCTAAGAACATTGAAATCATTGAGGTGAACATAATCTATTCCGTCTGGGTACTCAATCCTCGAAGGCAGGCAGGCAGGGCTCAAAGCCTTGTCGATAGAGAGGTAATTAGGGACTGTTGAAGTTGCTCTGAGTAGCAGAAACGGGGACGGAAAACGGCCACGACCTGGAGTGATGTCCGGAAAAACGACGGAGAACCGAAATCAGGCTGACAGGACCAGGAATCTGACTTCTGCCCTCTCGAATAACAGTCTAGTCACTAAGCGCTACGCCACCACGCTCACCAAGGACTCAGCTACATGTGCGGTATTATCCAGATATACAGGTGCTCGGAAACTTTGTACCCACCCTACAGACATACTTTCGTCTGATCCATAGTAACACGCGTGCGTGCGTGCGTGCGTGTGGTAGTGGAAAAAAAAGAGTTGTTTATAGTTCAACCGGATGTGGGGGTCTTTCGTGATTTCAACTACCAGACGAAATATGCACGTGAATAATCCAAACTGCAGTTACCATTTCGCAAGTAACTGTTCCTTTTGATTGCCATAAAAACCTAGTCGCTCTAGTAAATTTTGTAAGTTAATTAACACGTATATACATGATCTAAAAAAATCTACTCTAAATGTTATTATGAAATATCCGTAAAAAAATGTTTATAGGCCGTTCGCGGTAACGTGAGAAATTTTTGAAGCTGTTTCGTCAGACATAATAACCAATAAATACATTTCATTGTGTCCTCGGACTTTTGGGTCTGGGTATGGTGAATGTATACACTGCGTTTATTACTAACATGGCAGGGTTTACATTAAAAAGTGGTGGAAGGATATAAATTGGTTGAAAGAAAATAGTAACTAGGACTTCAAAAGTGCTCACTTTACCGTAAACGACCTATAGTGGTAATGGTTCCACGCAATGTAACATAAAAAGAAAACTATTTGTATTAATTAGTTCTTAACTGTACGTTATTTACAAGGATAAACGCATTAATTTTGCCAAACACAAAAATTAACTATTTCAAACTGAATGATAGCGGACATAAAAATGCATTCTTGATGGTATTGTGGAACAGCAGAAAATTATATCTTAGAGTAGTCTACACATATGCCTGCTACACATGCATCCCAAAAGTAACGCTTTAAATACAGAATGTCATGTAATTCGCGAATATGGACTGCACCACACGAATCTGGGACATGGCAATGGTCATACATGCATGCGACGGCCAAGCTCCGTGCATACTGCATGCATCCAACTGCGGAGAATTGCATTGCTATAGGCAGAACAAACTTTGAACACCTGTTATGACGTTTCGACATTTTGTATGCTGATGCTGTATGGTGTGCTCAACGCGAAACAACTCATTTTATCTACTTTAATGCATTTTTCACGTAAACTAAGGGCCTTATGCTTTTTTTTATTAAAGAGTATTTCCTAATTAGTTTTGATCACATATTCGTGTGGTGCAGTCCATATCCGCGAGTTACTTGACATTCTGTATTTGTATTCTGCTGCACTCGAAAACACATTATTTGTGTATTCAAAACAAAATTAAACAATTTACAAATCCTCATTACATAAGATTTAGAACTATTAAAAAGGAGTTAACACTGTGAAAATTATCACGAGGATGCGGGATATCATCTGCTTTCGAAAGTGGTAGTAATCGTAAATTAAAAAATGAAACGGGAAATACAGTACAATGAACCGAATAAGCTCAAAATTATCTGGGTGGAGTTCCCGTTAAATATAATTATTGAACTGGACAGCGTTGCACAAACGAAAGCCAGTACAATCCCAGCAAATTGTGCGTATGACACGGGAGTGAGAGATACGGGATTATGTAGATAATTTTCGTTTGGTAAAAGTACTTTGATCGTATTCACATATTAATGGTTATAATAGACAAGAGCCGTATCAAATTTATAAGTCGCATAAGCCAGATCAGAATCCCTTAAAAAATTTAATTTTCAGCCACTAAAGCGCTGGAACTAGTTACGAGATCGTCACTACATGATTTTGTACGTTTATATCCACTTGGAATTGCTCCTTTTGTAGCCATTAATTATCGCGTCACTTTGTTTACTCCCTCGAACACTTCAGTGCGTTGTTGTTAATATAAAGATTAAAAAAATAATAACTGTGCATTCAAAATATAGCTACTCTCTTGATAAACATATTTAATGAACATAAAACAAACAATGAGAAATAATTATAAGAAAACATGAAGTGTATAGAAACCGGCCGTACGTGAAATAAGAAGAAGATTTTGGAAACTGAACTTAGTGAAGGAGCAATAAGTGAGTTTATTTCAAAGCAAACCATGTCAATATAAAATCACAAAAGTTCGCGAGCCATTGCAAAAAAAATCAAACGAAAACAACAGTTAATTAAATGAATTCAGACACCGAACTCGAGAAATTAAATAAAACTGCATTAAGTTTCTACAGAAAAAGCAGAAAAGTTAAATACTATATTGCATAAACTTTTCATAGTCAGAATTTTCTCTCTGGTAATTTTTTCAGTGATATTTTGGTTCAGTTGTTTGGTAAGTTCACTTCAACAAAATGTAAGCTTAATTAGTTCTTATCCATTTTTTCCTTAAACCAATTTTATATGCTTCGGAAGTGCATGGGTGAGTGATGAACTGAACTAATAATATATATTTTAAGAGCAAAGCATACATTCCCCTTGCCTTCCGGAGAATCAAATCCAGGAAACTTCGCAAATAACCATTTACTTTATAAAACTAAGCAAACAAATTTGTTGTCGATTACATTTATTTTCGACACCGGATGACTACTAATGTTAACACAATTTTTCTGTCCTTGTCCAAGCTCCACTCTTGACAGTTATTCGGAATTCACATGCAACGAATGTGAGAAAACATACATAGTCAATAGTCAATTATGATAATTGAACATGGAGTACGACAGCAGAAAAAGGAGCGAAGACGATGTAATTTTTCTCTCCAGGTTTTGACGCTATTTTCCTGTTCAGAAACATGGTAGTTTCGTAATCGTGCTTGTTATGCTGGTGTCGCTATAGTACGGTATTGAAGGGAGATGGACATAGAATGAGCAATTCATTAGTCTTCCTGCAGAGGAACTGTAAATTGGGAATGCATGAAATAATTGACACGATTTCTACGGGGATTGGCTTCTTCTTTAGTACTGTTACACAAATCAGCAGAGATATTCACCTGCCATCATGCAATGCAAGGACCACACGACGGAAAAACCTCTCAAAGACGAAACAGGATCCCGCCCGTAGACTGTAGCCCCTGCACTCGAACATGTCCAGCAACCAGCCAGACACTCCACTCCCTGCGCGTGTTGCCTGCACCACAGGGGGCAGCTCCACCTCACGAGAAAGCGAGGCAGCTGCTGCAATATAGCAGCGCATATCGGCGCAGTTACTTTATTCCCTGGGCCACATGAACACGCAATACTATAAATGCTACCCACGGAAGGCTTCGGGAGAGCCGGGGGGTGGAGGCGGAGAGGTTAGAGCGAGCTTTACGACGGTCCGCGAGTCCATAACCATCTGTATTTACTGTCCAAGGGGTGGGGGAAGGCGTCTGTATTACGAGCTCGGCAGGGGCACTGGCCGGGGTCACGACACAGTCTGACCCGTCATGTCACCAGCAGCTGGGTCCGACCACATCTAGAATACCCACGTCACCCACACGGTAGGTTCGGGGTCAACTCCACTTTTTTGGAAGTCCTATTTATTTTCTCCTGCGAACACAGCGTCCATCCTTCCTCAGGAACTGTGAAAATTGGACAGCTCTCGCTGTACATGAACGCCAGTATGAAAATTATGACCTGAATTTTAAATACGTCATATATTTCGATGGTATCCGTTTTATCTACTCGTATATAAACAAAGCCACCATCACTCCCAGCAATAGGTGATACGATGTATAGTTTTAGAATAAATAATTGTTGACAGTTTTTCGAATAATAACATACAGATATTACAAAATCAATGTATACACAAAGTTATACTTGTAATTTACAGACAGTTATCACACAGTGTAACAAAATTAAAACATACTGCCCCCCCCCCTCCCTTCAAACTTATTAATCAGAACGAATTTCAACTTTTAAAACACCTGTTAAACAAAAATTAAAGAATAATTTTAAGTTATACAAATTTAAATATTATAAGGTTGTAAATTACATTGTCACGCGCGGATCTCTCCGCACCAGGTGCGTGAGTGTGGTCATCCCACGGAGGGGGGAGGAACCACTACCTGCCAGCCCTTATGTCGTCTGGCGGGGAGGGGGGATAATTGGCAGTTACCATGTACATGGCGTAACACATCCCCTCCCCCCACCCGCCGTCGACATCCCTTCTGGAGAAGTTGGCGACGGCAATGGAACTTCTGGTACTCTCCTTCCTCGGCGCAACGCGACATGTAAAGAAGTCCCAACAAGTAAAGGCGTATCTGGGCTAGAGGCGACGACACTATAAAAACCCTCCGCAGCCTGAAGGTTGGTAGATTTCGTGGTAAAGGCTATTCACGATAAAGTGAGCACTTTAGAAATGAACCTTACCAAAATGTCACTGACCCTGCATGCATATATTTTAATGGGCGCACTGCGTGGCATTCGCCCAGTAAGGTTGGTAACGATGGATGGAAAGTAGTTCTATATATTAACGGCGAACAAAAGGTGTTAGGCAACCATTCATGATAACTTAAAATTATTTTTTTCGCTTTCTGTTTTTTAATGCATCGAAGTGTAAAAATGAGCAGATTTATAAAATAATTCCTTTTTTTATAATTTCATCGTTTTACTTAACCAACGCATGAACAAAGTGATAAGGCCCATTACAATGTTATCTTACATAAGGCGGAAGAATACACAACTTGCATACAAGTAGATCTTAAGCAGGAATTTCAAAAGTGCTCACTGTACCGTGAATAGCATATAGCCATCAGGATTAAGTGCGGAAATCGGGCCCAATATGGTGCAGCGAGGGACATCAGATATGGGTGTGAGACGACGGCGGACGAGTGTTGTATAGTGTGGGCGGACGAGTGTGTGTATAGTGTGGGCGGACGAGTGTGTGTGTATAGTGTGGACGGACGAGTGTGTATGGTGTGGACGGACGAGAGAGTGTGGCATCCGACGAGTAGACGGCTGCTGTGCCTGGAGGCGCTCGGAGCGAACTAAAATATTCGGGACTGCTGGAATATGGACTAAATTAAAGACGGATGGTGTGAATGTTTTATAGAGACTTGTTGTAAATATTAGAAGTGTCAAAAAATGGACATATGATTTACAAAAACATTCAATAGGTGTTGATGTAGCCTACTGTTTATTATATTAGGAATGGTTTTAGTTACTTCATTGCATTAGTTTCTGTGGTATTATGGAAGAATGTGTAAATAACATTAATAAATTGAGAGTGATGCCAATTTATTGTAAGATATTAATTCGAAACTATTTTCTTTGTAGTGTTTGTAAATAAATTAGAAATTTTATACTAAATATTTCAATTAATCAAGCCCTTCATCCCTTCAAGGACCTGTGAAAGCCCACTGACTTCGACACATTGGAACAATATTATTTTGTTACTTTTAAGACCATTTTTGCATATTTTCTGATTTTTTGGTTTTCATCATTAATTTTTCATAAAAAGGGTAGCTATTTTCAAAATTGAAAACCATAGTAATTAGTCATTCAAATTAAATTATTAATATGCACGTGTTTATTCTCCAGATACACTTTCATCCGGATTACGTAACTTTTCTGTTTTTCGTTGACTGCATCATAAACAACGAATTTCACGAAGTCAATTTAACCGTAATGGTAAAAAAAATGCTTTTGTATATTTTCCGATATTTTTGAACTCGTTGAGAAACTGTCTGTTTATTTTTAATATAATTTTATTGGCCAAAATCATTTCAAATGCAAGGTCACAAAAACCAGTATGGCTGCCACTGAACCATAATGACACGAGTATGAATAATAATCAGCTACGACCTCAGTACAACATTCGTGAATCCTGTATTTAAGTCGCCAAAATCGGAGTAAAATTAAATGGTTAAACAACACAATTATATCAGACACCTATTTCTATTACATCTGCGATAAGTTGTGTAACAGAATAAAACAAACTAACAGGACTCGGACAGAATGGACGCAAAAGTACGACATGTAGAATATATAAATGCAGCAGGTTTCAGGAATATCATCACGTTAACACTAGTATACAAATGTATGTTATGGCGCAGGATTCAGAATGCTGCACACGGAGATAATAAATTGGCCAATGTTGATGCTCGCTCAATCCATCTGGACAACGTTCATGTTGAATAGTCATAATCTTGGAAGGGGTGTCTGGTAGTAAGCTACATGCACTTTAAAATCCGATGATCTCAATTGTTTCATAATACAGAGTTTACAAAATCTAACATCTGTATTTACCACATGATTAAAATAATATATTTTACACGTGGCAGTGTCCTAAAATATTACGCGTGACCATCGTCCAAATGGATTGAGCGAGCACGAATACTGGCCGATTAGTTCCAGTCCAACCTCCTGAATTATGCGCCACAACTATAATTTAAGTTCCAAACACAGTTCTTTAGTATTTACTATTTATTGAACTGGAAATTAAATCTGATGATTAATTTCGGTCAAAGGTAAGTAGCGTATTATATATAAGGATATAGGAATGTCATACCTCGGATCAAAAACATTGAACTAGAGTAAAATAAGGAACTACGAAATACAGTTATTTCGTACAGTTGCCTCAAAAGGTATTCACACGCCAACATTTTAGAGGCTGGTTATAAAAAAAGCCACAGCATTTGTGATCAAAAGCATACTATGCGTAATATTTATTACCGACTGCAGGTAGATATTAAATGGTGTTCGTAATTTGGCCGGCAAGTCGTATAAACGCTCGATTTTTCGCATTGAAACTAATTTTTAAAACAAAAATATACGCCTCAGTACCAAGGTCATTTGCACGAGGAATATAGAAAGTTTTCTAAATGGCCCATATGACTGTTACGAAAGTGCTTTCGGCAAATTTCTATGACCGTAAAATTATTCTGAATTGTTCCACAATAGTACTATTACACGACGACATTATCATATGTCTAGGCGTATCACCAGTCTGGACAAAATTAAATTATCATTACTATTTCAAAGGGTAGACCATCCTTAATAGTGACATTTACAGTTAAAAATATATTGGAATTAATATCGTATAGAATTCCATAATGTTGTTCACAGTAAATGCAATCATAAATAAAGTTATATGCTGTGACGTTATAGTGTACTACAGCGATATTTTTATCACAAGTTATAGCGTTATGTGTATAAAGTTATTCCCAGGAACATAAAAATAGTTACAACTTTTACCGAGTTATGTACCTTGACTTTATCATGCAGAGTAAGGTTAATTTGTAACCACGAGCTATAGCGTTATGTGGATAACGTTATTCGCAGTAATGCAAAATACTGATAACTTTTATTTTGTTTAGCCATGATGTAACAGCACAACTTAAAGTTATCACGTCACCACGACCTAAAGCGTTATGTAAATAACGTTATTCACAGCAACGCAAATATAGTCATAACTTTTCCTTTGTTAACACTTTGACGTTATAGAGCTCCTTAATGTTATTACGTTATCACAAGCTAATCTCAATACCGTTTAACTTTGTTATGACCATGCTGTTACAGTGCAGCTTAACGTTATCACGTTACCACGATATAAAGCGTTATGTATGTAACGTTATTCACAGAAACGCAAACATAGTTATAACTTTTATTAAGTTATGTACCGTGACTTTATGTGGACCGTAACGTTATTTGGTTACCATTAGCTACAACGTTATGCGAGTAACGTTATTCATGGCAACAAAAATATTTTAATAAATTTTACTCGGTCACGTACCACGGTGTTATAGTGCGCATATAACGTTATAGAGTTAGCACATACTGTAACGGTTCCGTACTGAATTTACCGAAATTTCGTCACAAGCGAATTTATTACTCAGTAAAATAACGTAACTAAGTATTACTGTTAAGTTATCCACCCTTGCTCTCAAGACGCCGATATTAATAGTCGCCCAAACCTCTTCAAACAATAAAGTAAATATACTAAGATATCCGAATGTGCACAACAGCCCCTTAAAAACCATTTCGAAATGCCTGAAGATAGTGGTTCCCTTACACTCCGAGCCACACAAGGGAATGAGCCGTTATTAATCCTGCCGCATTACAAGAATACATCGGTATGTTTCATCTTTTCCGACTGACTGCCGCAGCTTTCCCCAACTCAAAGAGCAAAAAAATGTTCCCCGTCACACCAAATCAAACAAGCGGCACAGATTCAACTAAAAGTGTACAGCCAGGTGATTTTCCGAACCAGTAGGTTTTCTTTGGAAACTGAGAAACTTCATTACCGTCAGTGTCATCCATCGGAATTAAACAAGGAGGAAGAAGAAAAAAAATTTACCTCAATTTATACGCTAGCACGTGGCGGAGTTCGGAACTGAAACGGAACTCGCCAACGAATTCCTCATTAAAATGTAAAAGGATAAAAACTTTCCCTTCTGAGTAACAAAAACTCTTCTAATCATTATCGTCTCTCCTCGCCTAGGCCAACCGGAAAGGAAGAATTTAGCGATGAATGCATTCCTAATAAAGTTTGCTTACTCGGCTGTGGACGAAGAGAGAGAGAGAGAGGGGGGGGAGGGGGGAATTATCGTATCTTCTTGTTACTTCCTTTAATGAGTTCGTGGAGAGGTCTATTTCGCAACGGTAAATATGGCTACAGATATACCCGAGAGCATGGCGTCAACACTCTACTGATGAAAACCATCAGAAAACATTTCCCAGGCAGCACAATTACTCCACACAGAGTTTCACAGCAATCAACTGAACGAGGTAATACCGCCTCTGGGTTCCCAACATTTCGTCGCAACAATCAACAAAAAAAAAAAAAAAGAAGTTTTTATGAGTTTAAAGGTTATCAGTGGAACGCGAAACAGATGGAAAACAAGAATACGACAATATTACGAAGGTTTGAAAACTAAAGTCTAATTTTCAAATAAAAAAATGGCAGCACACAACGTTGACATCGTAATCCTGGCTGACTGTGGAAGCTAAGGTGACAAGTTAAGGTCACTCATTAGGAACGTATTTGTTTTGGAATGGGAAAGTCGTGAACACCTGCATTTTTCGCGCAATGTCAATTATTGTACGATAATTAATCAAGCTAAATGCACAGTAAGATATTCGATAGCCTGCTGAAGCTTAAACGACTGTCACTGAACGCGTACGCATCCAGTGGGATTTATATTCATGCAAAGATATATTGGTATATAATTTACACTACACTGTTGGTAAAAAAAAAATATTAAAAAAAAATCCCCCCTGTGTAATTCGACAGGACACGAAAAAAATTTAACAGAAATATCTGACAGCTCTGAACAATTTATAACCCGTTAACTGTATTGCGTAAAATGAACATTATATTTTCCTACGCAGTTCACTTTCCCCACAGTAATTTATGAACTTAGAGTGCGATTTTGGCGATAATACATAGAGAAAAGCATTACCTGCAATATGATATTACACGTGTTAGTTGGCATTTTCAATTACGATAAATGCGTTAAAAGTCATAATTAGGAATGAACAAGAACTTAATACGCCGATTAAGGAATTCTTTGAATTTTTTAAAGTAAATATATTTTCCCTCTTTGCGGTATTATTGTAATGATAATTTCATTTTACAATATGTTACAGAAAAAAAACACTATGATATGCATATTTAAAATAAAAATTAAAACCAAAACACTAATTACACAGAATAGGCACGTAATGCGCGCAAATCCTTAAATAAAATCGGTATAGACAATTTGTTACCTATGTGAAAGGTTAGGATATTTTGCCGTACATGTTACTTCTGAAGATTTACTTTCATCTACGTTTTACACGTATCTGGACAATTTCAAAATATTAATTACATAGATTGTCTTCGTAGTTTTGATGATGATGACGTAGTTTTAGAAACTCTGAGAAAACACCAAACCCTTCTAAAGCTCATCAATGCACAGAAGGCACGGCCATTCAAAGTTACCTGAAGCATTCCTTACAATTTAAAACGCCGAGTCGGTTTACATATGGATCTAAATGTACTAAGGTATCGTAATCCAAACCATTATCTGTATAATCCTGTGACGTAACTCCAAGCATTAACTTATCTTCATCCGGTAGGCCACGCAAGATGTGTTGGGAATACCACCCATGATTATTTATGCTCTCCGTACAACAGTATTTTTCTATCCATGTTTTTAATCTTTAGATAAACCATAATGCAGTTACAATAATGTAAATTACACGTTATATAACCAACGAAAAATTGAAAACTATTTTAGATCATCCTTTACCTATGTCAATTTTCATAAACCAGTCCTTGTAGTTTAGAATTTGTCATGGGGAAAAAACTAACTAAAATTCAATACGTTGTAATTTTCAGATAAACTTTGACAATAGACAGCATTAAAATTATTCTTGTGGGTCAAATTTCACGAAATAATAAAGTTAAAAGAAAATATAATAATTAATATAAACGAATGATTAAATTAACATCTTGAGATTATTTTATATGTTCAGAAAATTATCCGATTTTTACTGTAGGAATATCGTTTCATAATGTCTAAGACACTGTCAGCATTTATTTCATTTTTAATTATCACCGTTTTGACCAGTCAAAACGTGGTTTTCTTGCCTGCAAGAAGGAACCATGTGAAACGAACATCAAGCGGTATTTTTTTTTTGTAAACTTCCTCAACTATATAAAAGTTTTTAACCTATACAGGGTATGGAAAGACTACTACGAATTCAGACTGAAAATACGGGAATGTTTAGCATCACTAATAGATACAGTTGGGAACTTCCCTACGCATTTGACTCTTTCCTGAGCAACTGTGGGAACATTACCATAGATGTATGGGAAAATAATTTACCTTTCGCGCTTTGTCACTGTGCCTATACACTAATATGGTAGAATGACAACAGATTTCTTAGAGTGGATCAATCCAAGAAGTGTCTCAAAGCAAGCTCTTCAAACGGAAACACACGACCATCTGAAACCACAGCGATCGATAATCACTAATTGCTCTCCACATTCCGCTCATAGCACTAGGCGTGTCTTCATGAGACAACGGGCCGAGTTTACGTTGTCAAACATTTCCACAAATTGAAAATATTTCCTTGGAATTACATATCGTTTCCACGAACTAAATTACACCTACGGCGCAAAACCTGTTTTAAAATGGAAATCAACAGAAACCACACTTATTTTACCCTGGATGGATACGTGGGATTATTTACAATTTTGAAATATAATAAATGGCAAAGAACGACAAAACATGTACAGAACGTTACATCTGCAGTATACATACCAATAAAAAAAATTAAGACACACGTGCTAATGATTTTATTTTGAGATATTGAAGACTGCATGAATGCTATTGTTGATCATAGTACGGAAATAAACGTAATGTTATACAAACAACTAGTGGAATTAATACAAAAGCAATGAACGTACACAATCGTGGCAACAGTGCAAAAATTCTCTGCAATTTAAATAAATGCAAAAGTAATTTTGAATAAACTTATAATGCCGGTATGGATAATTCACAGTCTGTTTAACCTGAACTGGTGCAATAAAATTAAAAATATAATCATCCTGGTAACGCATTGGTTAGCATACACAGTCCATAATGTAAAAACTGATTCTTGGTTTTAAGAAAAATAATTTATGGAAACTAAATGCCAAAAATGGTTTTGTATCAAAAGTGAAATATTGCATCTTCATGATACAAAACTTTGACACGTACAAAACTCGCTACGCACATACATATTGTTAATAAATATCAAGCCAACAGTACTAGAATGTTAAAATTCAAATTTAGTTTTACATATTTCACGATTTATCTCCAACGTAAAAATTGGTTTGGAACTGTACAAAAAAATTCTTTGCAAACTAGTTGCCTAATATATTTTTATAACCCTAACATTAAATTAGAGTAAGTATCACAAAACCTTACTAAGCGTATCAGTAAAACCAATACTGGATTTTAACAAACAAGTGTCGTAAACTTCAAGTTTACCACAAACATTGGGATACACAAACGAATTTGTGTGTGTGTGTGTGTGTGTGTGTGTATATATATATATATATATATATATATATATATATATATATATATATATATATATATATATATATATATATATATATATATATATAAAATAATAATGTGCTGCAGGTATACAGCTGTAAAGTTACTGGAAAATATTTGGTTGTTCCCAATGAATATTGTTTTAACGAGTACAAAGGAATTTTACTGTGTTGGCAACTACACTCTAAACCTGAATCAGTGATCTGAAGCAGGAGAATTATTTCACTGATTTTTGAGTTAATGAGCTGTTATACACTGGCAAATCTGTGTAATGCACTGAAGTTTTACTGCCAGGCCAATGCAATTCATTAGGAATTAGTATAAATCGCTGTTTAACCAGTGGAAAAAACCACATAACCTAAATTAATCAGTAGGATTCCATTGGTTCAAGTGGAGCAGTTTCAACAGATCTGCAGTCAAACTCGCTGACTTGGAGCAATCATAACTGTTTCGATTTTAGAGTGCGGCATTCAAAGAATCTTGTGTAAAAATGGAACCCCCCCCCCTTTTTTTTTTACAATGAATGTAACCAGTAACACGCTGAATATAGTATATTTGCGGTTTCTTCACACTTTTTTAAGTTAAAGTTTTGAAAAATCACTCCACGTATGACGCGCCTGGTTAATTTCTAAACATGTCACGTATCACGAGCGTTTTACACACGTGTTAAAATAGAAGTACCTTATTTCTAGTAAAATCGAATTTTAAGTATATTTTATTAAGGAATCATATTCCATTTACAATTAATATGAATAAAAACAAAGAGAAAATAGGCTTGCTGGTAATGCTTAATGATAAATAGTTGTTACGCGCACGAATACGGTGCGTTGTTCCTTTGAGGAAATTTTCTAGACCTGGTTAAGGTTACTTCTTATCAGGCTGGGAAGGTCAGTGTCAAATATTTGGCAACCAAATATTTTCGCCACTAGGTAAGCGCTAGTGTCGCATGTGTACCAGATTTTTTTTTTTTTTTTTTTTTTTTTACATATTTCCTACGATGAAAAAAAAAAACCGGACAATTGCAATAATCATAAATCAAAAATAAAATAACAACGTAACTAAGCGAAGTCTTTCTCTTTTATTTGACCACGTAGCTTTAAATTTTAATTAAAAGAGACCTTTTTGGATCGCTGCGCACCTAACTGCGGAAATATTCCCGATACCGAACTCTCCCAATAAGAAAACTATTTTTGTTCCTGACCAAAGCAGAACCAACCTTAACCCGATCAAGCTTTGTTTGCACGAGGCGGAGGAATATCGTGGAAGCATGACATTAGTAGGGCTTCAGAAATGTGGCAGTAACAGTGACGGTACTATACACAGTAAAAAAACTTCTATACTTGAACAAGGAATTATTTGGCAACTGGATGCTGAAGATGTTTTTGTAACACCGTAAATAACGTTGGCTAAATTTCTCAAAAGATTAGCGGGGGAAGTGGGAAACTCGAGTTCTAACCAGCAAGTGATGTAGACTTCGAGTTTATTATAAATATTGAGCCGCATAAACAGTTTTGTATGTTTTATAAAATAATGTGTAGTAAATATACAGTAGGCCCTGTTGTAAAGGCTGTTCGCGATAAAGTGAGCACTTTAGAAATGAACCTAAGGAAAAAGTCACTGCCCCTGCCTGCATATATTTTAACCGACGCACTGTGTCACAATCGTCCAGTAAAGTTGGTAATGATGGCTGGAAAGTAGTTCCATATTTTAACGTCGAATAAAAAGTGTTTGGTAACCATTTGCGATAACTCAAAATTATTTCTTTAGCTTTGTTTTTTTTTTAATGCATCGAAGTGTAAAAATAAGCAGATTTGTAGAGTATTTATTTTCTTAATAATTTCACAGTTTACTTGACTGACGCATGAATAAAGTGATTAGGCACATGGCAATGTTAATTTTATGTAGTGCGTAGGAATACACAACGTCCATACAAGTAGATCATAAGCAGGGCTTTAAAAAATGTTAATTTTACCGTGAACAGCCTATATCTGTAGAGCTACAAGAAAATCTTTGGCGACTGGTTCCCAAAGAATTGTTTGCAACAAGTACAGAAATGTCTTACTGCGATAGCCGCCGACGCGACACGTTGTAAGGGATGAACAAGGGATTCGCTTCCTTGCAACGTGAAGTAACCTACGGCGTGGAACACGAGGGGGCGTGGATACGAGTCCCGAAGCAGCCTTCAGGTGGCGCTCACGGCCAGATAGCAACTGGCGCCGGCGCCTACCTCGTCATCACGTTACGACACCCTCCGGGGACGTCTCCAGCGGCTCCAGGAGCTTCGATTTGCCGGTTCCAGCCCTCCGCGGACCCATGTGCTGGAGAGAAGGATCTCCTCCTCCCGCTTCCATGGCGCACAAGAGAATTACTCCAACAAATAGAAATCACATTGTCTTTAAGGTGTAACGCCGATGGTGTTGCAGGATGTACGCGGGCATCTGAATGGAATGCGACCATCGCTGAAAATAAGCCTAACAGAATCACAGAAACCAAAAACCAACCACACTGGACTTTAGTTTCTGTATTTTTGTTCATAGGGAAAACGGACTCTCTCAGTGCACGCACGCACGCACGCGCACACACACATTATATATATATATATATATATATATATATATATATATATATATATATATATATATATATAATATAAAATAAATTTATTATCTCCAAAAAATGACACAATACAGTAAATATACTAAGTAGAGTTGAAAGTGTATGACGTGTACGTTTTAAAGGCGACACTACATAATGTATGGATACAGGAATGTTCGGCAAGGAACAAAGACAAATATAGGTGCTTGGAATCACCATTTTATTGATATAAGTAGAACGATTATGGCAGATTTGCGCCATTGGGACCTGGGACCGGAACACGGAGCTATTCATGATCTGTCATTCCGTTCGGCCGTGGCCATCTTGTCCGCCATGTTGTATGCCGGTGACCTTGACCTGCACCTTGACCCCAGTGACCTTTGCTCTTCGAAACACAAATATTAAAAAAATATATATATAGATTATTTTAAAAACTTTAAAAATTATTAAAAATCGAAATTTTGAATGTTTCGCCATAGAGGAGACTCGATTAAGGTGCCAGGAGCCAGCCAGCTGCCATGTTGTGACGTCACCCGACCGCCATCTTTGATATAGGTCTCCTTGACCTTGACCTTGTGCCCATGAACTTGGATGACCTTAAACCCAAAAATCGCAAAATTGTATTAAAAATTCCCAAAACAAATTATAAAAACTGTTAAAAATATAAAATTGT
The DNA here is from genome assembly GCA_029891345.1 of Dryococelus australis. NCBI lineage: Eukaryota > Metazoa > Arthropoda > Insecta > Phasmatodea > Phasmatidae > Dryococelus > Dryococelus australis. The sequence continues at coordinate 30,548,265 of CM056998.1, read as the reverse complement.
ATTTAAAACATTTAAAAACATTTATTTATAAAAGGTTAAATTTCGAATTTTTTCACTTAGAGGACATAGGGGACAGGGCACTGGAGCGGACCAGGCACAATGATATGATGTCAATCACCATAACAAATCCAAGTAGCCTTGACCTTTGACCTCGATTCTAACTCCAGTATCCCCTAAATTAAAAAAATATATATAATTAAAAAAATTATAAAAAGTTACTTAAGCAATTAATGTAAAAACTTCAATTTCCGGAGGTTCCCTCAGCACCACATCCAGCAGACGACTGATCTTAACCAATGTTTCTCATTGGTTGATTAGTTGTGTTCGCTTCACTACCCAACAGTGTTTTTATTGGTTGATTACTCACATACGTTCGACCCGCCACCAATGTTTCTTATTGTATTAACATTCCCATCCCCTACCCCCTCACCTTTGCTTATTCTGTAGAATGCACTCCATCCACCTTCGCGTTCTTTTTCGTTTGTCATTTGTTTACTTTTTCATCATGTAGGTGATACTAGTGAGTTAATTATCGATTTCGCCGCCAAAGGAGCTGTCAATTCAACCACCATGTTGGTTGTTGTCGACCTTGACCCCAATTATATAGAACTAGAAAAATCGGAGAAAAATGACAGTCCATACAATTGACCATTACTAGCTAATCACAACAAGTGCCCACACCGACTAACCATACTAGCCAACGACTTACTCCACCTAAGACTAACTCTACCCAAGAAGAGATTGACTAAGCACAAAACTAGCTCCTGACGAGACCAGTTCATGCAAAATTGACTATAACAATCAACAAGACCAACCTGCCATACCACCCACCTACACAAACGATGTTGGACAAACTCGAAAAAGTCTCTAATCTCGTAGCTAACTTCTTTGCACAAAATCTTCGCGAAATTTGCACAAAACATTTCTACTACAGCTGACCATACCAATAGATCATACTAATTTATCTACCAAGCCAACTGACCAGGTCAACCAACTAGTTGCGAAACATTACTCAAATATATTTTCCTCATTTCATTTGTTCGCCATATAAAACTCATCCATTTTAAACGACCGGAGTAAAACATAATACTTCAGATCAAACCATTGCCCTCCTGCACACGTTCGCATAACTGTTATCTAAAACAGAATCTCGCAATCGATTGTTTACAGAACTTAATAAATCTTTCAGAGAAACAGAAGGGACTGTATAAAAAATTAAAAACACATTACTATATAAATATAAATTTACTTACTATATCCATTATATTATTCTAATTATTTTATAAACTCAATCTTTACATTTCTCAGATATTTGCAGATCATGGATAGTAGCCAACAGTCTCATCTGATATAACACCGATACTTCAGTTCATCGATGATTGAAGATATCTAAACAATGCGTGAGAGATCCCCGCATTTTTGCAGGTCAATCAAATATCTGAGTCTATCAACAAGTTCATTCGGGTCTTCGGGAAATATGTAACGAGCCTTCTTCACGCCACTTGTCGAAGGAAACTCGTTGGTGAAATGTGTGGGAACGTCGAGAGAATCATCATCCTTCTCATGAGATACTTCATCAACATTGTTTCCATAATCATTATCAATGCTGTCTTCATGATCGTCTTCCCTCCTGTTCCATCCTCAATTTCAAGTTTACATTTCTTTGCAGGAGTCACGTGGTCATCATCAGTACTTAGAGCTGACAACTGTTTATTTTGAAAATCGTCTACTTCACACGAATGTCTTGCAAGTGTACACTCCACACATACCGACTATCATGCCCTGTAGGTCTCTCATTCCGGCATTATCATTAACAGTCTCGTCATAATCGTCTGCGGAAACAGTACCCATCGATGTAGCAGGGGGTATTGGTGAGATCACTTGCTGGCTCCCAGTAGATGAATCCTTGCAGATCTTGATGCGTTCCTTCATTGTATCACCTTGCATAAACTGCATGTTGTCATTCTCGTAATGCTTCATCATGCGAGTCCCATCGTCATCTGCAAACATTTTATATAATGTATTAACAGAAGGTAACGAAGTCATCGCATGCTATTTCTCAGTGGGCGAAAAACGCTACATTTTACAGCATTGATGTCTTTATTTCAGTTATCACATCAAGTGAGAACTGCCTGGAACATTTATAGCAGCTAAGGTAAGCATAAAATGGGTTCTCCAAACAGTTGTTCTTCTCATGTCGCCGTGAATTCCTACTTTTACTGAAGGACTTGGCCCAGTAACAGCATTATTTTCCATGTAATATTAGGGCAGCCGTTGAAGGTATTCATGTAGTCGTACATGACATAATCGATTTCACATCGTCAGTGGCTTGCATCTTCTTCAGCATACATGAATTAATACACTTTACTCTTGTCCACTGACTCGTGCAGACTGACTCTTTCCGGCCGACTCCTGCCGACTAATTCTTGCGACTACTTTCATACCCAACTCTTTCAGACTGATTCCTGCAAACTGACTCTTGCTAACATAATAACAACTAACCTATGAGGCATAAATAAATTCATTTTATACATGCAGATAATTTACCGTGTCCATGAAATGTCGTATCGGGTATCAGCCATTTGTTATATGACGCATGTTCGATGCTGTTTTACAAGTTACTGCCGGACCAATTCTCGAGCTAAACAAACAGACGCTGGATAACTCACCATCGATTCTGCGCACTCGCGAGCATGCCAATGATATACAACGTCGAAGTAGCTCCATCCGATCGGAATTCATTCAAACAGGCGATACACTTGCAACATTTTCAATGCCAAGAAGCAAGTCATCCCTTTGCGATGCATTTCGCAAAACTTCTCACGAACCATTTATCCATTGTACGAACTTACCCTCTCGAATCACTTCATCAAAGACATTGTGAAGTATCCTTTTAATTGGAGGAACATTTCGGGTGCTACTCTTTTGAAGAGTCCCGTCGTTTTCTCCCAGAAGGCCTACTGCCATACATTATAAATGTAATAAAATATGGGAGCGCTCTAGGAAGACTAACATACTCGTTCACTCGTACCAGAAGGAAACATTGAGCTAGATAAAGAATAATGTATGCTTTCTGAAATAACGTGCTGTAAATTCCTACAGCTCTACAGTTGCAAGAATATATTTTGGAACTAATCTCCAAACAATTGTTTGAAACAAGTACAGGAATATTTCACTGTGTGCTCAACATACCTGGAAAAAACTGTTATACACCTAGTAATGCAATAGTGTGATGTTTCGATACTGGCTACCAAAAAACTCTTAGGCTTCGATTAACTTGTATAGAGTTATCTGGTGTCCGCGAGAACAAGTTTGGCAATTCGCCAAAGAAACTCACCTTTAAATTTAAAAAAATGTTAAAGCTCTTCTGACAAATATTATATTTTGACTTGTGTCGAATGTCTTACGTACCACTAAACTATTTTATGCTATCCTGTTATTCGACCGTCTTCGGCGCAGGAGACGAGCATCACACCGCGGTACGACGCCGCCACCGACCGCCGGAAAGAAAATAAACTAAAGGCTATTCACGATAAAGTGAGAGCTTCTCAAAGCCCACTCATTTGGTAAAATCGTCAATAAATATATTTTATTGTAGCTTTAGATATTAGCTTTCGAGTGCGGTGGAATATACACACTATGTTTATTTCTTACACGGCAATAGTTATTTTAAAAGGCGATTAAAGAATTTTTAAAATGGCTGAAAGAAAAAAGTAGCTAGGACCTCAAAAGTGTTCAGTTTGTTGTGAACAGCCTACAATATGATATTATAGTATACTTCCCGTTTCTTCACACTTATTGAATCAAACATTTGAAGAATCGCCTTATGTATGACATGTACAGTTGTTTCGTAATTATGATATGTATCACAAGCGTTTTGTACCTTCTTCTGCTAACATAAAAGAACATAAAATTAACTTACTTTTGGTTAAACTGGAAATTTATATATATTTTACTTATAAATTATACCATTTCAATCATAATTAATATGAATAAAAACAATGAAAAAATAGGCTTGCTGGTAATGCTTAGTAATAAGTAGTTCTTATGCAAAATATTATCCCACCGAGTGCGCACGATTACGGTGCGATCCTTTTGTGTAATTTTCCAGACTTGGTTAAGTTTTGTTTACATGAGGCGGAGGAATATCCTGGAAGTAGAACTTTAGCAGGGCTTCAGAAAAATTTGAAGAAACCGTAAATGGACTATACAAATAAAACGCTGGTAACGTAATAAACCGTAATGGCACGTAGGTGATGAGGCAACTTCCTCTCACAGAAAACACAACACCGCTAGTAAAAGAAAAGAACAATATGAACGAAAAATAGAGAAATCTACTTACTATCTTTGCTGGCAAAAAAAAAAAATAGTACCTACCTAATAGAGTAATGAAATTGAAATATATCTGGCTACTCGGAAAGCGAAAGACATGCTTCGAATATGATGATACATAAATGTAAGTATATTGCCTATAATATTATTTTTCCTTGTTTTAAATTTTCTCAACTTTACAGTTTATTGTAACCCATGATACATTTTTGACGATTGGATAACTCTTAAGCAGATTTCTCTTTTGATTATCGACCATGTTGAAATTTGATGGTAAAATTGTATTTATTTTTATTTCGTGTGATTATTTTTGTCTTCCGCCAGTAAATTGAATAAGTCGAACTCAATTCTGAATAAGTCGAACTCAATTCTGAATACATAGCAAATAACAATGTTCTCCTAGTTAAAATTTGCAGCGAAATGTGTTTTTTTTTTAAACTGATTTTTATGCGACTCCTTTACGTGCAATATACCACTTACTAAACGAAATATGGCTTATTTAGTTAAGACCGTTACGCCACGCATAAAAATGAAGTAAATATTCATTCATGACGTCAAGAAAATTCTATCATATGAAATTATGTTTCCGCGTGGTAGGTTAATGCACACAATGCTTATAGGTGACCTTACGAAAATTTCTAAACTATACAATTTTCTACCCACACTTTTCCATTAACGCATGCAACTTTTATAAACAACTTAATTGTATAAGAAGTTAACGTGCCGTACGACGTAATTTACTTAAGACTGCAGTCTACGTAGCCTGCCAAACAACCTGCAGAATTCCAGGGGATTTCTTTACTGTCGAGTATTTCTGCGTAGCAACGTGCTATGAGATGACATGCAAGGTTTCGCATAACCGAATCCTAGTTCTGCTTTCTTGTTTTGTCTTCACTGTGCAATGGCTGACAATGAAAATGGCAAAATTATTTATTTAATTAATGTTTTGTATAGAAATTCTGATATAAAATGGACATTACTGAAACTGGCCCTATGGTGCTTGAAATGCGTTACTGTATTTCTGAAATATGTGGTTTTCATAACGAACTTATTAACAAAGTCCCAGGTATGCAGGATAATCACCTAAATATTGCACCGAAAATACGTCGGAAATGAATAGGTGCTATTGATGTGCTGGTTTCACGGAACTCAACTTCACAGATTTTAATGTGTATTTCTTGAACAAAGTTTTTTTTTTTTTTTTTTTTTTTTTTTTCAAATGGAACAATACCTATTCACGTGAAGAGACTAAAACTAGGCGGAATTAGAACGTCAAAGGTGTATTTCAGGATTCTACATTCTAAGAAATTATTCGGAAATTTACCATACCATTGTATACGCTTAGTTAGAATGCGCGATTGGTAATTTTTTTGCCCTATACCTTCATTGCAGTGTTCCTACGTTTGCTCAGGAAACAGTCGAACGCAAACAGAAGTTCCCAACTTTGCATAGAAACGACACTAAACATTCCTGTAACTGCAGCTTGATGTGTGGTATTATTCCCATGCAGTGAATGGGGTTAAAAACTTCCATTACAATTTAGGAAGTTTACCAGAAATTTTTTTACAGTGTAGTGTAAGTAGTTTACGTTGTTAAGAGCCACGCCACTGTGACTGGCTACTGGGGACGGAATTATTCTCGCCCGGGGTTCGTCGCTGCCAACACACAACCACGCTGGTATAGGCTATTTACGGTAAAAATGAGCACTTTTGAAAGCCCTGCTTAAGATCTACTTGAATGCACGTTGTGTATTATTCCGCCTTATGTAGAATTAACATTGCCACATCCTCATCACTTTATTAATGCGTCGGTCAAGTAAAACTGTGAGATTGTTAGAAAAGTAAATATTTTACAAATTTGCTTATTTTTACACTTCGATACATTAAAAAACACATAAAACAGAAGAAATAATATAAGTTATCACAAATGGTTACCTAATACTTTTTATTCGACGTTAAGATAAAGAACTACTTCCCTTCCATCGTTATCAACTTTACTGAGCGCATGTCACTCAGTGCGCCCGTTAAAATAGTGCACGCAGGAGTAGTGTTTTTTTTCTACGGTTTATTTCACGAGAGCTCACTTTATCGTGAACAGCTATTAGCGTTCTGTTCGGAATGTTAAAAATGCGTTCACAGAACACCATTCCGAGGCGTATTTCCACGCAGCCCGAGGGTATCACACCGGTCCCACACGGCAGAACATGAGGGGGGGGGGGGGGCTACTCGCCTGCAATAACCGCATCATCGCGGCAGAGTGCGCGCACAACACTGGCGCAGTTACAACCAATTAAATGCTCCGAAACACACAACCCCCGCGGCGAGAGCAGCTTTAGAGGCGACCTTTTTGCACGGTCCAAATGCACCTTCGCCTTTATCGTCGTACAGCTTAAGAGGCCTCCCTATTGTCATATGGATGCCATTGTAAGCAGTTCTGACTATTCTAATTTTAAAAAAAAGTGGGTAATTTCAGTGCCATTCTTTTTTGAGGAAAGAAATGGAAATCTATATGATTTGACAGTCAATTAATATGATTACAGAAACATAAACGCGGTATTTGAAAATTGTCAGAATCAGCGAGAATCGCTGTAATTAACCCTCCGTTTACAATATTTATTTTTCTGTAAATCAGTGTCTTAGGGTTGAAGTACAGCAACTGCCTATACTACACTCGACTTTACAATGTGAGCGACTCATAAAAAAGTAGTACAGACACCACGAAAATTGTCAGAAAAGTATGATTTATGCTTTACTGAAAGAAGAATGTATATATTTTGCAACATTAAACAATTTTGACTAAAATATACTTTTTAAATTTAAAAACTTAATTGATCGGTATGGTCTGATTTTTTTACCAAAATTTAAGCGCATTTCCGTTTTGGATGCTTCGAAAAGCAGAATTTCGGAAAATCTTCTTCAATAAAGATCGTCATAATATTTACTGTGATCATGTGTAATAGAATTATAGTAATAATGTATCATATCAATTTCATAATTAACTTTATTTACGTCAGTTTCCGTCATAAATGTCTGTGACAAATGGGCACACACAAAATCAATCATAAAATTATTTCCTACATTAGTATTACAATGTTCTTACGTTCAATAATAGTAAATATTATGACAATGTTCAATGAAGAAGGTTTTCTGGAAAATTCTGCTTTCTGAAGTATCCGGAATGAAAATATGCTTAAATTTAGTTAAAAATACACTCTTTTAATTAATTAATTTTTTTAACTAATAGAGCAAAACAATGTATCAACTGTAACCGTAACAGCGATCCTAATAGTGATAGATTAAAAAAAAACACTGAGGTGGAATGAAGTGAGGTGGAATTAAATGGCGTGGTAAACATGCACGCCAAAAGTAACACCCATCATGTTCCTCATATGCGAAAATGCTTTTAATTTTTGCCGGCGGGAAGCAAAACCGGTTCACCGTGGTGAGAAGCTAGTTTCTACATTACAACACCGCTGCTCCAATGTTTGTGTCAATTAAATACACAGGGCGTTAAAACTTTAGCTGTAGGCTGTCCGCGATAAAGTGAGCACTTTTGTCGCCTTAGTTACTTTACCCTTTCAGCCATTTTTTAAATCCTTTAACCACATTTCCAAATAAATACTGACATGTAAGTAATGAACAGATTGTGTATATTCTACTGTACTCTGAAAGTTGACGTCTAAGGCTAAAATAATAAATATATATGTTGAGTAGTTTTCCAAATGAGAGGGCTTTCAAAAGTGCTCACTTTACCGCCTATAACCTATACATAGACGATCTTAGTACGAGTCATTTCAACACCGATATTGTATTTAATGAATTAGGATGGAGAGTCTTTACATTGAAGGAATGGCTGTTTCAAACACGACATATGAAGTAACAAGGAGCTCTAGGTTCGCCGGGAGATAGAGAGAACCGTAATAGTTCCATACATTGTCTACGGATTTTTTTTTTAAATTTCATACCTCTTCTTTATCAGCAATTAAAAATAAATTACCGTGTTTCTTTTAGACGAATGCGAGTAAATAACACTGCCACAGAATCTTTAACAATTCAAAAGTCATAAAAGTCATCAAGCATCGAGGCCAAAATAGCTCCCAGTAGACCGCCCCTATCTAAAAATAAAAAATATGTAGAACAAGTGAAGGATTCCAGAAAACGTCAATTTGAAAAGAATAATAACGCTGTAATTCATGCCATCACGGTTATTTTAATTTAACAAGTACATAACACTTTATAATGTATATACGGTATATTATCAACAATATATATATATATATTTTTTCATTGAGCTATTCAGTCATATAACGAAAATTTGAAGAGTGCGAATGAAAACGTTACGTTTCAAAATCGTTTCAATTACAATACTAACATGTCCTACATACATAACAAACATATCATTACTATACGTTGCAAAAATACTATGATAATTGAACTATAAACAGTAGCCTGTAAATATGAGAGTATAAAAATGCCTCGGAGAACTTTCGTGCTCAAAGCGGCTGGCGCAGTTCGACCTTGATATTCGTAGAGGGTTGGTCCTTAATAACAGATATTAAGAGGCCGATCGCGATAGAGGGTTCTGTTAACAAAAAAGCGATAAGGTCGACTTTCACAGGCGGATCAAGAGAGCCTTAGGATTTATTAACCCGACGCTCAATAACGGACCCGGCTACCGCATGGAGAAATGAAATGCTGGGAGACTTCCTGCCGCGACTATACAATTTTACGGGCACAACGCTAGAGATAGGAGCCTTGGTGCATTACCATGCGCAAATTTATAGTTTCTCTGCAGTAAAGATTATTTACTGAGGTACATTTTCAAAATGAAAACATGGCTGGTCGTCCTTTCCTCTGAATCGATAAATCTCTTGTGGAAACAAAGACAGTGTATTCCGAAATATATTTTCACACTTAGAGTGCGGTACAGATTACAGACGATTACACCGAAAAAAAAAAAAAAAAAAAGTTTTGTTGAATCAAACAAGATGTGTTTGGTGCAACCAAATTAGTTGTTTGTATAGGGGTGATAACATATTTTGTTGTTGAAACCAAACTATTTTGTTGTTCTCATTTTGTTGCCCCCAGACAAATATTTGGTTGGTGAAACTACAGATTTGCTTGGCTCCGCGTACATTAAACAATTTGGGCTGATATAAAAAAAGTTCACAAGTTCGACCGAGTTTCGAACCTAGATCACCTGCGTCCGCGCGTTACGTCTAAGTAACCTCAGCCAATGTGACAACTGAGGAAGGCGGAATGCTTTTACATAGATATACAGCAAATACTGGGTAAGGTGTGCAAACAAATACTTCAAGTTTTACAGCTTTACTTGTCAGTTTCTTGTTGCATTGTTTTATTAATGTGTTCATACGAATATAGAGCATCAATAAATGCACTAACAAGCATGGCTACTATCCTAGTAGTCACAAAAAATACAAACAAACTCTCGAGATGTATTTTCGAACGGAGGCAGTCAAATGGAGTGGCCAAACAAATTTATACAATCGATTCAACAAAATATTTAGTTGACAGTCTAATTATTTTTGGCCCAAAACAGAGATTTTGTTCATTCAAACATAGCCTATATATTGCTAGACGAACAGAAGTAATTTCGATGCTTTTCAAATTCTATTTGCCCAACAAGATATTTTGTTAGGGCAACTAAATATATTTGTGGCCCTATACAAACAAATATTTTGTTAGATTTTCTCTCAGTGTAATGTCCGGTTGCACCAACAACTTCCGCTATCCGAGATCAAATGAACCTAGTTGCGAACCAGGATCCAGTTTGATCTTGGTTCCAATGTTGAAGTGTTTCACCAACGAAATTTCATGATTCTGGATCCCCGATTCGTCGGTCTTGGTTCCAAAATGAGAGATCGAGATTAAGTATGAGACTAATTTTGCTATTGGTTCGTAATATATGACGTCATGGAAGTAGGCGTATTGTTCACTATATATAGCACTGGATGTGCGATGTGTTACCTGTTTTAAGTGAATTAGTGTTGTACGAATTTTACCAAATAATATTCAAGTGCGTATAATGTTGTTTTAATTTCCCAAGAAAACAATCGACCGTAGTTCTATCTGTTGGCAGATTTACAAACTACATTTCTCGACGATTGCTGCTGATCTCGGATGGAGTTTTGGAACCGACAATTTCGGCGGTTCAAAACGAACTTCATCTCGATCTTCAGTCCAGTTCTGAACTCGAATGATGGAACATTCTCTGTGTGATCTCCGATCGAGTTTCGAACCACGATGGTGCAACCGGGCATAAGACACGCTGAGAGGCAGTCGCCTATATTCACGACTGCATGGCCATATCATCAGTTCCGTTGATCTATGTGGTCTCACGTGCAACTGTCATATTGTTTCACCAACACAGGACACGCTTAGCCTACTACACTGTACGACTTCCATTACTGCCCGACATTCTGCCAATACAATGCCGAGACGTCCCAATAAAATATTCTTTCTTGCATAAAGTAATATAAAAAACCACCCTGTTCATCGGATTAATTTACTTTTTGAGCGTTGCTGACGATATAATACGTTGCAGAGAGAGTTATGACCTATTCATGGTAAACTGAGCACTTTTGAAAACCCTGTTGAAGATCCACTTGCATGCACGTCGTGTAACCTTCCGCCATATGTACAATTAACATTACCATAGGCCGTATCACCTAATTCACGCGTCGGTCAAGTGAAACTGTGTAATTATTACAAAGTTATATACTTACTACTATATAAATGGGAAAGAGTGTTTGTGTGGTCGTATGTCCTTCTTTCACGTCAAAACAGAGCAACGGATCGACGTAATTTTTGCACACATACAGTTGGAGGGTAGGCTACTTTTTATCTCGGAAAAATATCTCATTTCCTTAATATATATATATAATATATATATTATTATATATATATATATATATATATAATATATATAATTATTTTTATTATTCTTTCATGAATATTCTTATTGCAATTTTACTGCATAAAAAAGCATTGTTAAAATAAAAAGTTCCGTTATTTCTCCTTTTTTTTCTATGAGCTGTCTTCCAATCCTTCCCAAGACTGCAGTAGCTCAGTGGCTAGAAAACCCAATAGTGGGGCCGCAGAAACCAAGTGGGTAGATCCCAATAGTGGGGCCGCATTAGATAGATTTATATTAAGTGGGGTCGCAATCCTCAATGGTATGCGAACGAAGTCGCACGGATCATCTAGTACCTTATAAATGCGCTAATTCTTACATTTACAAGTAATTAAAGAAACCCGAAATTGAAATATATCACTTAAGTATTCACAGATACTCATCTAGCAATTTTAATTCAACTTTAAGATATGACACTACTTTCTCTCCTTCATTACCAACTTTACTGGTCGCATGGCAGCCAGTGCAACCGTTGAAATATATGCAGACAGGGGGCAGTGACATTTTTCAAAGGTTGAATTCAAAAGTGCTCACTTTACCGTGAACAGCCTTTAACAAGGTTTCCCGCGTCTTCAAAAGAACGTGGATGTCGTAATGCTACAGCAAACTTAACAGAACCTATAAATCCAGGTGACGTAATATTACGTACGCAGTACTCGAAGTGTTAGGAAACATATTTGAAAAATAAATGATAAATTTCTTAATCCACAGCTACCAGACTGATGTACCTACTTCGCATGTGATCCTGGAGACATGGGGGCGATGTTAAACTGACGTGCAGTCTAGTAGTCTCGCAAAGACAGTAATTATTAGTGTGTGAACGACGAACCTGTAACTTCACAGGTGAAAGCGTCTGTTTCAAAGTCTAGTGCAGCAGCCTGTACATATTTTTGATACGTTAAATTTGCTTGTTTTCGGACATATTAGTCTATTTAGGCGTAAAGCTTTGTAAATATATTTTAAAAAATCACTGAGCATTCTGTGGCAGGGTTTGGCCAAGAAAAGTATTTCAGAAACGTCGATGAGCGTCAATGTTAGTTTCTCTAAATGTCTCAGAACAAATTTCAAGATACAACACACACGGGTCTTTTCAGGTTGATTTTCAGATGTAGAAAACGCTGGCAGAGAAATGCTATAAGAGTGTTATTATATGTTTATCCTAACATAAAGCCGCACGAAATGGCATGGCCACCACTAATTTTTCATTCTGTGTGATATCACGCGCCTAGAGCGTCAGTGCCAATTTGGCTTGTTTCGGCGTCTCAAACTCGCAAAATACTTCCCGATAGGCGCGCTCTTCCCTGCGAAATAAAATAATTAATTATTTGATCATATTATCAACGATTAACATGAAAAATGTATCCCGATTTTGTGAAGGAAAGCAACATCTACGATACCACAAATAATCAACTTCAACTTCTTGCGAAATTATGGCAACGAATAACTGAACTGACGTAAACACTTATATTTAACTTAACCCACACGAAAGCAATGGAAAAAGACAAACAATACCACGGGGATTATAACTGTTGTTAAATTAATTAAAAATCACAGTATCACAAATATAAAAAAATTATGCGAAATTCTAAAGCGAGTTGAAAACTGAAGACTTGATTTCGTCAGCTAAGCTCTGCGGCTGGTTACACATTAACCTTGCAGTTACTTCTCGGAAATAATTGCGTGGTATTGTATAGGGCTGTTTAACGTTCCCTAGTTTTATGCTTGAGAACTTAGCAGGGGACAGGCTTACAGACTAACTTATAACTTACACCCATGCCTTACCCGGGACTCGAACCCAGAGCCTCCCGCACCCCAGTTCGGCGGCGCACCAACCGACTGCGCCACGGGAGATCGGGAGATAAATGTAATACAAAATGTTCACTCGGATAAAATCTCGCCGTCGAGAACGACCCAGTTCGGAGTATGGGTAATCGGAGCACAGAATTACTTATTTCCAAAGTACGCGGAGTGAAGCAATAGCCTCAACTCAACAGCAATAAAAGTTATATTAAATTGTTAACTCCCACGCGCAGATGCGCGGGGAGTGGTGGAAATAACGCCGGCGAAGCAGTTCCAGGAACGTCTGACGGCGAAGTTCTCCCGCTCGTAGCTGCGCCGCCAGTTCTCTTGGCGAGGCCGGTCGACGGGGGAGCTACCGTTAAACACGTGAGATACGGTCGGAAGTGCGGCCGAGCTCTGCGGGCGCGGTTTTAAACGAGACTTCCGCAGCACTGTTATAGCTGCCTTTGTAAGGGAGAGGGGATTACCAGTACTAGCGCAATCCCTGGCGGCCAAATCGGCTCGGCGGGAACTGCAAGAATACCAGCTCGCTGATTGGGTGGCCGCTGCACTCTACACAGTATAGGATTCCTGCACTTGTTTAAAACAATTCTTTGGCCAACTCGTCTCCAAAGATTTTCCCGCAACTCTATAGCTTAAATGTAGCATATTTACAGCGCATTATTTCTCTCGAACACACGAACATGTTTATGTACCTCGGTATTTATTACAAACTCGTAAAGGCTGATAAGCCCTACTTGTATGCACAATGTGCATACTTCCACAATATGTAAATGGGACACGGTGGCTGAGCGATTAGCCTGCTCGCCTCCCACCAAGGCGATCCGGTTTCAATCCCCGGCCGGGTCATTCCGAGTTTTCGCATGTGGGAATCGTGCCAGACGATGCCGCTGGTCGGCGGGTTTTCTCTGGGATATTCCGATTCCTCCGCCTTTCATTCCGGCTTTTGGAGACGAACAGTGAACATGATTGTGTTTGCAGTTTGTTGTATGCTTGAAGAACGCCTATATTGGAATTCTTCAGTCTAAAATCCAAATACTGAGCTCGACATGATAAAATTAAGGGTACTACGTTTAAATGATCAAACCCTGCCACCTAATATTGCAAGTTTATAAATTGAAATACACTTTCCCGGTATGGTAAATTTCTGGTATTTTCTGTTAACACTTTTGAAAGCCATGCTTGATAACTGATTACTTAGTATCTGCTTTACTGTCTCTCATTAACTCGATCTCAATATTTCTGCACAATCGGGTAACATTTTGAAATTATTATGAGCGTAAGTGTGTATAATCCATTCGCGGTAAAACCAAACTATAAAAATACGCACTTACCTCTGTAGAATTTTCTTTTCTATAATTTTCAAATGTACAAAATTAACCTTATTTCAATTTACAAACTCCACGAGGCAGCTTTCTAAAATTCATCTTAAGCAGAATAAAAACCCACAGTTCACGGAAAAGAAAAACCTATGTAAAAAAACAGCGTTAAAATATGTAACCATCTGATAGCTTTTAAAACGTGTGTATAGGCACACTACTGAGTGCCATGGCGTTTAGAAAGGAGTTTTTAATATTTTACGGAATAAACGAAATGATCTGAGAATGTTTACCAAAGAATCGTATTTTAATAAAATATTCTTCATAAGACCACTACTTCACAGGTCGACTCTCACAATTATGACGAAGATACAGTAACCAGGTTTTCTGTCCCCTCGAGAATAGACATATACACAACTTAACAGGGTATTTCCATATTCTTTGGAACATTAATCGTATGTTGTAAGTTTAGATTTTGAAATTATCGTGTTACGATCTATTCCACTTCCAACCCGTCATGTCATGTGAATAATGTGACCGTCAGGAAAGCTTAGAGCCAAACTTAAGATACGCATCATTAGGTTTTCACTGGTGTGATGCAATTAGATTGCTGTTCCAGTCTAGCGTAAAAACAGACAATAACTGCGAGAATTCAGACAGAACCTAACGTGGGTCAGAGCACCACTATATTCTGTTCGCCGGCTTCCTTCCGATATGTTTTCACTGGTGTGATGCAATTAGATTGCTGTTCCAGTCTAGCGTAAAAACAGACAATAACTGCAAGAATTCGGACAGAACCTAACGTGGGTCAGAGCACCACTATATTCTGTTCGCCGGCTTCCTTCCGATATGTTTTCATCTTGAATTTCAGCTTTGCGAACTACAGGCTGTGACTTAAAATTTGGCACAATACTTTTTGGCTATTGACACCACTAGCATTAAGTTAAGAAATTATTTAATGATTATAGAAGTCGTCGCGCGCAATACAAAATAATCATAACTTCAATAAACTCAAAAGGAAATTTCAAAGGTGTAATCATCGCTCCTATGAAAGGACAGCGTTTTAATAAATGGTTTTAACCAGTTGAAATCCGAATTGATTTACGAGCTCCAGTGTTGTAATTGTTTAGTATTTTGGTAACAACTGTACTTGTCGCAGCCAGTGAACAGAGTACCGTGTGTTTGTTGATGTCAACACTAAACATTCACAAGTGGGAGACGTAGAAACTTCAGCCAATCAGATGTCTCACAATGATGGCACTAGAAGCACAGGTCACGGGTTGCTTGTGTACCGTTCCGACCATAAGCATCTCTCATATGCAACATGTCCTCTTTTCATAGACTCGGCGATTGAACCGATTACATGGAAGCTACGTCGAGAAAATAGCAGGCATTAAAGGGCTGAATCTCTCTTCACGAGGCCGCCTTACTATGAAGCCGGATTCAGTCTTGTGCTGCGGACGCTGTAAAAAAGCGCACCCAGTTTATTTTAGGCAGTTGGCTGTAAGGGATTCCAATAAATACGTAATTTATTGTGATAGATTTTATCTCGGTCATTACACACAGACATTACTAGCACTTGAGAATTGGTTCTAAGTACCTAAAGGTGTGTGTGTGTGTGTGTGGTGTGTGTGTGTGTGCGCGCGCGCGCGCGCGTGGAAGGAACGTTACGGAAATTTGTATTAATTGCTGGTTCTTTGGCCACTGTTGTTTGCAATTTACGTATCTTTGAGGATTTCTTATGATGTTACATATATATATTATTTATTTATACATACACTCGTATGCACGCGTACACATTTTAGCTTTTTCATACTCGCTATATTATATCCTTACATGTTGTAGAGTCGAGATATATTGGTTTCATGAAAGTCGTTGTGGCTACCTTAGGTATTCTAAGGTTACCATATATTATTAATTTACTGCTTGCTATTCTGTTACCCTTTGCTGTGGTTTTAATCGCTGCGGTATGAATTCAAATGTGGAAATACCGCCGTCGCTGACCGCTTCTCGGAGCGTTTAGTCATTAAGACCCAATTTTTTTGGTCTTTAGGATTTGTTGAACCCTGCAATCATTTGTATGCTAGCTACGTCAGGACAAATCTCCGACATTTTGTAACACGGTTAAGAGAAACAGTAAGATTCGTTAGCCTCAAAATAGCACAACATATTTCCGTAAAAGTTTCCGTTTATTAGTAGGTATATTTGTGTATCGTTTCGTACTTCTAAGTAACTAATTTATTTTTTAAGTGCTATCAAACCGGTACAAACGTTCCGAATTATCACAGAAGCACGACTCTGCATTATCCACTCTTACAAACATTTCGATTTGGCTTCTCGATTAAAAAATTCCCCTGCTCAGCGCTGCATTTACATAGTCTATTCGCGGTTCTTCACGCTCTCTGGATCAAACCTTTGAAAAATCACCCCAAGTATGGAGTGTTTGGTTGTTTCTTAAACATGTCATGAACCACACGCCTTTCATACTAGTGCCGTTAAGGGCAAAGTATCTTATTTTCGGTTAAACTGAACTTCCACTCATATTTAATATGTAAATAATAATATATCACTTATAGTTAATATGGATAAAAACATGGAGAAAATGGTTGTGTTGGTAACGTCTGCTAAAAAATAGTCCCCATGCAAAATGTTACTAAACTGAACGCATACGAATGCGGTGCGTTGTCTCTTTGGTGTAATTTTCTAGACTTGGGTAAACTTTATATGCATGAGGCGGGAGGATAGCCTAAGTATAACTTAAGCAAGGCTTCAGAAAAGTCGGAAGTAGCCGTGAATAGACTACATTTTGAGATTTTTTTTAATACAGTGAAAACGTTATCTAGTATAGAATACAATTTAGAATTTTTTTTTTCTCGAACTCCTACAACAATTACAAAATAAATACCTCGAAACCAGGACCTTGCTATTTGCCAGCTGTTAACGAGGGGGGGGGGGGGGGGATGTTCGCAACTTCCGTTAGCGGTAACCTTTTTTTTAGTAGTTAAACTGCTAACTGCTGCCATTTAACCGCGTGACCTACTTTGGTAGCGAACTCGACCACAGGAAGGGCGCCAGAATCTTCTGCACACGGTGACGCGGGCGAATCTATCACACCCCGCCCACTTTTCCCTGACCCCACGAATAGCGAATTATAAATCACTGCTCAGTGGAGCCTCGGAACGAACACTGGCGAAAGGAAAAACACCACGATGCAGCAGCGACAAATAAAACACGCGTTTACGTGCCAGATACCGCCTCGTCATTTAAGGCACTGATCACAGCTTCGAGATATAAAACACCATGCATACATATCCATACAATATTTTGAAACTATTCCAATAGCACTTGTCTTTACGCGCAACTTGCTGCCATCTGTTCGCGAACTGAACATTTTTTTAAGTACTTGTGATCTACTTTTGCGACAATTTTGTAGCCTTCCGCCGCAAGTAAAATTAACGTTTCCGAGGGGCCTAATCGATTTATTCGTGCGTCGATTTTTTGGAACCGTGGAAATGCGTTCCTACCTGTATGCAAGTCAATCTTACACGCATAATATCAACAGAAATGAAATGTAATAAATGCAATGTCTAAGAATAAAAAAATTAATTTCAATAGAATGTTTACATATGGAACTACTTTTCATGTCGCGCTGCAGACTTCATATTCAGCATTTCCCTATTCTCTGTCCACTCACAGGAAGCAGCTTGTATAATTCCGCTTTTCCTGCACACTTGGCAGAAACAGGCTTTGCCAAACACCAAAACCCGCGTCATGATATATAATCTGCTATAATCACGCTCCCTTCGTTTGTAAAGTTATACAAAAATATTTTAACTATGTACTTATCGTCACAAATTTCTTCCTCGGTCTAAAGTCTTGAGTCTTTTACTTTCCTCGACAAATTGTGAAAATTCCACATGGTCCGCATCCGCCATCTTGCAGAACGCTGATTACGGGAGGTGCTTTTATCCCGAAACAAAACAACAAATAAAAATAATTCATAGAGGCAAGCACATTCCTTATAACATGCGCACAGTATGTATAGACAATACAGATCATTGAAGGACTTAACTAATAATTTATAATTTATTACGTATGGTCTTAAAAATTCCAACAATATACCGTCGAAATATTTTCTGCCGCAAGACAGTGAACCGACTAGCCAGCCAATGGCTTTGAGTTTGTCACTTACTGTTACTCTGCTACCACCTTGGGATGGATGAAGTATAAGCGCGTGTGTTAAACGATATGCTGTTCGCGGTAAAACGAGCACTTTTGAAAGTCCTGCTTAAGATATACTTGAGTGCACGTCGTGTATTCCTCCGCCTCATGTAAAATTTAAATTGTCATGGGCCTCATCACTTTATTCATGCGTCGGTCAGGTGGAACTGTGGAATTATAAGAAAACAAAATATGCTACAAATCTGGTCATTTTTACACTTCGAAGCATTAAAAAAAGTAGAAAGCGAAATAAATAATTTAAATTATTACAAATGGTTACCTAACACTTTTTATTCAACGTTAAATTATGGAACTATTTTCCATCCATCATTACCAACTTCACTGAGCGCACGTCACTCAGTGCGCCCGTTAGAATATATGCAGAAAAGGACAGCAGCTTTTTTCTAAGGTTGATTTCAAAAGTGCTCACTTTATCGTGAACAGCTTTTATGTGCGCGTGGGCGCACGGACCTTTTTCCCTTCAGAGGGCTGAGTCGCTAGGTCGCTGCCTTCGAAGCACAAGTTTCGTGGTTCGAATCCAAACTACACCGTTGATGTAAATACGTTAGCCGCTTGGCCTAGTTGCATAAATTTGGCAGCGTTAACACGTACAGATAGAAAAAACCTTCACAATAATTTTAAAATTACTCTTGAAATAATGTGCTGTCAGTAATACAAACGAAGTTAACATGTTGCTTACCTATTATTATACGAGTTCACTTATTTTTGTAAAATGTGTGTTTCGTATTTTATCCACTGCTGGTAGTAAACTTTGTTTCAATATCACCCTGTTCAAGGGTTCTTGCAAGTACGTTGACAGACTAAGATATATGACATAGTTTTTCCTTCGACAAAATTTCAACTACAGTAAAACTTTAGAACTAAGTGTCTAAGGCAGTCCCTAAAAAAAAAATATTTTAAAGGCCTCAAGGTCTCATCTAGTCATAAGAAGGCATTGTAACGGTCCTGCCAAGTATGCGACATAAATTCCCCAGAAGCTGAATTTCTTGCGAGTTAGATCTGTAATAATAGAATATCATTATGCGGGAGTCATTTAGATCCCGACAAACACAGCGCGACACGGCAAAAACCGCCACCACGACACAACATTTATATTTTCAATGTGACTGCTCGAATTTACAGCCCGACAGTTTACTGACGCGACACGAAGAGTAGAATTTTTTTGGAACCATTTAGAAGGCGCTGATAAACTATACGCTATAGTGCCAAAGGCGGTGGGCAGACGGGAAATTCGGAACACGTGATGGTGACAAAGCGTTATCGCTAATGCATACAAAGGTAAAATTATAATTTTTAAGAGTTAAATACAGTAAGTTTTATTATTTTTCTTTTAAGTTGCGTGTTTGCCATTGTAGGGAGAGCTTGCCGTACGATTTCATTTTGCAAGGTTGCGCACCCTGTGTCTCGTGCCGCACGACACGACGAAAATAGAAATAATTTCCAATCCAAAACTCCTTGTCGGGCAGCGGAATTTGTCGGGCTTACGTTAGATATATCTTGTGCTTCATTAGCTGTTTAGTTTTAAGAGTCGTGTCGGGGCTTTGTAACTCCGGCATAACACGCGATGTGAGCCAATAGATTACACTACAGATGCCACGTGGTACTCGTCTCTTTCTGTTAAGGAAACAGTGTAGGACGAGACTAAAAATGCAACTTTCAACCATCTTAAACATTTTTTCTATCTTCGAAAATATTCAATACGATAAAAGTACAAAGTGTTGGCTGCAAATAATACTCATATTCCAGGACATTTATTTAATGAGCTACGAGTATACAAGGAAATACTGATTTACAGACAATATCTTTCTTAAGGCGTTAGTGACCAAAAAAATGTATTATTTTATACTTGTACAAAACAGCCTCAAACATGTAGACACTACGTAAAAGCACTTTTTGATTGTGTAAAAGATTTAAGATCTCATAGTTTTTTTAATCACATCATGTCAAAACCATACAACTTTAGTGATTTTGGACGTACAAATAATAAAAAACGACAACATTTACAGAAAATTTAGTAAGTGCAACAGAAAGGTCGTATATTAATTCATTTGAAGGTATGCTGCGCAAAATTTATTTGACAAAGAATCATATATTGGTACTGGTAGTACAATAGTAAGATAGTGTATATTCACGGCCAATGTATTTTAAATGGGAGCGGTGCGGCTGGACGACTGGGAGGCTTCGGCTCGTTTCGGACAAGCTCGGCAATCTTCGGCTCGACTCGGGTGGTGCTCGGAAGCTGCCGACTTAATATTGTCGAAAGTACACGAAGGTGCTCGGCAGTTACGCCCACTAATTCTTCAAGCATGTGTGTGTGTTTCTGGTAGTCATATTGGTTTTATAGGCAAATGGGTATGTCAAATCGTAAATTCTGTGTTTATTATCCGATTTTAAAACATTATTTTTAATTATAAATTATTTATTTGCTTTTTATATTGTGCCGAAATTACGCATCGGAGAGATGATGGAAAATCGCGAAAATTTTTCGAGCCAAATTATCTTCTATAACACTAACTAGTAATTTCTTTTATGATTGGATGAACAAGGTTTTGACTCGGCTAAGTTGCCTGCAGAGCAATCACGAACGTTCTGCCTAATAATATCAGGATCCTCATTGGCCCAGTGTAATGGGAGAGTAGCTTCATACATGCATGACAGCCAATAGGGAATGAAAACTGTCGGAGATGTGTACAGTACGTTGAATCCTAGCAAACAGTCTACTTTTCTCGCGATAAACCATCATCTCTACACATAGGGTATTTGCGAAACATGCAAACGTCTATAATTCAGTTACTACATTTCCAGCCCCCTCCCTTGAAGACTTATTAATGCACGGTGCTTCCATAATCACGTTGATTTCAACTGACACTTTTGGATTTGATTACCGTATCACGCGCCGTTTAAATACCTCACGCGCTCACAGCTTGAGCACACAGTTAGGAAGATGTACCAAATAACGATGTCAAATGACCCAGTTTCCCAGCTCTCGGGAAGTACAAAAACTATCTGGGACGACGAGTGTCTACAATAGCAATGGAGACTTCCGCGCAGGGCCTCCAAAGAAGAAGCAATTATCTGCGAGGTCGCTGGGCGTCCTAAGCGGTCGTTGAGGGAGTTTCTGAAGGCGCGGAGGGCCGACTAGCTTGCCGACAGTTAACTTTCATTCCCCACTCGGCATTTGTACTCGCTCGTGGAAAACGCGCACTAACTGCTGAGGGAATTGCCGCTGGACTGCTTGTCCCCTGACGGCATCCGTAATACAAAGACAACACTCCGCAGGCATATACCCCCGACCTTCGTCCAGCAAGCGCTGACTTCAACCAGAGTCGGCAATGGTTTCCCGTCACATGCTGCGAGAAGACAGGAATGTTATTCGTACGAACAAATGAAACTACGATGTAGTTTACAACATGCAGCAGAGATTGGAGACAAATCAACAAATGATCTTTCGGAAAGCGATCAACACACAGTGACACTTTCCCTTTGTTGACAGAAATTTCTTGCAACACGAAAATTCAAGAGTGAGTTTATGTAGGGGAACACAAAGCACGCAATTTTTTGTTTATTTCACTGACGTACACGCAATATAAGGAATATGTTGATAATTTTCGTTTCAGGAAAACCTGGGTTCGATTCCTGTAATCGGTTGCTAATTTACACATAAACAACTTAAACGTATTAGCGTAGTTGACGTCACAGTGCGTGTCTGATGGGTGCCTCTACGTGCACCGCTGCTCTCTCGTGAGTGGCCGCAGTACATTCAGTTTCTCCCGGCTCCACTCTGGTTACTGGTTCCTGCTGCTTGTGCCGAGTGTTTACAGCACCATGGGCGTAGACAAGGGGGTGCAGGGGGCAACTGCCCCCTCCCCCCACCCAAGTTCAACTAAGTAAAATAATCTCAACTAATACTACAAGAGTTTCATAATGCAATGTGTTTTATGTAACTGGCGATGTTAAGAATTTTTCTGAGCATTTTAAGTTAAAGTATGAAATTTAAGACAATTGTTGACGCATTTTATTTCTGAATATACTACAAAGCATGACGGTGAGGGTGTAAGCTAAAGCTCCTGTGCCATTCGTAACCACCATCCCCCCCCCCTCCCGGCCAACATAAATCCTAACTACGCAACTGTACAGCACTGAGCAAACTACAACTTACACAGCAACACGTAACCACACGCCACTATTCTATGGTACTTCAGGGTTAGTTGTTTACTGAATGAAGGTCATAGACGATTCCTTTCTGCGTTTTCTATGGACAACTTGTTGCGTTTCTAATGACATCGCGGTCTACGACACGTTACCTACTACTATACGCTGTTCACGATAAAATGAGCATTTTCGAAAGCCCTGCTTAAGATCTACTTGTATGCACATTATGTATTCTTACACCATGTGTACAATTAACGTTATAATGGACCTCGTCACTTTATTCATGCGCCGGTCAACGGCAACTGTAAAATTTTTAGAAATGTTAATATTTTACAAAAATGTTATTTTTACATCTACATGTACAAAATAAACAGTAAGTAAAATTAAATACTTCACTAATCACAAATGCATAACTAACACTTGTAATGTAACGTCAACACATGGAACTACTTTATCTCCGTCATTGCCAACTTTACTTCACGCGTGATTCCGGAATCACATAGCCACGACGAGCACAGCACGACACGACACGACAAAAACCGCACCCACGAACATCTTCAATCCGACTTTTTTTTTTTCTATTTCTTTCATTAACCCTACTTAGCAGTACAGCCATCCGGTGTGTTCAATTCTATCATGACACTACAATTTAACAAACAAATAATACGTTATATAAATTCACAATTTTTTGTGGGAGGGCGGCTGTTCGTCTGGGCGCCCGTAATTTAAGCTACAAATTCTATTTTTATTCAAAAGCATAATTCACACTTCCTAGTAAGGTGGTGACCTATTCTGCCCCGACCGATACAGCTCCTCGACTGGTATCCATTCGGCCGCCCCCCGTTTCGCTGCCTCCGCTGGAACAGACCAGGGACCGGGATTCCAACGAATCCACCCGCGCGACCAGACGCCGTCGGGCCCAAACACAGCTAACTAGCCTTTCGGCCGGTCCGCCATTGCACCCAACGGTCGAATGGCCCCGCCCACGAACCCGAAGGCCCCCAGCCCCTGCCTATCTGTAATGTTATTTTTATTTTTTCCCCTCGCCCACCGTTCTGCCTCAACCTAAGCATCGACCAGGGCGTCGAAGTACCACTTCTGGACACTCGGGCCTTCGTTTCCCGGCGGACGAGGGAATGGAGCTCCGCTCTTACGGGCGCCCCCCTTTTTTTTTCTTCAATCTGACTGCTTGAATTTACAACCCGACAGTTTACTGACGCTACACGACGAGTAGAATTTTTCGGATCCATTTAGATAGCCCTCATTAACTACGCTAGTTTCAAAGGCGGTGGGCAGACGGGAAATTTGGAATACATGATGTTAAAGTTTTATAGCTAATGCATACAAAGGTAAAATTATTATTTTAAACAGGTAAATACAATATTTTTCATAATTTGTTTTCTTTTAAGCTACGTATTCCCCATTATAGGGAAAGCTTATGCTACAATTTCATTTTACAAGGTTGTACTCTCTGTGCGTTGTGGCGCACGACACTACGAAGGATATAAATAATTTATAATCCAAAACTGCTAGTAGGAAGACAAATTGTCGGGCTTACATCATATCTATCTTGTATTTCATTGATTGTAAGTGTCGTGTCGTGCTTGCGGTGTCTTACTGGTCGGAGCTATGTGATTCCGGTATGACAGTCAATGCGCCCGTTAAAATATATGCACGCATGGGCAGTAACGTTTTTCAAAGGTTGATTTCAAAAGTTCTCACTTTACCGTGAACAGCCTTTACCTACCTTAATTTCAGTAGAGTAACTGCAATAACGCGTTAGCTGAATATTCTGCATTTGCGTGAAAAGGTGTGGACGGCTCTTAACCACTTAACTCACACATTGAATTTTTTGTTCCAGGTGTAGCAAAAAAAAACGAGGTTTTTGGTCAGACACAAGTACTTGAGAATTCTTTGTAACAACTTAATTGACGGAACCTGTAGAAAGGTTTTCTATTGGTTTATGGCACCGACAGCAAACAATAATATAACTCTGGTGTGCTAGCAGCATCCAATAACATTAGCCCGTCAAATGTTTGCGTAGCTGTTATCTTCTAACTTTGTACAGCACTCACGACGTTTTTTTCCATATTTTGCAACAAGTCACACGTGAAAGAGTATACTCGGCATAAGTAGATAAGGGGTTAACAACGGGATTCTTGAGAGCCGATGAGGGCGAAGCAAGGTGAGTATGGAGCGGCGCTGGAATGCAAGGACGGGGGAAACGGGATATCACCGAGAAAACCCGCCGACCAGCGGCATCGTCCGACGCAATTCCCACGTGCGAAAATCCGGGAGCGATTCCGCTTTGAGTCGAACCCGGTTCGCCTCGGCGGTAGGCGAGTACTCTGACAACTAGACCGCCGCGGCCCCATACTATATGTTCACTACCCAATAGAGCAAAGGTGCATCAAGTTAATAGTGTGACGTACTCACTCATGCCACCAACGCCGGTGTCGAAGTATCCACCGACTAGTCCAAGCGGCCCCGTCTCCTACAATCAATAATGGAGACACGAACATGCGAATACACAGAGGTATAGGTTGTTCACGGTAAAGTCAGCACTATTTAAGGCCCTTATAAATTTTTCCTTTCTTCCAATTCCCATCTTCCTGCTGATTTTTAATGTAAACATTGCAATGTGACCAATATACACAGTGTATACATTTCACCACCACAAAAATGTAATGCCTGAAGCTGCAACAAGATATATTTTTACTAGCGGTTTACGACTGTTGGGAGAGCCTTAGAAAGTGCTCACTTTATGATGAACAGCGTATACAGGGAAGCAGCCGTAGATAACAACTCGGCAACGTCCACCACGTTATACACGTGCAGAAAGCGAAAACTGACTCGGCCGAGGATCGAGCCCTGATGCCAGCAGCGGTGTGAAGACGTGCCATCCCACGGCCGCAGAGGCCATCGTGTAATTCCACTGCGGACTCATTGATTCACCGGCCAAAACCGCAGGACGACCAACCCCTTGGCCATTCGCATTTCACTGCTACAAACCACACTAGCCCGACCTCCCTAGCGAACCGCGAGAACGATTACGAAAACAATAGGTGGGTACAGGAAAAAAAAAAAAAAAAAAAGACCGCAGTACTCATATGGGGCACTGAATTTACTGACAGTCGAGAGATATACCGAAATGGTCAGCCATACTTGGTAAAGGCTGTTCGCGATAAAGTGAGCACTTTTGAAATCAACCTTAGAAAAATGTCACTGCTCCAACTTGTATATATTTTAACGGGCGCACTGAGTGCCATGCGCCCAGTAAAGTTAGTAGCGATGGCTGGAAAGTAGTTCCACATATTAACGTCAAAGAAAGAGACTTACGTAACTATTTGTGATAACTTATATTACTTTTTCTTTGGCTTTCTGTTTTTTTTCATGCATCGAAGTGTAGAAATGAGACGCTTTCTAAAATATTTACTTTTGTAATAATTCCACAGTTTCACTTGACTGGAATGAATAAAGTGATGAGGCCCGTGAAAATGTTAATCTTACATAAGGTGGAATAATATACAACGTGCATACAAGTAAATCTTAAGCAGGGCTTTCAAAAGTGTTCATTTTACTGTGAACAGCCTCTAAGCATGAGTAGACATGCCTTATATGAATTTAAAAAACTGCACTTTCGATCACTGCAGGATGCACTAGCAAAGGTTTTTCTTTCTAATAGCACTTCTTTTGTGCCTCCGTGTCTGTCGATGAACCCCCCACGTAAAGCAAAGAGCATTAATGAAGCTATGGCAAGCATCGAATTACATCTGAACGACTCACTCATGGCTGGGGAAGGTTAGGGGTTCGATTCTAGACACCGGCAGGCGCTGATAACGTAGAGCCTTGTCCTGCGAAAGTTACACTCAGCCTCCTGTGCAATATTACACGAGGCATGACAGTAGTGTCAGAGGCGAACGAAGAGTTACTTTTCAACAGCGTAGCTCAATATATGCCTACCGGGAGCGACTTGCAAGATGCCCCAGCGACGAGAGTGGCACAAATGAGGCCATAACTATCGTGCAGCAGAGTAGCCACCCCATAACTATCGTGCAGCAGAGTAGCCACCCCATAACTATCGTGCAGCAGAGTAGCCACCCCATGACTATCGTGCAGCAGAGTAGCCACCTCATAACTATCGTACAGCAGAGTAGCCACCCCATAACTATCGTGCAGCAGTGTAGCCACCCCATGACTATCGTGCAGCAGAGTATCCACCCCATGACTATCGTGCAGCAGAGTAGCCACCTCATAACTATCGTGCAGCAGAGTAGCCACCCCATAACTATCGTGCAGCAGTGTAGCACCCCATCACTATCGTGCAGCAGAGTAGCCACCCCATAACTATCGTGCAGCAGAGTAGCCACCCCATGACTATCGTGCAGCAGAGTAGCCACCTCATAACTATCGTGCAGCAGAGTAGCCACCCCATAACTATCGTGCAGCAGTGTAGCCACCCCATGACTATCGTGCAGCAGAGTAGCCACCCCATAACTATAGTGCAGCAGAGTAGCCACCCCATTACTATCGTGCAGCAGAGTAGCCACCCCATGACTATCGTGCAGCAGAGTAGCAACCCCATAACTATCGTGCAGCAGAGTAGCCACCCCATTACTATCGTGCAGCAGTGTAGCCACCCCATGACTATCGTGCAGCAGAGTAGCCACCTCATAACTATCGTGCAGCAGAGTAGCCACCTCATAACTATCGTGCAGCAGAGTAGCCACCCATAACTATCGTGCAGCAGAGTAGCCACCCCATAACTATCGTGCAGCAGAGTAGCCACCCCATAACTATCGTGCAGCAGAGTAGCCACCCCATGACTATCGTGCAGCAGAGTAGCCACCCCATAACTATCGTGCAGCAGAGTAGCCACCCCATAACTATCGTGCAGCAGTGTAGCCACCCCATGACTATCGTGCAGCAGAGTAGCCACCTCATAACTATCGTGCAGCAGAGTAGCCACCCATAACTATCGTGCAGCAGAGTAGCCACCCCATAACTATCGTGCAGCAGAGTAGCCACCCCATTACTATCGTGCAGCAGAGTAGCCACCCCATGACTATCGTGCAGCAGAGTAGCCACCCCATAACTATCGTGCAGCAGAGTAGCCACCCAATAATTCTGCGTCAAAATTCAAACCCATTTTAATTTATGGATTCACTTGTCGCAAATAACAAAATATTTGGCGCGCTCTATTACTTGGAGGGACAGTGGTGGCCTAGTGATCAGACTGTTCGCCTCCCACCAAGACAAACCGGGATCGATTCCCGGCGGGGTTGCTCCCGGATTTTCGCACGTGTGAATAGTGTCGGACGATGCCACTGGTCGGCGGGTTTTCTCAGGGATATCCCGTTTACTCAACCCTTGCATTCCGGCGCTGCTCGATTCTCACCTCCACTGCACTATTTACTTCAGCTGGCAGTGTGTTTGTTTTATTATCTTAAGAGTGGGATGGACGAGGGAGCGATACGGGCGATAATAACACGCACGCCTAGCGCCTCATCGCTCCTACGCGCAAGGCGTGCAGTGTTTCCGTCCTAACACTTTATTGGGTAAATTAGATCTGTAACATAGCGGTTTTATAACACGCTATGAAAGAATACAAATCAAACTACGGCTGTATCATTGTACTTGTCTCTTGCCGCTTAAGGAAACTTCATAGGTACGTTTTAAAATTGCGATATTTCACCACTTTCACGATTTTTTCTCCATTAATACACTTAATATAATAAAAGTTAAAAGATAGCGATAGAGACAATAGTTTTTTTTTTTTTTAATGCTTTCTGGGAAAACTTCGTATTTCCAGAACATTTATTTACCAAGACACACGTTTACGCGCAAACAACGATCTCAGATTTCACAGAAAACGTTTCAGTACACAGGACGCTTAATATAAGTAACTACTTTCCCTCAATCGCTACCAACTTTACTTCGCGCATCTCACCCAATGCGACCGTTAAAATATATCCAGGCAGGCGCATATGCTTTCTTCCAAGGTTGATTTTAAAAAATGGTCACTTTTATCGTGAACAGCCTTTACATTTACACACACATGTTCCCCCGTCGTGTCTATTTCTTTGCTTCTTCATCTCTCGCTACAGCTCTCTCCGTGTGTCTCGCCCAGGGCACAGGTAGGACCCTGGCTCGCGTTGTGTGGCACGCATAACTGGCTGCCGGCCAAACAGACGATCGTCGCCTCCAACTCCGCTGCTGGCTTGCCTGCTGGTATTTTTAATTGTCGCGCAAGGATGCCTGCGTGCGTGTATATTTAGTTCGCGTGCGTGTCGCATTCGCCGCTGCGAGACCTGCCGCGACAGCGTCATTATTATTATTCCTATTCCTATTATTATTATTATTACTATTCACAAGAAACTGTTCAAAATGATGTATACTAGATTTTCAACAAACCGAAATTTTAACTATGATATAGATTTACCAGTATATAACACTCAAAATTTAACGTTTAGGAGAGAAATCAATGATGCATTATTTTTTTTTTTTAGTTAATGGTTTCCTTTGTTTTATCAATTGTTCAACTATTACAATATGTGTAGGACTAAAGATACCAAGTTATAGACACAGAATTATGAATAGTTTCGAACCCACATTATCCAAAAAAGATATGATTAATAGGTGTATGCCAAAGTGCAATAAATACTTTTATAATTTCGATCCATTCACTGGCAAAAAGTTTACTTTCTTGGAGTTATTCACTCATTTTATCGTACTTAATTTTTATTTTATAATATTTGGATTGTAATTTATGTTTGTGTATTACGTATGTTGGTGTACAGAGTTATGTATGTTATGTCGTCTATTGTGTTGTGTTTTCTATGTTTGTGTATGTTATACATGTTTGTGCCACCCAGTAATTGGTATTAACCCTTGGGTGGCACAAAGCAATTAAATAAATAAATAAATAATTGCGTCTTTGTGGGTGGCAAAGTAAAGGCTTTCGCCTTCTCTTACACTTCACAACGGACTTCAAAGTATAACAAATATAGATTACACAACTGGATTATCTATCCTAAAAAGACCAACATACAATTATAATTATATTCAAAGTTACACTTAAAAAAAAAAGTTATTTCCTTCGGCAAACATTAGCACAGAAATAATTAAAATCAAAGTCGCAATATCAGAGATTAATGTTAGAACACGTATAAGATAAACGTTAACCCGTATAATGTGCATCTATTTACACACCTTTAGCTTCATGCTTGAAGAAAAATATGGAAAACCTTTCAGAATACACAATTAAAACAAATATCACGATAAAAATAACCGGGGAAGAGGAAGCGCATTAACCTAACACGGGAAAAATACGTTATTAGTTTGCAACAAATACACAACAAAAATAAGAAGAGACATAGCGCCACATTTCTACTGCATTTTAAATATTTCATGCGACAAATGAATTTTCAACGTATGTTTGAAATTACTGACGTTTCGACAGGCTTTCAAATTCCGAATGCGAGCACCTGAGACCGTGAAGGATTGGAAAAAGAAATTACACATCTCTATGTTGATCATTTATTACCGAGGACAACATTTTGTAGGACTAAACAAAGCTTGTTTGGGGCAACCGAATTGATGATTTGTTGTTTTTATTTAGTTCTCCCAAACTGAAGGATTTGGATGGTGCAAGTAAGGATGTGTTTAGTTCTATGTATGTTACACAGTTTGGCTTATTATAAAGAAAATGAAAACACGACCGAAATAACTGCGTTATCCCGCAGTTTTCAGACATATACAATGAGAATGTTTTCACAAACAAAACTTGGGGAAGAATAATCGACACAAAGGATACCTACAGAATACTTTAAAATCAAGAACGAAGCTAAAATGGACATCTGGAACAGAAAATTGCGGCGTCACAGTCTAGTATTATAAGAAAAGTTCAGCTTTCGACTTCTTTATGGATATTGTTAGCTATACTACAGACGGTTTTCTTGATGCATGGTTCCTTCCTACACCATGTGTCTTCTTCCGCTTGATGTATTTCCCGTTTGCTCAAGTTGATTTTCCTCCTTTCGTTTTATGTTTCGCAAACAAAAAGCGGAAACGAAATAAATAAAAGAATGGAAAGCGGAGTAGGGTTCCACTCTCCCGAACCTGTCGGCGTGGGTTCCACAAATCGATATTTCCGGGAGTCCCAATACTCGAACACAAATAACCCTCTAGCGTTACAGGGAAACTTGCGCCAACCTTTGAGAACCATTTTGGCCATTCGTGGTTGGGGGCCGTTAAAACTGGTTCCACAATAGTGCGATGCGTTGCGATGCAATGAGCGGTAGCTAATCAGGTTGAAGCAGATTCCGTCGCAGCGCGTCGGCGTCGAGTGCGCTGCGTGAAATTCTTGCGTTGCCATTGTCGGCGTCAGCCTGCGACGGAGAAGAAGAAGAATAAGTGTGTGTTTAAGTGTTTGTTTACAAGGCGAAATATATATATATATATATATATATATATATATATATATATAATTTTTTACAATTTTAAAACTACGATCGCGTTTACGCCGACGATTTCGTATTTTTATTTTTATTATTGCTGCGCGGATGTGAAAAATAGGAGACAATGCTTCTTATATATATATATATACGGATAATGTAATAAAATTCGTTTATTAACATCAAAATAAGTATCCTTCGTCGTATTATGTCTCGTTCCCGCTAGTTTTCGTCGCACATCGCTTTCTTACTACCCTGTTTTTATCGTCTACCACTTAAAACGTACAGTTTCAACTTTATACGAGTGTCTTTTGTTACGTTCGTGAGGTCTGAAAATGCAATTTCCACCCTTAAACTAGATAGTAGCACCATCTCAGACGGCGTCCTTCGTCGACAGGTCATCGCTTGATTGTGAAACAGCAAGTATAGCTCGTCGCAGCCCAGCGTATCGCAACGCAGCGCATCGCACTATTGTGGAACCAGCTTGAGGTGTTATTGCAGTTCATCTTGCAATCCGGTGTCGGTTGCAAACCGACTTACGACACGACTCATTCAAATTTATGAACGACGGTCGGTATGTCGAGAAGTTTCGGGCACATTAGGACTGCGAGGGCAAATCGTTTACAGATTTTCTGCGGATAACTTTGCAAAGCAGTATCAACACACAAATTATTTTGTAAAACTTGGCACACACTCACACACAACACAACACGCATTTCAATACGCCGGCTTTCATACACATCACATTCGCCTTTTGGAAATTGCGCTATTGTTAACGCTTTAAATGAAGTACAGGTATTATGTCAACCAAAAAAAAAAGAATAGAAGTGAGTCGCTTCTGTTTCCGACTGCATGGCCATTGGTTCTGTTTGGTCTCTATTTCTGTGTACAGCAGCGGTATTGTTCCCACAACACCGGCCACGCTAACTAAACTGAGCAACTTTCATTGCTGGACAGCTCTCTGTATATATAATAACTACGAGTTTGAAAGTGTCCCACTCAAATGTTTATACCCACATACACTAATATACTATCCGTCCTGTTCACCTTAGTAATTTCACACTTCGAGCGTTGCTGACGTAATGGAGAGCGAGAAGATTTGGGCGGCTCTCAACGGCGAGGTCTTGAGAGCCGGAGAGGGCGATTGAAGTGAATACGGAGTGGCGCCGGAATGAAGTGGCGAGGGGAAACGGGAGATCCGACGAGAAAACCCGCCGACCAACGGCATCGTCCGGCGCGATTCCCACTTGCGAAAATCCGGTGATCCGGGCGGGGATTGAACCCGGTTCGCATTGGCGGGAGGCGGGCGCGATAACTGCTCAGCCACCGGGACCCCGTGCTGATGTAATTTCACGTTACAGAGAACCTCATGAACACTGGCAAGGTAATATTTATTCCCCAGCGTCTTTAAAAAAAAAAATGCTGATGTTAACGTTACGGAAAATTAATAGCAACACAACGAAACACAGGACGCGTAATTCCACGCGGGCAGCACACGCATCGTACATTTATCTTTATTAGCATGCCATAGAAAGTTACGGCAGCCGTTAAAAATCACATGGAGGCGAGCCGGCGACAAGACTGCACGCCAGTTGAGAGCCATGCGCGTAGATGCGATAAGGCAAGTGGCGATAGTCCATGCAATAACTAGCCTTAAGGGGACTATGTAGTTGTGCGTCCAAGGTCAAAGAAGCGAGGGGGAGCGATACGGGCGACAGTTACATGCACACCTAGCGCCTCATCGCTCCTACACGCAAGGCATGCAGTGTTTCCGTCGTAACGCTGTACTGTGCAAATTAGATCTGTAACATATGAGTTTTATTACACGCGATGAAAGCCCACAGATTAAACTAAGCCCGTATCTTTGTTATTTTGTCTTGCCGCTTAAGGAAACTACATAGGTTTTAAAAATGCGATAATTGGCCATTTCACGAATTTTTTCTCCAAGAATACACTTAATATGACAAAAGTAACAAAGTAGGGCCATAGATAATTTTTTTTTTTTTTTTTTTAATCTTTTCTGACAAAAGTCATATTTTCAGAAATTTATCGAGATACGCGTTTACGCGCAAACAACGATTTCACAGAAACGTTTTAGTACATATGACCCTTAAGGTTAAATACTGAAGAATTACGACTTGTACTTAATGAATTGTTAAGTACGCGGAAAATAATAAGTTTTGCAGTTTATGACTGTTCTAGCAACTGTTAAAAGTCTAGCCAATCAGAATCGCAGGAGACGAAAACAGCCAACGTAACGTGGGAAAACTGATAAGAGTGAAGATTATTTACATATTTGTCATTATTTGTATTCACTGCTTGTGTAATCGTTATGGAAAACTCGCGGTATCTTACAGAAGGGGAAACCGATGACAACACTGGGCATTTACGCCAATAAGTCCGAAAAGGTTAAATAAAGTGACTCTGATAATCTGTTCCATGAAATAAAATATGACCTTGAACAGTTCTTTAAATAAAGAGGGCACTGTCTTCGTAATTCATTGCATACGATATCACGATAAGACATAACCTAGATGCGAGAAGTAAATACAGTTTCCTGCCAACAACTGTCGCTGTATTCTGATTGGCTACTGCGTCTTGAAATGTACACTTGACATAAAATACAATGATATCATAAGTTAGGCCAAGAACGCACACGGGTCGTGTGCACACGACAGTCATAAATCAACACCCTTCAAAACATTAGTTTATATTCTAAGCACAAAGCTTAAAGTTTCTGTTACGTCAATCGCAAAACGCACCCTAACAGCGCGAGCATTCCGAGGCCTCGAACGCACAAAATAACTGTGGAAATTCTTAAGGGTCCCGCCTAGCTGACACACTAGAACTTCGTTGCAGAGTGTATGAAATGGTTCTTTTTTTACGATAATATTGAACGTGGCCCCAGAACGTTTACCAACGTACCCCAACTGAGGATGGAATGGTACTCTGAAGTTACCATGCACGCTGTAAATATTATTTTGGAGCCCTCCAATATGGTTTTAAAAAACCGGCTTTTTCAGACTGCCGTTTAAAACATACTAAAAGGACACGAGCCAAACAACGACAGGAGCCTGTATTGAACTTCGCTACTGCAGACTTTCCATCAATAAAATGATAGGTCCACCGCTGAAAGTCCCACAGGTACACGCAGCACTATGAGAACACTGCACGCCCAGTTCGGAGCCCAGCGCGTAGTGGCGATGGCGGTATTGTAGCGCGTGCCAGTGTGGCCCTTACAGCTCCCGCGCTTCTCGGTCATAAAAGGAGAAAAACGGCGCAAGGCAGGCGAACCCCTTAACGTCACCTAAACGCACTCACCGTTGTATGCCCGTAACCCTCCCCCCCCCCCTCGGCCTTTTTTCACGAAATTTAGCCCGCACACGCGACCATTATATCGTCATCAGCGCTCCTGATAGCTCTTTCGTTGAGAAAGGCGGCGGCCTCGTGATATGGGCGAAGAAGGCTGTTGTCTGCTGATAGTATCAGCCTTTAATGCGGTTCTGATAGACCCCGCCCCCCGCCTACCCACCCTTGCTAGTTTCTCCAGTGCGCCACTAATGCACGTAATGTGGCCACGACTTCTTTCGCCAGCTCTTCACCATGCAGGAAGAAACGGCATCGGGCAGGCATCGTGCGTGGGTGGAGGGGGGGAATTAATTACGGAGGGGGGTGTAGTGGAGGAGAGATTTGGAAGGCAAGATGAAAGTGAAACGAGATGGAAATATAGCAGCGCTCATTTGTATATGTGTGTGTGTTATATATATATATATACACACACATATATATATACATCGTGTAAAATATGTATGTAATCACACATCAAAATTAAAATTATATATATTAAAAAAATCAGTGCTGATCGAGGTGAGGTGAGGATGGGATTACAAAAACCCACTGGCCAGCGGAAACGTCCGTCGTGTTCCCACCACACGCGAGAGTCCCGGTCGTGACATCGCCAGGAATGGAATCCGCTTTGCCGTGGGGAGAGCGTGTGGCCAGAACATCTTGCTGCCCATGATAGCCTCTATGTGGGTCCTGTTACGAAGATCATTCAGGAAACGCAGCACGCGTGTGTTTATATCAGTTTGTTTTAGTAATTAAAGTGTTTTTTTTTTTCAGAACGAGTACGACTTAACCGATTGGTTACGTATAAATATTATATATATATACATATATATATTTTCATTATTAACATTATTAGTATTACGAACAAATTTCCAACATGACAAGAAGGTAGGTACTACAGAAAATCATTTCGGTAAAATAAATTACAAGCATTAGTATCTATACATACATTTTGTGCGCGGCGCTAATATGTACCTCGGCTGATTACTTAACAGTTTTTAATATGAATCCCCCACGCCAAAACGTTTTTCCGGGGTTCTTTAAGAAAAAAAGGGGGAAAGGAAAAATGTCATGTATGTAATGAAGCACTTAGGTATACAAAAAACAAATATTTTCGTCTTTGCCATAATTATTTTTCTACAGAAACCATACGAATCCCTTGGCGCACTTAATTTAAAACACGTGTGTTATAATAACGAAAGACAAATAAATGTTGACCTGTAATTTACACTATTCATAAAATATATTGAAATCGCTTGCTAATTTAATTGACTAATTTACCGACTGTTTCTCGATTTACGCCACAATTTACCGTTATTTTTCTTATTTTGTCAGCTAATATAATAGAAAATCAGCATATAGGCAATGAAATAAAAACATATCATGAATTGTATTGCAGATATGAATTTTGAGTTACGAAATGTTCTCGGCTATTTGTTAGGTTATGAAATAAATATAAAAATTTGTTTGTGATATACACATCAACTACTTATTGAAGTCAATGCTATGTTTCAATTGGCGAAACATTTCAACATTTGTAGGGCACAGCCTTACACATTCTAGGCACTTATCTCAAAGGGATAGTAATAATCCTAATAATCGTTTCCATGCAAATACTCTAATGGACTGGAAATGGAAAAATGTACAATTTAAAGAGATACAGCAGTCTTTTCCTGGGACGAGGACGAAAACCCGGGAGAAAAAAAAAACACCGCAGTGCACTCGCTCAGGACTGAACGCACGATATGAATTCGAATCGCATGAGGTTTTCATATGAGCTAAACACAGTCAATATTCACACAGAAGAGGACAGTAAATGTCTTAGCCAGCATCAATTACTTACGATGGCCTAGTTACGATAACACCTGATTGCACAGGCATAAAAAAAAACAGTGCGTGTAATCAAAATGTTAATATTGCAACAAAGGACACTGGGGGGCATAAATGGAAATTACTTTTAGCCCTTGCGGGACTTTATAGTCGATCTGTTGAGAACATTTGCTTGCATTATAAAACAACGAATGACCTCTAATATGTGTACATATAATATCTACTAACCAAAGTTTAATCAAATAAATGTGCTATAATAAACAAAAATTCGTTTAAATTTCTCTACTCACTCATTACAGATAGAGCAGTTGCCAATGGTATGAAACTTACGCCATGCGATCTAGACAGAATGTTCAGTATTGTATCTTCGCAGATATTCACAGCCATCCGTAGCACATCGCAAAAAACAACCGCAACCTCAATGACATCCTTTATCAACAGCATCAAACTTAAAAAATCCGATTTCAGAACAAAACAGAAATGAGTGTTTTTTTGAACGCGTGTGTGTAGAACAAGCATGCTCACGAACGTGCAACGAAGGATCAGCAACATATTCACATTTAAGCGGATTATCTCCAATCCTATAGCTCGCGCGTAGCGCTTATTTCGGGGTTAATATCAAACATGATTTTTTTTTTTTTTTTTTTGTTTATTTCATCCCTAAGTAGAGGTGCACCGCACAGAACGATAGCCGGGTTCGGCGATTCACAACAGGTAAAAGCAAGGGGCGTTGTTGACTTTCTTCGGGGCAGGGGGATGAAATCTCTTCACCCCTCGGCACGGCAGCATCCCTTGCATCATTCCACCCCTCCCCCCCCCCCTTCACAACACACGCCGTCCCCCTCGATTGCGAAGGGGATTTTCGTGACGTCGTAGCCGATCTCGGGCAGATGCTAAGCGGCTTAACAGCAGGCAGAATAATGGCCGACGGGAGCTTCGTACCCCCCCCCCCCTTCTCACAGGCCCTGACCTAGTATCCAATACGCAGTACCGCGGTCGGTGAAGCAACGTCCCGGAAAATGCGACCTCTAGTATCGGCCCCGGAATAAAACTTCCTCCTTCCCGCGCATGCGCAAAAACACAAACCAGTTCCGAGGCGGAGAGTATAAAAACGTTGCCGGCTCTTTCACGTACCCTGCTTAATGCTCTGAAAGACAATAAAGCCACCCGGCTTATATATATATATATGTATAATATATATATATGTCCCCGACTACCAACTTGGTTACAAGGTAAAAAAGGAGTTGGGGAGGGGGGGGGGGGAATGAAAGCCAAGCCGTCTTCGGTCCGTTAGATAAATTATTAGATTTTTGGCTTCACCTGCGAAACAACATACGGATCTGCAGATAGCCTGAGGTTAATGGCGTTGAAGTCATCATCCGATATGGCATAGGCGTGATTTTTTTAAAATTACTACAAACAACATCAGGAAATTAATAATAGCTACGGGACGCCTTAATGCAGCCTAACTTATGTACTACCCGTGCCTCGTTTTCAAAATCAAACACATAAGGGAATTACGGCCATAAAAAAATTATCCGAGGTAGTGAAAAGTTGTCATACGCGAGTTTGAAATTTCAGCGGCAACGGAGACTTGAATCGTCCATTGCACATTAAAGCCGTGTTAGAATTCCCCTCTTTAGCTTTCCAAAACGTCAGAAGATCTGAATTAGCCCATTCAAATGATGACACATTTGGTATTTTTAGTATCTCGTACTACTATAGTAGCGCCGCGGTAACTTAGGACTTAGAGCTATGCCAATGTCGGGGCACTTCTCCCCGGGAAAGGAAACAATTGTACGACGGTAGTACGGCATGTGGGAGGGGAGTACCTGCCCGCCTGCGTGCGCTTGGTGCTTTGCGAGCCGTTCTGCCTCTCTCTTTCACTCGAGTAGGTGGAGCCAAGTCCGTCCTTAGGTCGGCGCGACTATAAAATACTAAACTACCAAATTGAAACCATCGCTGAATAAGCCACTACTGCTTCTGAATCGAACTCTACTACCAAATACTAAAATACTAATACATTAAACGGTCAATTCAGACAGAGGCATAGGCTCTTTGGCCACTGGGTTGAGCCAGGTAGGAAAGTAACACTAGTGCATGCAACGGGAAGGAAAATGTGGGAAATATAACATTCCCTCTCGAGTACGCCTATGTTTGCACAGCGCAAATAAGGACAAATTTTGATGTCCATGAAAAGCATACCTTAAAAATTGGGAGATAGTCGTGACAACTTCCACGTGACTCCCCGCAGACTATGAACGCTTTTTTACATAAAGAATAATAGTTGTATTATTTTTAATTCAGTTGTGTCAAATCAAATATAGTTCCGTAGGAGGGTGTGGGGCATAGTTAAAATAAAACATTCACAGGCGAATGGCTGTTCTCTGTTAAAACCTCCCACCCAATTCCCAGGCACGCAAGTACTATATTTAAATGTAAACTAAATCGTTTTGTTCCACAATTTGAAACCTTTTCATAGTGGTTAAGAAGAGTATAAATTAAGTGTGTGTGTATATATGTGTGTGTGTATATATATATATATATATATATATATATTATATAATACAAACATTAATATTTTATTGATATAAATATAATATATGCATATATTTGTCAGGTAATATTTATTTTTATGGGAATAATTTTCTTATTTTGTATTTACTAACTGAAAACCTGCCAATATTATCAATATAGCAGTTACATGCCATGACAAAGTACAGAAAAAGTAAACAATTAAATTTTTACAAGCATATATAGATTAATGTAAACTCCAAGATATTTTATTGGAATAATATGGAATTTTACGAACTACTGCGTCA
Source organism: Dryococelus australis (assembly GCA_029891345.1). NCBI lineage: Eukaryota > Metazoa > Arthropoda > Insecta > Phasmatodea > Phasmatidae > Dryococelus > Dryococelus australis. The sequence continues at coordinate 30,509,034 of CM056998.1, read as the reverse complement.
AGAAACGTAAAACCAACACGGCCGTCGACAAGGGAATGATAAAAAGAGAAGAGGTGAGTTGAGAGATTTGGGGACCCCTTAACAACGAGGTACTGAGAGCCGACGAGGGGTTAAATAAGGTGAGAATGGAGCAGCGCCAGAATGCAAGGGCGAGGGATACGGGAGATCCCTGAGAAAACCCACCGACCAGCGGGATCGTCCGGCACGATCCCCACTTGCGAAAATCCGGGATTGACCCGGCCGGGGATTGAACCCGGTTCGCCATGGTGAGAGTTAAAAATAGTATGAGCAGTGTTAGTTGGCGATATGGTACCTCGTAGCCCAATCGCGAATCACTTTCCTCGAACCGCATTAACTGTACCACTTACAGATCCTGCGGACAGTAATCAGACTTTCTCGATTCAAGTTCAAGTTTAAGTTTGCGGAGGCCATCACCCGCCCGGACGAGGACAACACCGGCAAGGAAAAGCAAACGAACTTTTAACAAATAAAATAGTAAAGCCACGGGCATAAAGACATGTCCGCTGGCGTCGGCTCGACCGTCCGAAGCCATTTGCAAACCAAAACGTGCCGGATATTACTCGGGCGAAGACTTGAGTTGGAAACATCGGAGGCAGCTAGACGTTGCGGCAGAGGAAGGGGATAAGCTGGGGGGAGATAACGAAGTTGTAAAATACTTTGGGCGGAGGAAGAACACGGAGATCTGTTTGCTTTGTGCGAGGGAGGCCTGCGACGACGGGGACAAAGAACTCTCTCCCTTAGACACAATCGATAGCGGAGGAAATTGGACATCTATTGGAGGGAGAGTAAAATAACTGGACACACGTGGAGGCAATCAACCCTTCCTTTTTTTTTTCGAGGGGGGGGGGGGAGGAAAGGAAAGCGCCCGTGGCAGCCATAATGGCAATCCTGAACTCCCATGGGACGGCTCTAGAAGACTTACAGGATCCGTGGGCGTTACTTGGTGAAATTTAATCCCAGCGACTGTTCACTCCTTCACCCGGTAACTTTAATCATACTGCACTCCCCCGGAATTTAAAGGAACTGTGATAGCATTTATTCGGATGGTAAGTTAAATTATTTTTCGCGACACTTTCCACGCACGAGTGTACTTAAAGTCGACTATGTAGAATTCAAAGCAAGAATTTCGTAGTGAAAATATTTTATTCCGGCTATGAAACTGTAAAAAAGTGCCTTCGTCCTGAACACACAATCTGCGTTTCGAGTTATCGCCCAGACGGAGTGAGCAATCGTTACTTGTCACACAGTGGTATATGACGCAGTTTTACATTGTTGGCAGTGAAAACTAACCATCAAACAAGACAGTTCGCACGTGCGCACGACAGATACACTGCCATACGACTGGCAGATAAACGACGGAAGTCGAAGAGAAAAATGGGACAAACGGAATACTGGTTTATAGTTTAACCCTTGGTGAGGATGCTCGAGACGATGATGATGATGATGATGAGTGAGTGAAGAGATTTGGGCGGCTTTTAACATCGTGGTCTTGAGAGCGGAGTGTGACGTGAGGTGGGCATGGAGCAGCGCCGGAAACGAAGGCCGGGGGGAAACGGGATATCCCCGAGAAAACCCGCCGACCGGCGGGATCATCATCCGGCACGATTCCCGATCGCGAAAATCCGGGAGTGACCCGGCCGGTGTTGACGACTGTAATGACAATGACGAGTAATATACTAGATGTGTTTAACAAACTTCACATCCACGATGCAGTTATGCAAGTGCATTTGTGCGTTGAATTCAACTTGTGTAAGCAGAGGGGATAGAATGTTGCGACAAGTGTGTGGCCAGGAACAGTGGGGAAAATTCACACCGACGGGCCGTTGCAAAATGAAGTGGCAAAACAAACTTCTGTTCAGCAAAGTCAGAACTCCCGTGCTACTGTCAAAATCAAGACCGGCTACCCTTTTATAGGCTATTCACGATAGAATGAGCACTTTTGAAAGCCCTGCTTAAGATATACTAGTATGCACTTTCCGTATTCTTCCGCTTTATGTCAAATTAACACTGGCAAGGGCCTCGTCACTTTATCCATGCGTCGGTCAAGTGAAACTGTGGAATTATAAGCAAAGTGAATGTTTTACAAAATTGCTCATTTTTAGACTTCCATGCACAAAACAAAACAGAAAGCGAAAGAAATAATTTAAGTAATCCCAAGTGGCCACCTAACACTTTTAATTCGATGTTATGATACGGAACTACTTTCCACCCATCGTTACCAACTTTACTGGGTGCATGTCACTCAGTGAGCACGTTAGAAATTATGCAGGCGGGAGCAGTGCCTTTTTCTAACGTTGATTTCAAAAGTGCTCACTTTATCGTTTACAGCATTTATATGGGTTAACGGCCGCTGGAGATGGTTAATGTCCATTCCCCTCACAAGTTGTGGTCGATAGATATTTGCTGCATAAATAGTCTCTCTCAGTTTGATCAAGGTTCTGCTTACACAGCGCTGCAGCACGGAGATATGGTATTTCAGAATCTTGGCTTACCTCATCGACGATGAGCTTCGTTGAGAAACTGGTTGGGAATACCAGTTCATAGTGCTCGAGTCACGGGTTTGAATCCCAAGACGGGCACATAAACGGGAAAATATACGCACCTTGGAACGAAGTGACCTGGAGGTTTCTTTGGCGAGATTTCGTTTGTCTCTGAAGCTCCACGTTTCCTGACTGGCTACGGACCCACTGTGAAATGTACACTACTGATTCCAGCAACGGACTGGCGAATCGCGTCCAGCCAAACTGCTGGTAAGATCGTCTTCATACACTGTGAGACTTCAGTTCGGGATGCACCCAGCAGTTTACCCACTTTTTTAAATAAAGTCGGAATTAACTTCCCACAGTTTGCCACTAATGAGTGCTTCCTCACTATATTTATATCTCCAATTATTGGATCTGCATTTGTATGAGCCCCACCTTTATCAGCCTAGGAGGATAAAGCAAAGATGGTGGTGAGTTTTACACTGAGAAACAGGTTTTGTTGAATCGAACAATATTTGTTTGGTGAAACCATATTATTTGTTTGTATAGGGGCCATGAAATATTTTGTTGCTGAAACCAAATTATTTCGTTCCCCCAAACTGTAAGATTTGGTAGGTGGAACTAAATTGTTTGGCTACACGTACATTAAACAGTTTGGGCCGATATAAAAAAACTTTACAAGTTCGACCGAGTTTCGAAACTAGATCACCTGCTTTCCAGCGCTACACCTTAGTAATCTCAACTAATGTGACAACTGATGACGCCGGAAAGCTTTTAAATAGATACAGCAAAATTGGGCAACGTGTGCAAACAAATATTTTACATTTTACAGCTTTACTTGTCAGTTTCTTGTTGCATTGTTTTATTAATGTGTTTATACGATTATTAAACATCAATAGATGCACTAACAGACAGAGTTACGATCATAATTGCCACAGAAAATCCAAACGAACTCTCGAGTTGTATTTTCGAACGAAGGCAGTCGAATGAGTCTCCAAACAAATACATACAGTTGATTGGACAAAATATTTAGGTGACAGTCTAATTTTCTTTGCCCAACACAGAGATTGTTTATTCAAACGCATATTTTGTTATACGAACAAAAGTAATTTTGTTGCTTTTCAAATTTTTGTTTGCTCAACGGTATATTTTGTGACGGCAACTAAATATATATTTGACACTACACAAACAAAAATTTTGTTCGATTTTCTCTCAGTGTATATCTACACACACAACTACACTGAATACACACAGATCTGCATACACACACACATATATATCAAATTAATGTGTAATTTCTAGAACATTTTCGCTGCACGGCTGCCGCGTGTTTATGTTGACATAGTAACCAGTGAGAAAATGATAGCTTTTATCCAGCTCTTCATAATAACTCCAAATATCATACGCTGTACTTCTTGAGATGATTCTGAAGAAATAGACATCGCTAAAAACTAACCGCTTTTCAATTTTTCCTGTATCTTGTTATTTTTCCACGGATACCAATCCTGAACAAACGCATATGCCTACCGATTTCTATCGATCTACAATCAATCGCGATAAGGTTCCACAATGCAACTGGGCGTAAATATACGTCACGGAAATGCGTACGTGATTCAACACCGAGAGAAAGGTTTGTTCCAGCCAGCTAACAAAACATTTGTTTGTATAGGACTAAAAAAAAAAATAGTTAATCGCCCTAAAAAAATATTTTGTTGAGTAAACAAAATTTGAAAAACAACAAGGTTAATTTAATTTACCCAACAAGATGAACGCTCTATGCTGGGCCAAAAAAAATTGTCTGTCAAAAAAATATTTTGTTGACTCAACATTATACGTTTGTTTGGCCACTCATTTGTCTGTGTTCAAATACAAAATATTTTATTTAATTAATTTAAATATATTTGATCGCACCACACGCCACACAAACTTTGTTTCATTCAACAAAACATTTTCTCAGCGAAGCTGCTGCAAGAGGAGAGCAATCACACAGCATGGGGGGGGATCTGCAAGCCCAGATACTAACCGCTGGAAAGGGTTGGATACCACAATAAAAATTTGATGTCTGAAGTGTCGCAATACGAGCAACGTTACCAGTTATATTTGATAAGATTACATCACGCTGATCGCTAGATAGAGGGTAAATATATTTATTATAGCAGAAAAAAGTTGTAGCAGGCTGTACTTATTGTATTTATTACTACGCCATACAACGATAGTCACAGAATATGTTCAACCATCGCAATTACTGAGCAAACTGAGTACTGTGCCCATTACTCTGAAAAATAAAAGGATAATGTGTATTACTTTAATGTAATAAATATATATATATATATAGCATAAACCAATTTCCCGATTTTTAACGTCTTCATTCATAATAAACTGGTATCAGTACAAACAGAAAAAAGCGGGCACCTTTATAAAGCCATTAGGATAAAAAGACTTTAAGTTTCGCTGACATTGGCTTCCATTATCTAAATAAGCTGACGACCAACGAAGAACAATGCAGAATGAAGCAAAACAACGAATAAGGTTGTAAATAAGGATAAATATTCTAAGAAAACCCATAGGACGTAGGATATAAGATACGACAAAACATGAAGAATACATTTAAATATATTACCAGCTAAACTGCGCCAGGCGTTGGCGCCAGAGTATAAACAAAGGAGGGGAAGTACTGCTTCATCTGTCCCGCCTTCCCCTCCCCTACCTAGCCCACAAGCTAAACCAATAGTTTGCACGCTGCTCGAATATGGAACTGCGGTTTATTTTTCCACGGACACAAAATACTTTCCCTGCAATTTTAAATAACTATTGTCACATAACGTACTTCTGCGTGTGAATTCGATTCAGGAAAGAGAATATTTTTAGTTAATGTAAAACATATCCGTTTAATTTGGAGTGTGTGTCGCCTTATTTTCTAGGTGTTTTAACTTACATAACAGCCGACTCAAAAACAGAATGTACTCATGTGCGTGCGCAAACGAAGCTAAGACACGCACATACACATACTCACGTGACGAAGGGCAGAGAAAGAGAGAGAGAAGCCTCGCATCACAGTTTCAATGCAATCCGCTGGCGAATGCCTGGCGGTACAAAAAACATCCAATTGCTACCTAATTCTGATTGATCGAAAACCTCTGAAATTAACCTTCGAAACCAAATTCTCAAATTATAATTTAACGTAAATACTAACTAGCACATCTACAGTATAGATGGCAGGAGCTAGTGTAAACTAGTTCCACGACTATTAAAAATGGAATGCTGAAGTCACTCCGGCGGACAAAACACGACAAAAGTGACAAGTAGGTGATAAAAAACGTTCTGAGTACGACGGCTTTGAACTCACAGTACGGCAGTTAACACGAAGGTTACGACTTCCGGCACCATTTACAAGGCACTCAGAGAATAAACTGATTTCAAAGACAGTATGGACAGAAGTGAAATTTAGAACACACATGTTGTTGAAAAAGAGTGCAGGCATTACACGTAAACTACTACAGGGTATAACTGCCAATTTTACGAGTTTAACCCGGTAAGTAGCAAATCATTCTTCCAGTGTAAGAAGCGAGTTTTCTATTGTAAGGGAAGTTAATCGTACTATGTATTAAATTTCACAGCGTAGTAACTTGTTTACGAGTCCTGCACGACGCGACAAAAATATAAATCGCTTATAAGCCAACATTACTGGTTATGACGCGACTTTCGTCGTGCTGGCGTCAGGAAAATTACACAAAAGGGACAACGCACTGCATTCGTGAGCAGTCGGCGTAATAATTTACTTAAGAAATATTTCATACTGCGTATTACCAACACACACATGTTCTCCATTTTCCTTTAATATTAATTAGAAATGAAATACAATTTATAAATAAAGTATAAGTAAAAGTCCAAGTTAGCCAAAAATAAGGTACTTGTACGATAAGGGAGGTATAAAAAAACGCTTGTAATACATGACATATTTAAGGAACAAACACGCCATACATTGAGCGTTTTTTGAAAGGTTAGATTCAAAAAGCGCGAAGAAACCGCAAATATGCTATAAATAATATTTTCGCGTATATCGCTTGGTTTATGGATTATATCATGTCAAAATCAAATACTTTACTTTCTTTGTAATCTACAAATAAAATGAACAAAATCATTTACAGAAGATTTAACAAGGGTGACTGAAAAGCCGTGTCTTAATTATAAAATGTATACTTAGCAAAAATTATTTGACAAAGAATTACAGACTGCTGGGACCGTGGTGGCTGAGCTGTTAGCCCGCTCGCCTCCCACCACGGCGCAATTTTTTTTGGAAATAATGAAAACATTTCAAGAGGTAATTTCTGAAATAAAAAAAAAATGCGGTTTCCAAAGATAGGAATGGGGCAACGAAGAGGTAGAGAGTTTGTCAATTCTACGTCTTCGAACATCGGTGTCTTGGCAGATGTGTAGCCTATCTAGCAGCGCCGGAATGCAAGATCGGGGGTAAACGGGAAATCCCACGAGAAAACCCGCGGGCCGGCGGCATCGTCCGTCACGATTCCCACGTTCGAAAAAAACCAGGTAGCGACCCCGACGGAATCAAACCTGGTTCGCCTTGGTGGAAGGCGAGCGCTCTAGCCACTACGCAACCGCGGTCCCACTTTTATGGCGGTGGACGGAAAGGTCCCACGTTTAATGTCCTGACGGAACACACATTCGAACGGTGACTCGTATTCGACCGAATTCGGCTAATCGTTACGCAGAACTGGTTAGTTCACCAGCTAGTTTAGGAACGAGATGATCTGCAAGTTAAGTAAGCGTGCTCAGAGAATCGCGCTGGTAAACTGAATTTACTACGCAAATTGTTTTAAGGTGGCCGCCAGGGTAGGCCGTCGAACGGTGTGCAGAGCTCCAGCAGAAAACGTTTTATTAAACAACCGCCCAACGTGACTGTGTGGGACGTGTTTACGAATAGCATTTAAGAAACAAATATGCGTCTGTGTATGTTTTTCAGTTCCTCCATTCCTCTCTAAAGCGTGTTTATGTGATGATGAATTTGGCTCAAACGGGCGTTCTCACGGTCATTTTTGGGTACAAAACATTAAAAATAGAATTGGTGCGTGCATCAAACCTTTAATTTTATTATTTCGTCATAAAACTGTAGTAGGGTCTCCGCTGAAAGACTCGTAGAGGCGCGTTATACACGGCAAGACTGCACGCCAGTTCAGTGCTTTGCGCGTAGAGGCGATGGGAGGGTTGATGCGTATGTCTCGGTCGTCCCTAGCGCTCCCACGCTTTTAGGCATCAGACGTGCAAAACTCCTTCCAATCACGCGGCCACCTTAACACACAACATGAATTCGTTCATGACGGCCCCCTAAATTTTTAGTTTTCTCACGCGCTATAAAATTCCTCGTCGAACATGGTCGCGTAAAAGTCTTAAAACTCCATAATGACTGACCCTCCAGGTTAGTTTTTTTTTTTTTGCGTACACCGTTAATCGCGGAATTCAACCTAACTACGACAGATGTATTTTTTTAGTGCCACGTTAATTTTAGTGGTGAGTATTAGTGGATTGTTAATGGTTTTACGGTGTTGCGGCGTTCGCCGACGGGCAAAACGGGATATGCGGGCATCTGTCCATGAACGCAGAATGACGCGATAAAGTGACAGCTACCCCCCCTCAACCAAACACTCAGCAAATACGACACTTGCCAAACACAGAGTATGAAGCCATCACGGGGCGCACGTAGTTAAATAGAATGTCCTACGTCGATTATGAACACACGGGGCACCGTAACCCGACATGCACGTGTACACGAGAATGCACTTTAACATTTGCGCTGCATTCATTGAGCCCCCGTTGAAGCTAAACGTTCTCCAACGTACACTAGAGATATGGGTATTTTTTTGATGGGAATACGTCTTTAAATTTGCGACCATAGTGGGAGGCAATCCAGAAAATCCGATTATAACAAGATCGGAGGAAATAGTTTGGCATTGCACCTCCTAACCTATCGTCTACATTCAAAATTCAATTACACCAATCGATTGCCAAGGTATCAAAGGATATGTTAAATTGAGTGAGAACTGCGAAGCATCGCGTGCGAAAAGGGGGGGGGGGGCAATTTTGAGTTCTTTTACCGTGTCTCATAACTTCGCGTAGTATAACTTTTGACTAGGAGAAGTTGCGACGCTTGTTTAGTATCAATCGACAGTTCTCGTCACATTCTATCGACTGCGTGTATGAAAACATTCGTGGCGCGTGGTTATGATGAAATTGTATGCGTTTAACGTAAAAAATTAAGAAAACCTAACACCATTTCGGCCTATACTCGTCAAAAATCCCAAGTCGAAATTCAGAAATCGTATGCGGTTGGAAAAAGCACCTCAAAAGAATTTCAGTGATAGACATACAACCCCACATGATCGAGTGAAGCGGTGCCGGGAAAGTAAAAAAAAAAAACGTCATGGCGTCCGAGCGCGTCAACGTAGACGTATTCGCGCTAAACAAACGGTCGTGTCCCCAACACAGCCAACCCAAGTTTTTTTTTTTTTTTAACTCACTTTTCCTAAAAACCTTTCATAAATTTCTTGACTTCGGACCGCGTACTCATGCTCTGTTTTCCGGTATAGGCTGTTCACGGTAAACTGAGCACTTTTGAAAGCCCTGCTTGAGATGTTGCATGCGGAATATGTATTCTTCCACGATGAGCAATATTAACACTGCCATCGGCCTGATCGCTGTGATCCCGCGTCGTTCAAGTTAAACTGTGAAATTATTATACGAGTAAATATTTTACAAATTTGCTAATTCTCACACTTAGATGCACTGGACAAAAAAATAAAGCAAGAGAACTCATTTCAGTTTTCGCAGATGTTTTACCTAACACTTTATGTAAACTTTCAGATATGAAACTACTTTAATTCCGTCGTTACCAACTCTGCAGGGCGCGTACCACTCAGTGTCCCCGTTAAAATAGATACGGGTAGGATCAGTGACATTTTATCAACATTGATTTTAAAAATGCTCACTTTATCGTGAACAGCCTTTTTGATGATGAATTAATATACAACATTTTACTCGTAAAAGTGTACATTCGGTCTTTCCCCCCACGAAACTTGAATATATGCGGTTACAGGCCTTCATGTATTACTTATCTAAAGCAAATTGGAAGATATATGGCTAGTTTTGAAAAACCACTTTGGGAGATAAGTAAGTAGATGGGTCTGTTTTTTTCAAAGGAACTTGCGAAGATAAATGAGTACTTTTGAAAAGAAACTTTTCAAGATAAATGAGTATTTTCTGAATCCCAACACCGAGCTGCTATTTGACATTATAATGTCGCACCATATTGGCTTGGGATAGTGGGTAGCACAACTACTGAATTAAATCCGTGCTTTGAAATTTAAGTATATTTCTTTTTGATAAGGGTTCTTTAGTGCAACTTGGGCATACCATAGTCACGCATTACTTGTATAGATTCATAGATCTAATGGAAAAATAAAAAATTAAAAAAATTAAAATGTTTACGCCACGATCAGATCGTGTAATTTTGGAATTCCTGCCGACAAGTACTGAGCTAAAGTTGGTAGACACGCATCTGATGAAAAATCATCCTATTAAATTATCAGTAAATACCCTTCCCGCAGAGATTTGTACATTGACCACAAGTTGTTATGATCGTATAGAAGAGCCCTAACTGGGGATCCACACATGAACCCACCAGCACAAATTTAGAGTAAAACCAGGACGCCAAGGATTGCGTCAGAGCTGTGCGACAAGGGCCAGCAATTATAACCCCCTCCATAAACCAGGGAAAGAGGCCAGCTATGTCAAAACGTTAAACAACGCACCGATATAGGCCGACGAGAGGCGCGCCGCAGCATATTTCCACGACCGGCCAGACTACAGGGTAGGACACAGACATGGGTATGTCCGTCCAACATCATCCGTACAACTAGATACAGCCTCTGGCATCATGTTTCAGGTGGGGAATGTCCAACATAGATCTACAGAACTAAGTCGTGCGGTGCTCATAACATTTATAATGTAGTAATAACTTTATAATATAATTTAAAGTAGCTCAAAGTTACAGTTAATATAACAGCGTTGTATTGTCTGTGTCACATATCATGAATAAAACCTCTTCATTTGCAGATAAACTCTACAATCTATAGCTACGACCCCTAAACCCCCTTAGTTTATGAATAAATGGCCGTAAGTCAATTTATTTATAACAAAGTCCATATACTTAATTGGGAGTAAGCCCCCCCCCCCCCCATTTACCATAAATCTTATTTCCCTGGGATGTAATAACTAAAATATGGCTGACTGGACGCACAACGGGGATCGAACCGCTGAAATCTCGCCGGCAGTTTGAATCTGAATAAATATCGTAAACAAACTGCTATTCACAGAGATTTTTGTCGCCTTTGTCACTTTTCAACCACTTTTATGTTTCTGTCCTGAAAAAAAGATAAACACTTAAATATTCAATTTCTTTTTTTATATATAATTATATTAGACAAGTGCTTACGATGAAAGCCGTGTGGCAACTACAGTGCATTCACAGTTACTTCCAACATTTCTGAAGCCCTGCTTAAGTTCTACTTCCAGGGTATTCCTCCGCCTCATATAAACAAAGCTTAACCAAGTATAGACAATGACACCTAAAGGGACAACGCACCGCATTCGTGCGCACTCAGTTTAATATTTAGCATAAGAGCTATTTCTTACTAGGTATTATCAATACACCTGTTTTACCACTGATTTTCATTTACTTAATTACTCATTAAATAATATAATTTCTTGGTAAACTATGAGTAAAAGTTATAATAACCAAAAATAATGTACTTTTGTGTTAACAGAAGTATAAAATGCTTGTGATACATGGCGTATTTAGGAAATAACCAAACACGTAATCCACTGTGTGATTTTTCAAAGGTTGGATTTAAAAAGTGTGAATAAACCGCGAATAGACTATAGGAGGCCCGTTTATGGTACTGCCTACCAGCTGGCAGCTGTCAAATTCAAATAGGTTATCCCATGTTAAGGAGATTTTGCCTTAGTGCGTTAATTTTAAAGATAGTCGTTTCAAACAAAATGCATTCTTCGCGAATTTTTTGGGAGAAGATCCCTACACGTGCATATTTTCAATATAGACAAACAGTTATGTACTTTTTGTTTAAAGATCAACCTTAAAAATTCCTTGCAAACAGTCCATAAACGCTGTGGAAACATCTCCGCTGCAGGAAACTTCTCCGAAAAAATTAGTGAAGAATACATTTTGTTTCAAACGCTTATTTATAAAATTAACGCACCGACGCCAAATTTCCTTAACGTGGAATTTCCTATTTTTTTAATTTCGCAGCTGCCAGCAGGTAGGCAGTATCCTTATGCGGTATTTTCACGGCCTCGTGTTCGGCGAGTACGTCATACCTTGGGGGCCTAATCTCGAGATCGCTCGAGTGCAGTTAATATACGAGACGTCTCGCACAGTCCGCAGCGTATACGAGACAATTGTTGTAAGCTCCGACCCCTGGAACTCGGGGAGTACCAGGCAAGAGTATACGAGTGACATTTGGTCATGTTGGTGAACCTGCGGCGATATTAGCGGAACTCGGCCAATCAGAAGCTTCACTTGTATCGCGCGCGTTTGTTTATTTACATTGTACGCGGTAGATTTCGAGCTACGGGGACGAACAATGCCGATTCTACGCGAAGCTTTCTTCGCCACTGTAACAAGAAAATTATCGTTTCTGCGGCAGTTAAGATTATCCACGTCACAATAACCTATTCTTTCAAACATTAAAAAATTGCATCAGGCGTCTGTAACATTTGGCAACAATAAAAATACACTAAATAAATTTAATATAAACTGAATGTTTGCTTTTTCATTTTGAATAGAAAAAAGTTATACCGCTATTTTCAGGCGAGAGTCGTGGGCTGGTAATTTTTTTGACTGGGTTCAAATCACGCTTAAGTACAAAATACTTTAACTTTTTTAATATCACTTTTTATACACTATAACACCCACATAACAAAAGTTTAAATACATTTTCATTATCTCTTTGTATTTTAAACGGAAGGTACAGAAAACTAACTTGGAAATAAACGGAGAGGTTCCGTGAAATATACGGAAAGTCCGTTTCTGAAAATCAATGTGTCCGTAATTTTACGGAGAGTTTTCGGACACTTCTGGATAAATTTTTACCAGCACTTTTCTGTAAAATGGAGGAAATTGTTTTTAACATTGCAGGGATTGGTCAGTAAAATTCTTACCTGTGGAAATTGCATACAATTTAATTAAGAGAAAACAGTTGTGAATCATACATCGCCATAATGTTTACATTGCATTATAAATAATGTTTACATTGCATTATAAATAATGAAATGTGAATGCATATGATAAGTTGCTCATTGTTTGGAGAGTATTAGCAGCTACGTGACACTTTGCTAGACGTCGTGTTTGAGTAAGAGCAACTGTGAAGTCCATAGACACTTTTAGTATAGTAATCTTAACCTGTTGCCACGTAATTCAACTTCTTCCAATTCTTCTATTACCATTACATTCATCTATTCTTCGGCGATAATAAATGCAATTTGCGACTGATGTTATATAGGCTACTTATCACATGCTACACTATTCAATTACTTACCAAATGAGTATCTAGGCTACTGCCTGTTATAGGCTAACCTAAGTACTTATACTCGACTGTGGTCTATATTAATAACAAGTTTGTGAAATAATAATACCATATGTTATTTACAGAGTTTTATATGCAAGACTGACTAAATAATAACTTATGACGTCTAACCACCCATCTACGAGTCACTGAACAATAATGAACACTTTTACTCATAACCTCATTTGCACTCTCAACAAGTTCTTAATTTGCGTAGGATTATACATTCGGCACAGCATAAATGATGTGTAAATTGAATACGCACAGCTTCAACAGTCATCTTATGTCTAATAATTGTTTGTATTGATGCCCTAATCGTTTACGACTCCACATCTCGCACGGTGATGATCGAGAGAGTGGCCACTCGCACGGTCGAGACGTATACGATGGCTCTCGTATGGTTCGATCTTACCGTTTTCTAAAATTGTGCGAGTTACAGTCGCAATTCGAAGATTTCGTATACGAGTGCAGTTCAATCTTAGCCTCCCTGGGGTGTCTGTATAGCTGCGGGCTGTAGGAAACCCTTGCCTTGTGTGTGTCAAGCATTTTCGGGGGGCGATACGCCTTGGTGCGATCCTCCCCGCCCGTGTACTCTGTGATCAAAGAGGCCGAACCGTCAACAGGTGTTCGGAGTGGTGAGGGACGGCCAGTCGAAACAGCTGCCCGCGTATCGTCACGGAGTACCGGCGGGTACATGACGTCACCTTGCTCGTACGAACATGCGCCGGCGGGAAGGCAACTTTGCGACATTAGGGTACGGATGTGGAAAGAAAAAAATTATCGGTATTATTTATATTGGCAATTTATAAAAGTGTCGTTTTTCAAAACGGTATATCGGGGAAAATAAATAAATTTTCGATACATGGAATCCTATATTTTATATATTAAGGACTTTACAAATGTAAAATTGCATGGAATATCTATATATTACATATTGAAGACACGAGGTATTTCAGAGAGATGTGGTGCCTGTTTTTGGTGGATGTTGTTTAAGTAAATATTGCAATTTTGAATTCAATTTCTGTATTAATTACAGAACTTATTAAAAGAGCATTTTAAAAATATTCACTTCCATTATCTGGAAAAAGATATTGATTTCGATAAAAAAATCGTTTAAATATATCGACGTTGTATATCGATATATCGTTGGTACAATATCGTCATTTCGATATATACCCATATGTTTTCAACATCCCTGCATTAGGGATCGAGGCATGATGTTGGGAGCCAAGCAAGGAGAAGAGACGCAAGCATAAGCGGCAGCCGTGATGGCGCCGGCGAAGGACGCTGAGTAGAGCGATGATTACCGCTAACCGACGCCCGGCCGTCGTTAGGGTACGGCAGATGACGCCCCGAGGCCTCAAGAGAGCCGAAGCGTCGTGCCGATCAACGGAGCGCTCCGCGTCACAGGAGGTAAAACTGCTGCTTACGCCGCCAACTCCAGTACCGGCATTGGCCAGAAAGTGGGTTTGGAACGCCGTCCGCCAGCCAGCCGGCGACCCAGCCTATACGGGAGAATGCAGAAGCCAATCAGACACGAAGCCTGTTCCTGCAAACCAGCGTCTCGTCAGCCCGCGGAAGAAACACGGCCAAAGCAACGTATAGTCCATTCACAGTCACTTCACACATTTTCTGAATTCCCGCTAACGTTCTGTTTCCAGGTTACCCACCTGCTTCATACCAACAAAGCTTAACTAAGTCTAGAAAATTACACCAAAAGGACGACAACACACCGCATTCTTGCGCACTCAGTTTAAATACTGTTCACGATAAAGTGAGCACTTTAGAAATTAACCTTAGTAAAAAGTCACTGCCCCTGTGTGCAAATATTTTAACGGGAGCACTGAGCGATATTCGCCCACTAAATCTGGACTTTCTTAACAATTTCACAGTTTCATTTCACCGACGGATGAAAAAAGTCATGAGGCCCATAGAAATGCTAGTTTTACATAAGGCGGAGGAATACACAACGTGTATACAAGTAGATTTTATGCAGGGCTTTCAAAAGTGCTCATTTTACCGTGAACAGCCTATAATAATATTTTGCATGAGAACAATTTCTTATAGGCTGTTTGCGGTAAAATGAACACTTTTGAAAGCCCAGCTTAGCATCTACTTGCATGCACGTCGTGTATTCTTTCGCATTATGCAAAATTAACGTTGCCATGGACCTCATCACTTAATTTATTCATGCGTCAGTCAGGTGAATCTGCGGAATTATTTGAAAAGCAAATATATTACAAATCTGATAATTTTTACACTTCGATACATTATAAAAAAAGTGAGCGAAAGAAATAATATGCGTTTTTTACAAAAGGTTACTTAACAGTTTTTATTTGACGTTAAGGAATGTAACTACTTTCCATCCATCGTTGCCAACTTTACTGGGCGCATGTCACTCAGTGCGCCCGTTAATGTATATAAGGAGGCAGGGTCAGTGACTTTTTTGTAGGGTTCACTTCAAAAATGTTCACTTTTTCGTGAACAGCCTTTATTGTGAATTACCATCACACCTATTTTCTACCCTTTTCTGTTAAGACAAGTATACAAACACTTGTGATACACGGCACGTTTAGGAAAGAACCAATCACGTTGCACATGAGGTGATTTTTTAAAGCTCTGAATAGAAAGTTCCAAAGATACCGCGAATACGCTATCACAGCTGCGCAAGAAATCCAATTCCAACATCCAAAAATGGAATTTTATTTTTTGTCATTGCAACTGTCAAAACCACGTTGTTTGCAACAATGGTAGGCAAACGTGTTCACATACACGCGAGCATTGCATTCTTAGTTTACACCTGAACAATATTCAATGAAACTACGATATACACTCATGTGCTCAAGTTTACTGTTTCATAACATGATTTTCACAGTTATGTCCACAATTCAAGAGCTAATACTGGGTACGTGCGGAAAATAAAATCTGTCTATCTCATCTTTAGTCCGCACGTGTCCTGCAAAACGCTTTTAGCAGCAATTTACCTGATGGGGGGTGGGTAGGGGGGGGGGGGATGACATTAACTCGAAAATTATGTGTGAATGTATCTTCCACCATGTTAGTATAAAATATCTCTCTGTCCTTCACAGACATAGATACAGTTTAACCATTCTGGTACTGTCTATCAAATTCTAGAAATAATACTGCATAACATGAACCATCTATCAAATAAAGCAATTATTTATTTGATAATTTTAATGAGCCCAATGCACCATATGTCCTGTAACATATGAAAGGGCATTTTATTGGGAAAAAGTTCGTCACTCCACTATCTGATAGCCAACCAATAATGATACTTCGCGTAGTACATTAAGAATGTCCCTGCAGCGACCGATACAGGAAACTACTTGTTTGTCTTCAGCGCCAGTCTTCATTATACCGGCTCTTTCAGTCACAAGTACACGGTTCACAAAACGTTGAATATATCAGAATTCATGATGTCATATTGAATAAAAGTCGTTTACACGTCATATTGTACTCCAAATAGCACATAAAGTGGAAGAAAAAAAAAAAAAGCATCCTTTTACATCATTCCGGTGTGAAACAAACAGAAGGAACAAATTGGAATACAACTTAAAGGCATCTCATCATTTTCAATAACAAAAAACAAGGTCTTCTCAGATGCATTGACAAACTTCAGTAACTTTTAGGACCTTCACGATTCCTAGAGCACGCTTGTATCCGACGAGGCATGCAAAAAAACACGACAATTAAGTTTTCCCCGGGCAAATTTATTGTCCCGTTATTAAATTACGGTTATTTTTAAGACCTGAGGCTGAACCTAACGTGTTTGTGTGCGTGCAGAATGCATTTCGCTGGAGGGGAAGACGCCATGTTTACACGATTCACACAATATAGGTACGATCCACTCTTACTAGAAACAAAAAATATTACGTATTAGTTGGTGAACGGGGAACATGCTAAACTTTTTGCGAGCAGTATATAAAACTTCATACGCTGATAACTCGCTCATATTTTTAGAACTGTATTTGTACAATATTTTTTTCTGAAACATCTCAACAACCAGTGAGCGAGGTATGTTATGGTTCATGTCATTCCCAGCAGCTGTTGGTCATGTACCAAAGGGTAAGCTTCAACATATAATGGCATCGAACACTACACATGTAAAAGAGAGTTACCTTACGCTGACTTCCGGTTGTGTACAGGTTGGATTATCGAAGCACTTCCCGAATAACACATACTGGACACTGGCTCAACTGATTGGAAGCACCGACACACTAACGACGAACATTTCAGATTTATTGTATAGCGATATTGACCAAATGCAGTATTGCAAGTCAATTTTCGTTAATTTTAATTGCTGTTTCCGTAATTACGACACATCACAGACACTAGGAGTGGAGATTATTTTTCAAACAGTTGGAGTTGGAGTGTCATAAAACTTTCTAATTTAATTCCTTTTGAGTGAAATTAAACCAGAAATGAACCAAATACTTAAACACTGGGGTGACAAAGAGTTTCAATCCTGCGGAAAGATAAACTTTCAAAGATCACGGCCGAGCGAGTGCACTTTTTCGTTCTCTTTCCAAACCTTTTTGCTTCCTTTGTTTCTCTTTTCTTTCGCGTGCGCGTGTGTATGTATTTTTTTTTCTCTGATCCAGCTAAAGCGATTTTAATTAAATATATATAATTTAACACTTCAACGACAATACGCCCAAAAAAGTTTTGTTCTAAACTACTGCGTAAATATTGAGCCTTTGCGAATATTTCTCAATATACATTATGTTCATATATGTCCAAATCAGTAATCTAATTTTAGAAAAGTCAGACCCTTGCGAAGCCCTTGAACTCAAGGACGTAGCAAAGCTGGAATTACCCCAATCCCAGAAAAGTCTGAACATCAAAACAATGGCACAAAATGCCAGGAAGTGAAATTCATTGAGCAGAGGAGGCGTATTATTATTTGAAGTGATCGAAATAGTATTAAAACACATGAAGTATGTAGAAAATTTGAATTTTATTATTTTCGTTTTTTTCTTGCTTTGTTCCAACAAACAGTACATTATTTGGGAAATACTCCATATGCAAATAAACCTCTCTAAAGAGAAAATACAATATTTGGTACATGTATATAATATATCTTTACAGAATACTCTAGAAAAATACTTGTAATATTTACTGCCACGGGCAGCTATATCTATAATACCATCCAATTTACTACAAAATTCAGGAACATTAAAAGTCAGATTAATCCGCCAGTATAATATGTCTGGTTAAAGCCACGCACAAGCAAAATTCCTTTAAAATCATTCTAAAAGTCTAATCTGTATTTTTGACCTAACAATGTTTAAATTCTGGCTAACATGCAATCCAAAGGCCATACTAAATAACTTATTATGAACAAGAGAAATTCCAACATGAAAACATGTGATTTAAATTAACAATACTTTTATTTTTCTGGCTAACTGACCATCCAAAGGTCATTCACTATACAAATACTTTCGCACTGAATTATTTCTCTTGGCTACCCGTACATGATTCGGACAAAAATCCATTTATTTAAAATGCCATTTCATCTTGCAATAAACTTTAACATTAGGCAACAATTAATTTTTCTATTTAATAGTTCACATTTTTAGTATATGGCAACATTGAAAAACATTTTTAAAATATTACCTCCAGGCTGGATGAACATGCCTACCTTCCAAAATTTATAGCTCACAAACATTAACTTTTAAATCATCCTCGCATACCACTGACCCAAAGCAACTGCTCACGAATGGCGAGCCTTACCTTCAAAGGAAATTATTCCCTTTTGAAAAAAAAAAAGTTCCTGCTCAAAAACGACTGCCTAGAAAGCATTCTAAAATTGGAAGTTGTTTCCTTGTCAGATTCCAATCAAAAGAAAATATTTGCAAAATTATTAGTACTTTGAAAAAGAACTAAGCCTTTTCAGGTATCTATCTTTACGTCAAAGTGACATCATGACCTATGCTTGCTTGAAGAGCCTAGCATTTCCTTGAGGTATATTTACAGCTACATAACTTATATACATGGATGCTCCCTTGAGGCCGAACATCTGACCTTGACCGAGCATTTACACTATATTTAAAAATTATCATATATATATATATATATTATATATATATATAATATATATAATATATATATATATATATATATATATTTTTATATATATATATATATAACACACACACAAGAACAACTCAATTACTTGTTATAGGGGCGAACACAAATCATTCCCCAATAACAAAGCATTTTTATTCTCCTTTAAATTAATCCACCAATGGGGACGTATTTGCCAAAATAAGGAGACATCAATTTTTACTTGGAAGTGGGGTGTTCTAAAGTTCATTAGGCCTTAGAGGGATCTTCATTAGAATGGCCAATCACAGCTGTTTTCTTCAAAAATGTCCAAATAAGGGAGGTACTGCATCACTCATCGGCGGAAAGATCGTCAGCTCAAACTTCATGCTAGCTCAGGCGCACGTGACGTCACACGCGCCAGTGGGTGAAGGCGGAACACTAGCGCTTCACGCCCCTGCGTATGCGGAAGCTGGTACCGCGGCCCTCAGTTGTTACCAGAGCCATGATCACACCTGTTGTGCGGCGCAGGACGTGAGTTCATTATTAAAAAGTGCCATGAAAAACGGGTTCCCAGCCACGCTGCGCCGCGCCACACCAGTGTCAGCATGCAGCAAACAGGTTTGCCAATATCTAGTTTTAGGCAAATTCCACCAAGTCCAATACATCAATTTTCATTATTGAAAGTTCCAGAAATGTTTCGTGCGGCAGCCAACGAACTTCGGACGTTGTCAAGTTGGTCGGGTTGAACATGCGCGGATAGCAAACAACAAAATCACGTAGTTTTAGATGCAGTTGTCTCAAAAGTTATGTCTGGGTATTATTTTGAAAATACTGGAAACTATCTACTTCAAACATAGTTCAGCAATATATTGTGATAAATCTAATATTTATTCATTCATCACTGAAGCAACCTTGTGTTTATTTTCGTTTCAACTTCAATTTTACACTTACCAATCCAAAATCAGAGCGAGACTACTAAATTAAGACCCATAAACACATTTAATCTAAAGAACATAACTGCAATCATGGCAATATAAACAGTAAAACAAAGTCTGTTATGATACAAAATATTAAACGAACATGAACAGACAAAAGTGAGAAACACGAGGAAAATTCATGAAGCTGGAAGAAGATTTCGCCACGACATAGAAAAGTTATAAAATAGAAATCCCTTCAAAATCACTTCGAATTACCAAATGCCTCAACGGGGCCGCGGTGGCGTAGTCGCCAGACAACTAGCCTCCCACTCAGACGAACCGGGTTCGATTCATGGCGGGGTCGCTCCCGGATTTTCGCATGTGGGAATCATGCCGGACGACGTCGCTTGTCGGCGGGTTTTCTCGGGGATCTTCCGTCTCCCCCCGCCCCAACACATTCTCTACTCTACCCCAGCTGTGAGAGGGGTGTGAGTCAGTCTAAAGGAGAGGGAGTTGAATGGTTTGAGAATCAATGAAATTCCGTATACATATCGAAATAGTATTGTCGTTCTCTATGTCTGATAATTAAAGAAGACGATTATTTTTATCTATTCAACTATAGTCCGCTTAAAACACGCATTTAATTAATCATACTGTCCTTGTGAAGTAAAAATAAGTTTGCATTTCTCCCCACCAATATCTCTGAAAATTGATAATAGACGTGGTGGGTTGCCACACTTCAAAGGGGACCAATCCGCTGGAGAAGTCTGGGGAACACAGCTCCACGGATTACTTATAATCAGAGACCTGCAAAATTCGCGTTATTATTTTGGGGACACAGTAAACTTCAAACACACGTACTTTTGCAATAGATTTATCATTTAACTATACTATATTTAACACGTCCTGGGTAACTCTGCGCCAGTAAATGAACACTTCACAATTATGTAGTCAAATCACGTGCAATGAAGTAAAAAAAAAAAGGAGTAACTTAAAACTATGCGGCAGCCAATGGGGAAACGACGCCAGTTCGAGTAAATACATCACAATGAAGTTTAGCCTGATGACAAATAATAACGCGAATTTTGCAGGTCCTTACTTATAACACTCGACAAGAATGTTAACATGGGGGGGGGGGGGAGGCGGTGTCGAAATTTAGTGACGTCTTGTGGTCGGATACTTTTCGACACATAGCTGGTGGCCCAGTTACAGACCGCAACGACTCGTACATACTATTTCTTTTTTTTCCCTTTTGACAAACTACCGAAAAATAAGTTACGTGTCGAGGGAGGAAAGAGAAACGCGGCAGCGGATTGGAGGGAGCGGAAAGGAGAAATCAATTGAACGAGTCAGAGGCTAGTGATTTATCACGCGAAACACGACATATTCCGAACCCGCACCCCCGAAGCAGAGAAGTACACTGTAAAAGTTTCCCGTATTATAAAAATTATTCTTTGGAAACTAGCTGCCGAGATTATTTTTGTGACACTCGTACAAATTAGATCAAATTTTACGACATGTTATTGTGAAACGCGCTGAACTAATAGTGTATTTTAACCATAAATTTAAGATGAGGTAGGCCGATCACGGAGGCTGCGCACAACTAGTCCACGTGTCCCAACATTGAACTGCTTTTCTGCCAACACGTCTAGCAAAAACAGCGTGGATTGGATTTGAGGTTAGAACAATGATTAGTAAACAAGTGTTTTGGTATGTTTTCATACTTCCTCTTGCAAATTTGTAAATGCAGTTTGATCAAACTCACACTGGCGAAAGTATGATATTCATATACAAGCACTTGTCATTTAAAAATTAAAATATAAAAAAACACGTTCATAACTGTTGACCATGTGACTTTGACAGCTGTATTCCTTTGGGGTAGGTCAATGTTGGGCACATGCGCAGACGACGGGTAAGCGGTCTACCTCATATTTAGTATGCGATTTTAACACGCAAGTACTGTATACGTCAAGTGCATAATAAACAGGATTAACAATTATGTACGATCCAAAAAACGATGTGTTGCAAAGGCACAATACTTCAAATGCAGAGAAAAACGAAAGTCTTTGGAAATTAAGATTATAAAAAATTGATTGCAAATCAGGGTAAAATGGCATCTCCACTTGGATTGGAACGTAGCTAGCAACGTAATGCAATGGTGGTGCCCTATAGCCTTGTGCGCGAACCCTGGTATAGGCTGTCCACGGTAAAATGACCACTTCTGAGACCCTCGTTACTTTTTTCCTTTCAACCATTTTTTATCCTTTAACCACCTTTTAGAATAAATATTGCCATGTGAGCATCAAAAACAGTATGTATATTCCACCTCACTCGGAAGTTAACAGCTAAGGCTAAAATAAAACAAATTTATTGACTACTACTAACCATGAGAGGGCTTTTAAAAGTGCTCACTTTACCGTGAATAGACTATAGCGATTTGTTTGAAACGAAGGAGACTGAATCTATAGCAATTAATAAAACAACTGTATCTGTAGCAGGGCGTGCATACATTTTTACAAACAGATTGAGTAAAAATCGATCGATTTCACTCTGACTTGAGATGGTTAAGAATGTTGGATACGCTTAAAAGATACAGTAATCGGGCGTTAAAATATCGATTTCTTTTCAATATACTGTATTATAACTGTTAATCTACATAACATGCCTAGCTGTCATTCAATTGAAATAAACATCAAAAAAACATGCATAACAAAAATACCGAATGTTAAGACTTCAATTAGACGACCTTGGTAACTGACATCGGATGTATTAATTTAGCTCTAGCATACACATACAAAACTTGTTTATTTAGACGTGGAAATTAATTCAGCACATTTTTGCTTAATACTTTTACTAATAACACAGTGCCTAAACTGTTTAAAGAATCCCTTATGTTTGTCTAACATTATTACCGAATGTTAAGACTTCAATTAGACTACCTTGGTAACTGACATCGGATGTATTTATTTAGCTCTAGCATACACATATAAAACTTGTTTATTTAGACGTGGAAATTGATTCAGCACATTTTTGCTTAATACTTTTACTAATAACACAGTGACTAAACTGTTTAAAGAATCCCTTATGTTTGTCTAACATTATTACCGAATGTTAAGACTTCAATTAGACGACCTTGGTAACTGACATCGGATGTATTAATTTAGCTCTAGCATACACATATAAAACTTCTTTATTTAGACGTGGAAATTGATTCAGCACATTTTTGCTTAATACTTTTACTAATAACACAGTGACTAAACTATTTAAATAATCCCTTATGTTTGTCTAACATTATTACTTCATTTTAAAAGGTCTTTTTTAAGGCAACGGTCTTGCCAATAACGTCTACGTACGAAGTGCTTCACATAAGTGTACAGTAAAGGCTGTTCACGATAAAGTGAGCACTTTTGAAAGCAACCTTAGAAAAATGTAACTGCCCCTACCTGCATATATTTTAACGGGCGCAGTGAGCGACATGCGCCCAGTAAGGTTCGTAATGATGGAGGGGAAAGAAGTTCCATATATTAACGTCGAATAAAATTTGTTAGGTAATCATTTGTGATAACTTAAATTATTTCTCTCACTGTCTGTATGTTTCAATGTACATGTGTGAAGGACTGATCAGATTTGTACAATATTTACTTTTCTAATGATGTCACAGTTTCACTTGATCGACGCATGAATATACTGATGAGGCCCATGTCAATGTTAATTTTACATAAGGCGGAAGAACACGCAGCATGCACACAAGTATAGTCAATTCCCGATTGGAAGCGACTTATGTAAATAAACCTTTCAAGGCATAACATGTCACCTGTTTTTTTTTTTTAATAACCAGTATTCCACACACATATAACACTGTGGTTAACTTTAGAGTACTGTATTATTGAATAAATGAACCTTTACCTTAATATCTTCTATAACTTGTAATATTTATTTATTTTTTAAATATGAATTAACAACAGCGAGAGTAGCGACGTTTGGCAACGACCGGTAAAAAAAGTTCACAGTTAAAATATTATTATAACCTCGTTTTTAGTATACTATTTGTAAATTAAACGGTGCCTATTGAAATATTAAGGTAGCTCCGATGGCAACACATCTAATTTTTACAGTTTAAAATTACAGCGGAAAATATCGTGAGTAGGCCGCAATGGTACACTATTGTTTTATCGAGCGAGAAAGCATCTGAAAAGCTGTCTGCTGGGCGAGGCTTGTCGCTTTCTCTCTCTTTCTTCGTCTCTTTCAAACTTGGGAAATTTCACTTCGCTAGTAAGCAAATAAATTATAAATATTTTCAATTGCAGCATATTTCATACTTATTACAGTAAAATAATGATTTTTGAATTTGTAATTTACAACTGAAAAGAGATTTCAGTGTTTGAATACGTATTTTAATGTATTTAGATATGATGGCGGGGCAGTTACCTAGTGAATTTGGCAGACGTGGCGAGCCATGACATGGCGAGTAGCTGTTTGCCAAACGAAACGTAAATTATTCGTACTCGGAAAAATTCTTCAAATTAATACATCACGTTTGTAGACTTTTTTTTTTCTAGGCAAGTTACGATGTTGTGATAAATCTGTGTTTCCACGACAATAATAAATACACTGTGACGTGTTTTTCGTTAATCATTGCCACTGTGAAATGGCGTGCCTTTGTGAATTGGGGTCGATACGCTGGCCCTGTGTGTGCGTGATTTCAAATATTTGATTAGCACTATTTATACGTTTTAAATGTGAACTGTTTTGTGACGAAGTTATTTATTTACATCCACGTCTGTTTATTTATCACAACGTTGTACCTTTGCCCTAAGGGGCACGACTGTGTTTCAAACCCCTTAGGGCAAAGGTACAACGTTGTGATAAATAAACAGACGTGGATGTAAATAAATAACAGTAAGAACTGTCTTCAATTCAGGCATTTTTAAAACGTCATAAAGCTGACCTAAATAACGTTGGAGGTCTAAACTGTGAATATTAATACGGAATGGTTTTTGGAATATGACAGAATTCTTTGAAAATCTGTAAACAGTAAACAACACATTTGACAAATATCAAAGTAGGAGTCACATTTCAATGTTTATTTTTAGGTGTAGCGAAAGTATACGAACATATGTACACACACACGCACAATGGCATGTAAACATTCATTTTGACAGATGCTACATGGCAGTCACATGGCAATGTTTGTTTATATTTGGCGGGAGGATACGAAACGGGCCTGCAAGTAGATATTTAGCAGGGCTCCGAGAAAGTTGCTTCCAATGGGGAATGGACTATAGATATTAAGCAGGGCTTTCACAAGTGCTCATCTTACTGTGAACAGCCTATAATAAAATTAAGGCTCACCTCAAATAGGTTAACAAATAGGACGGAGCAGGCCTACCTTTTTGAGATCTTTGTTGGGCTCTCCTTCGTCCGCCTTCCTCTTCTCGCTGCCTCCTTTGCTGGCGTCTGCTCCTCCTGGTCCTTTGTCCTTCTCCACGACCTGCGAACAAACATGCAACTCCATCAGTTCTCACGCTCCCACATGAATCCGCACACATTCACCTCGCAGACATTCCCGAGCGAGATAGCACAATGGTAAACAATCGACTCGCATTCGGGAGGTCCCGGGTTCGATTCCCGGCTCGGACATCCTGATTTCGGTCCCCAGGGGGTTTTTCCGAAATGTCTCCAAGCGAACGCTGGGATGG
The DNA here is from genome assembly GCA_029891345.1 of Dryococelus australis. Classification (NCBI taxonomy): domain Eukaryota; kingdom Metazoa; phylum Arthropoda; class Insecta; order Phasmatodea; family Phasmatidae; genus Dryococelus; species Dryococelus australis. Next base: position 30,483,190 of record CM056998.1, on the reverse strand, counting down.
CTTCTTGAGGCCATTTCACAAGATGAAACTTTTTTTTTTAAATTCAACCAATTAAATTTAACTTACTGAAAACATGCATTACAATAGATTTGATTTAACAAAAATTGATTTAGCCATCTACTTCAAAGTTTTGAAAGGTTTTTCACACATGCAGCTGTATTGGATAAATATTATTCATGTGGCAACTTAAGAATTTAACACAAATATTTCGGTTAAAAAATTATAAATAAGTTAAGTAAATTAATTTACACCTCCACAAACACGCACTATATAAAAATACTTTGTCAAAATCAAAACAAGCATGTTTTTCTAGTACGATATTTTACTTTCCATGAAATAAATATATGCAAGTAATTCTGTGGCTCAAATACCGATCAATTACTGCATTAAGATACTACACTTTACAGCCATACTGTTTGTATAATTCGAAGAAATTGTTCAATAAAGTATAGAACATGTTCTAAAGTAACATTTTTGAAGGAATTTAAGTCGTTCAATGGCTTGAAAGACAAAACGGCCGCGATCATGACGTCCGAGTGACGCCATACAGCATTAAATGAATTGGATTCCACGAACGTGAAGAATGGAAGTGTACTTCGATGGTGTGAAAGTACCTTTAATATGGACCTTGGACAATTCCTCCCCTATATCCTGAAAATAGAGTGCCCATCCCCTTCTATTACAGCCTCCTTACCGTTTGGGGGCACTGAAAACACCGAATAAGAATAATTACATTTCCCATTTCACCAAGGAAAAATACTGCCTAAACCAATATACTATTTTTCGGTGTATTCAAAAAAATAATTCAGAAAACTGCATAAATAAGGGACCCGCCTTACCAGGGGCTGTTTCCTGCGCGTATGAAGGAGAGTAACAAGCTGGCATACCATGCGCACCAAGTACGCCATCATCGCTATACGCAAGGCCATCATCGCTATACGCAAGGCCATCATCGCTATACGCAAGGCTCTGAGCTGGCGTGCACTGTTCTCATCGTGATGCGTGTAGCTGTGGGTCTTCACATTCGAACCCAGTGTACACAATTGTGTGCATTACGCACGTCAAGATAATTTTTGGTCCATACTGCACACTGCGAAGCTCAATGACCAGTCATCTTACCAGTGGGTATATGATTCTCAAACCGTCTTACTGGCCTAGGTCATAAATGGATCATATTACTGTAGCCTAACACAGAGCCTACAGTTCATTGGCTGTGGCAACGAAACAAGTGTTATGTCGACTTAAGTACAGCACGCATCACAATTTTTTTTGCACGACTATAACCGTAAATTAAAGTGAGTCTGAACGGGTTAATGTAGATTGTGTATTCCGGGCCTTCATGTATTTTTATATTAGCTTTATTTATTTTTACATTTCGAGATATGGCGCATTCGAAAAGAAATGTTATAGCTCCTGTTGGAGTGCTCCGAAATGGTGTTTCGAGTGTGCGTGACGTCTTGGAATAACTCGACAAGTGTTGTCTCGAGTGTATGTTCATGTTGTAGATTAGCACGTCGCGCAGTGACGTAAGAACACATGTATTTCAAAACACTTCCGCGAGCCGGTTCATGCGCCGGCTAGGCGGGATCCCTGAACAGAATGAGACGAAAGACAAAATTAAAAATATCGCAACAAAACACGCAGTTGGCATTACTGAAGATAAAGCAATAAAATTTTAATTCAAACAATAATAATGCTGGAACAACTGCCTACAGTTAGTTGCAAATATACGGGGCGACAAAGCGAATGTTCCTCTTGAAGTGCAGATGTTAGGTTTCATGACAGGTACCCACAAAGTTCCCCGGTCTTTATGCCTACATGCGGGAACATATAGGACTTGTACGGTATTCGGACCCACAGCCTCGATACGCCTTCGCTCTCACAGCCCCACATACAATATTTAAGCGGTCCAACATTACTATTTCCAGGCTGCTGACAATGTGGCGAAATAGCTTACGCTTGGCTTCGCTTCGGGTGATTCGATGATTTTTCTACTTGCGAAGTTTGGTATTGGCTGTAACTCCTCCAGGACGTGTGATAGTGTGGCGTAGAATTACAAGCAGCAAAACCAGACACGTAGAAGACCCCTATAACCTAATAAGACAAATTTTAAAAACAATTTACTTCTGCTATTTCCTAATACATAATTTAGTCAAAATACATTGAGGTAATCTAATAAACAAATAATGAAATAGTAAATAACTAAAGCCCGTCTAAAACAATTAATTTAATGATAAAGGTAACTACAGGCTGTTCACTGAGCGCTTTTGAAATTCCTGCTAAAGATCGACTTATCTAGACATTGTATATTCCTCCACAATATGTAAAATTAACATTGCAGGCCTGATCACTTAATTCATAAGCCGGTCACACGCAAAACTGTGAAATTATTAGGAAAGTAAATATTTCACAACTGTGCTAATTCTTATATATATATATATATATATATATATATATATATATATATATATGTATCTATGTGTGGTGTGTGTGTTATAAAAATGCATCAAAAGAATTCATCTGAGTATTCACTTTAATTCAACGTTCAGACATGGAACTATGTTCCCGTCCGTCGTTACCAAGTTTACTGCGCGCATGCCGATCAGTGTCGCCTGTTAAAATATACGCAGGTGGGGGGCAGTGATATATTTCAAAGGTTGGTTTCAAAATAGCTCAATTAACCGTGAACAGCCTACAAGTTTTTTGGTGTTTCTCTTCTTCAGCAAAACAATTCGCAGAATTATTCGCTTCCCGTGACTGACGTTAACAAAGTGAGATACGATCAATGCAAATTAAACGTAGTCGTCAAGGGGAGGGCCTCGCAGAACAGCGGAAACCTGCGAATTACTTCAGTCATCTGGATCGACAAGTTTACCAGTGACTTATAATGCATTTCAGTGAGTTGACTAGAAACATTTACATAAATTTTCTTAGAACTCTGTTAATACCGGAATGGCTTATTAGCAATGTGCGATCAATATTATTATCAGTCCTATAACCACAAAAGTTTTAACACGTGAGAGAAAGGCGACACTGGGAATATTATCCTGAAGTTAAAATGCTCGTTTTAAAACCACTACGTAGGAATATAATAAAATGTGTTTCTCTTCTAGGAGTAAATGAGTGGAAAACTACAGTGAGAATGATTTCTGTAGCAACTACGACAACATTTCAGCAACAGCTATCCATGAGGTACAACTCGGGTCCATGAGGTACAACTGGGGCCCATGGGTTTGTGGTTAGTAGAACGGTACTTACAGATATGTCTGTGCGAGAGCACTTCGATATCTTTTTGAATCGTATTGATGCCAACGGTCGTATGAAGTAGATATGTACGTAGTATCCCAGCGTTGCTAATGCCGATATCGGAAGATGTCTGTGGTGTAAATACCAGAACGTTTATCGGAAGATGTCTGTGGTGCAAATACCAGAACGTTTATCGGAAGATGTCTGTGGTGCAAATACCAGAACGTTTATCGGAAGATGTCTGTGGTGCAAATACCAGAACGTTTATCGGAAGATGTCTGTGGTGCAAATACCAGAACGTTTCAAGGAGAACGACAGAGAAATACAAAACATAGTTGCTGTTCATCAATGTCTATGAGATGAAAAATGTTTTATATAATCAGTTTTTGTTTACTTACATCGATGTACCCAAAAACGTTGATGTCGCAGTACTGAGGAATACGACGCAACGCTTGGATACTATAAGCTGAATCTCAATTCCAACTTTCACAAAAATATCGTTTCATGAGCGACTAATCAAAATATCGCACTTTCCTACCCAAAACATTATGGTCCGGCGGAAGCGTGGTTCAAACAAATTCTCGCGAAAAGAAAGGAAGATGCGAACAACAAAAGACCAAACATAAAACCATAACCGTCATTACCATTGCATCAAATTCACACGAGTGTCTCTGATGCGGGATACCATTTGAACCCCTCCGTCATATTCCAACGATAAATTAATGTTCCGCAGCTCTGACGCGGTCCTTGAAAACATTAACTGCAAACAACAGTGCGAAACATGCACGCGATTTGCGCTGTGCGAAAATACACAACCAACCACGCCCAATTCATTTCCCGTAATCGAATCAGGCAGCGGCCATTCATACCGCTCAACGCTAATTCGATTTTTTTTTATACTGACCGAGCAATTTCAGCAAGTCAGCTTTTCGGTCCTGTTTTCGATGAGAAATTGATGGCTCCGATGCGAAGGTGCTTGAACCAGGGCCTTTTTCGCTAGACTTCCGGGCCATGGATAGATGATTAACGACCTGCATTCGGATGGCATTCTGCTGCGGCTGAATCAGACTACACGTGGAAAAGTTAAAATATGGATCCTTATCACGAAATGATCCTACAACACACGCCCCAACTGCTGCAGAGACCGAAAAAAAAAAAAAAAAAGATTGTATTTTACAGTACTCCACAATCATCATCTGAATAACAAAACCAGGCAGGAAGTAGCTTAATTGTTTCATGACCAAGAATGGAAGGTGAAAACCTGAACAAAATCTACAGCATAAAGTTCCCCGCATTTTGTACGCAACGATAACTGTTTAGGATGAAAACCTGAAAAGTAAAGGTGAAAAAAAACCATCCCCTACACGTGAAAGACTACACGAAAATATACATTTCAATAAATCCCCGAACAGCTGAGGATGGAAACAAGTACGCGCCTCTATGGCACGGTAAACATGTTAAACGACACAACACAAACCCTCTGCGAAAGGGGATTATTTCCACAGCGTACAGTGAACAAACCGGAACACGAGGGGCAAAAAAAAAAAAACAGAAAATAATTCATGGTTGGTACAACTGCTGCGAGTTGAATGGCTAACTTCTGCCACTCAACTCACGTACAACTACGTTTTCCTCGTGTTGCTTTTGTAAAACAGACACCAACGATGGTTTAAATAATTTCAATTAGTGTGACGGGTGGCAAGCCGATATACAGCTCTTAGAGACCACGTTTTAAATGTCAGAACTTTTAACCCAGTATAAAAGCTACAGCAGTTTGATAAACAACTATCACTGCTCTGATTCAATGTTTCCATGAACTCGTTCATGTTTAACCTTTATGAGGAAGAGTATTACGTCAACCCTAGCTTTAAACGTAAATCTTATTTGGTGTCTATTAAAGCCTTTGCTTGAACTTATTTCGGCCAACATGCGAAAACAAATATAAACTTGTAATTTAATACGACAAATACATTAATGGCCAATCCGCGATCCCAACTCAGACCTGGTGATCATCACAAAGGTAATTAATGGCCTGTACTAAAGATCAATTCTCTGATACATTATGCAATCTATTAAAACTATAGTCCGTCTCAAATCCAGAATAAAAATGACGAGGGGAAAATAATGCAAATTAAGTTAATCAGACTTGCAATCTCTGGGGCCATTTCTACATGACGTAATGACGGGTTTCCCCGTTTGTTAACGACGCCTGATAAAATACTTGTGGGTGGCTCTTAACATCAAGGTATTGAGAGCCGATGAGGATGAAGCGAGTTGGGTATGGAACAGTGCCGGAATGAAGGGCCGGGAGAAACAGGATGCCCCCGAGAAAACCCACCGACCAGCGGCATCGTCCGGCACGATTCCCACGTGCGAAGATCCGGGAGCGACCCCGCCGGGAATTGAACCCGGTTCGCCTTGGTGGGAGGCGAATATCTAGCCACTACACCACCACGGCCCTCTCAGCCTTCGAGGATGTGCGCCTAAGATTGTTGATTAACATGAACCACGGAAGTTTCGGTAGCGCATTCAGCCATGCAAAGGCCCTGGAAAGACATAAAAGAATATTTCGAATTAGGAAGTGTGGCCACGCTTTGTGATACTTTCAAATACGCGGACTTATTGTATTTGATAGACTTTGCATTTAGGTAGTTAATAATAGAATGTGTTACAATCGCCCGTTTAAAGCGGACGTCTTATTACGGCTGTCAGGATTGGTATTTTGGAAACTTTAATTTCGAAGCTAACAGGATGGTCAGTTTACACCCAACAAAGTAGGACTACGAACGTTATAAAATTTTTATGCATACTGATAAACCCTTCAACACAAACATTATTTATCTCTCGGGTGTTGTAACAAACGGATTTTTCGGTAGTACGAGTACTTCTAAGTAGTAAGATAAATAAAGGAATAAGAATTGCTTCTGTTGAACAATATAAAAACAAACAGATAAGTACAAAATATTAACATGACAAAAATAACAATATAATTATCAAAAGAAAGGATATGGTATCAATAATTACCGTTGCTGGCAAAGTGCAGTGACAACCATAATCTGAATTATTCCGTGGCGCCACGTGAAACAAAGAATCTGTTCGGGCAACATTAAGAGGTCAAAAATTTAATCACACTGTGGTATTCATTTTTTTACATTACTTTCGTGAGTAAATCACATTTAAATCTCTTCATAATTTACGATATACGTAAATGTACTTTAATTATCACACCCTTCTTCCAGCTAAATAAAAAATGTGTGAAAAATTGTTATTTGTAACATTTTTTCCTTAATACAGAGGCATATATATTACAATATATCGTCGCACAGCATATAAAAGTACGGAGCAGTTACTCAAACAGGAAAAAGATATTTGTGTAAGAATAATAACACTTATGGAGAAAGTGTATCAAAACCGTGGCATTAATCTCATTCTGGATGGTAACATTAAACTGTCACCGTGTTTCCCCTAGCAAAGAAATATAGGAAGAGCCAACGTTGGAAGAGACTATGACAATATCCAAACGTGATTTAACTGTTTTTCGTTCAAATGAGCACTCTTGCAGCCAACTTTCGAAAAAAAATAAGTTTCTGCAAATTATCACACGTACATTAATACAAGCTCAGATTGGATTGCTACCAGCAATGCAAAGTGAGTAGTTCGTCGTCCTAAAGTGTAATTATTTAATCGGCAGACAGCAACAGGACATTTTTATTTAGACCTACACTCGTTAAAATAAGAACTGGAACACTGTTGATATATTTTGTTTTCTAACAATTTCACTTTGTCCCTTCATCGACAGCACATTTGAATAGCAGTCATTACGTCCATGCCATTGTTGATTTGTAAACGTGGATGCTTCTGAGTTTTGGCTCCAACGGTTTGAAGTTTTCATGCAGAGTAAAATCCCTCTGACAGACCACAGAGGCATTATGAGGGGAGAGATTATTCATAAACAGTTCACAAGCATGCTTGCGTCTCCAACATTATTTCCTACCTCTCCTGCTGCAATTTTCTCTAGATACAACTCCAATCTGCCTGCTTCGAACGTTTATAGAAATTCATTAGAAAAAATATATGTACACGGTTTTCAAAACCGCGAGTTAGCATTTAATGCCGCAACCTCTTGACTCGGCCCCCCATCTACTTCATTTGCAATTCAAATAAACGTCGATTACGCTGGAATTGTTTCGCACGGGAAGCGTCCGGTTGGAATTCGCCTGAACAGCTATCGACTGTGCGTGCGGTCGAACGAACTCACAAAATTCGACACATCGAAAGGACACGCCGGAAGAATTCACCGACGCGTAATTCCAAAATCCCTGCTCCCATTTCCCGATGGTGGCAGAGGGGTAGGTGAAAGGACGTGGAGGGAATTAAGGTGCTCGATACGCGGTATAATCGGATATTCAGTTAAATAAGTGGCAACGACAAAATTAGCAATAAATATTCAAACAGCCAATGGCACCTACTACTTAACTCGAGGAATAATTAGCATTCGCAGAGAGGTTTATAATTTCGAAGAAAATGTGTACGTCATTAAGCTGAACAAGCACAGCTACAAACAATGCATGAATACACAAAATCTGAAATGCGAACCGAGAAAGAACGCTATTTAGCGATACGGTTCCGCACGCCGTTAAAATATCATTAATAATAATAATAAGACTGGGTGTTTCATGTCTACAACTCGCATAAAACTAGCTGCTATATAATTTTACGCCTCCGTGGAAATTTTTTTTGTTAAACACCAAGTCCTCAACAGAGTCGTCTCAAAAATCCGCTGTAAATTTGCTTAATTAAAATCGCGGCGGATGAATGCAGCGCGAACAAAATTCGCGGAGAGATAAGGGTCGTTCAGTTTTAATTACGTGCGCGCATCAAAGCCCAAAAAAAGATAACACGTTGTAAGGTGGGGCGGCGATGTTAAGAAATTATGCGTCACACTTTCTGGTACTCCAAAAAGTAAAAATAATAAAAGAAATTTCGCAGAAGATATACGCGAGGATAGGTAAGACGCAACTAGTTCACAGATGCTTCTCACTCCAGTAAATTTTCTCTAACCTTAAAATGCATCGCAATTAAATGAAAAGATTTATTTTGAGACTTTAATTATTGCATCAAAAAACAAAATTACATTTTTATAGTATTATTAATAGAACGTTATTTTTTAAAGTCTGTATAGAGCCAAGCATATGACCGAAAATTGATTGCACTGGTAAACGATAATTCTAACAAAGATACCACAACTGCTGCTATCTACCGATGATGCGAAAAGAGGAAGGATGGACTAGAATTCAAATATTTTCATTTGAATTAAATGTCCATACTATAATCTTCTCAACTTGCTCTCCGTATAACCGAAACACGTTCACACACTAACATCCGAATCAGTCAAGATTTCGCTGTTTAAATCAGTTAACAGCACCTGACCTATCAACAGTCACTTCAGTCAATTTAACTGATGAATTAGTAAAAAAAAAAAAAAAAAAAAAAAAAAAAAAAAAAAAATTTCTTTCACTTATCGATTCAACAAAATTTTCTACTGATTCATCAACAATTTCATTCGCTGTTTTTCTGTGATTTGAGTTTTGAATGATGGGTCAGGAAAACGATGTTTATCAAATGAAATAAAAAATACCCTAAATGATCGAAGCCCATATTTTTTTTATGTGCGGTTTGTCTTTTATAGTAGAATTTTAGGAGGCCAGAAGAACATTCAGTATTTCATTGCGTTTTTACGTCTTTCATTTCGTTTTCATGTAATCATCACAGCGCTCGGTTGGAAGGTTTCAATTGAATTAAATGTGGTGAAGTGAGTGCATTCATGTGAGAGCCTCACGTTAGCAATTAAACTAAACGTGTTCCCATTATACCGATCTGGTGTTTATAGCTCGTAACGATTTGCCTAAATTCAATAAAAACGCACACAGCGGGTTGAATTCCGCCGATTCTAAGTGAATCCATTTTCACTGATTCGAGTGGTTGAAGTACGAATGATACTTTCAGTATATTTTGCACATTATAAATGCTATTCCCGAGCCATACAACAGCTGAAACCCGGATTTTCACGCTGCCACGTCCCGTGGTTGTAAACAAGCAAAGCAGTTCTAGGGAGCTGCACTGAACTTGATTCACACTTTTCAGCAATGGTTGCCTCTTTGATGGGTCACCACTTGGATGGGTCACCACTTGAAGTCCCGAAGTTACACGCGGTACGACGGAAACACGGCACGCCAATTAACTGCCTTGATCGCAGGAGTGATGAGGCACTTGGTACGCTTGTCAGTACCGCCCTTATCGCTCGCTTACTTCTGAACCGCAAATGGTCCAAGTAGGCGACATCCTTTAACATCTCCTTAGCCCTTCAAGTCGCAATGATACACGTGCAATACTGCCTGCGTGATTGTCATAATCCTGACCGACTACATCACTGAGTTTATTGGCATGTGCACGCTCTTAAAGGGATAGTATTCATTCCATCTTCGATTTTTCTTACAAATCTACGAAATGAAAATTTATGACCAGACACGAAAAATCAAAGCTAGACGTGGCATAGAAAAACACTTACAGAATTTTTTTTTTATTTGTACGGTTTCAATTACACCTGTATTTTCCCATGTAGGATTGGCATTATTAAATAATTAGGTGACATTTGATTACAGTTAAAGATGTGAAACTGACCCCGTAAAAATAATAAGTCGTGTTTCGGAACAACTGTTAAGATGTTCCCTGTGCCGTGACCATTTCGGTTTTTAAATATTGACTCCGTACATTAAGTAATGGAGGTAAGGAAATACGTAACTTCAAGATAGCACGCATTCTCCCCCCCCCCCCCACTAAACTATGTTGTGACCGAGGTTACGTTTCAAGGTCACGTCGCGGAGCTGCGTCAACGCTCTGTTAACTTTGGTCGCTGTGTCTGGAGTGGTGGCCCGACAGCCCTTCATCCTGGCCTCGCTTCTCGCTGTTACGTAGATGAAGCGGCTTGACGCCATCTGCCACCGGACCACCTCTCATCCCCCGTACCAAAACACTTTGCAAAGTACCTGCCGTAGTTACCACTGCAAATTCATCTTCTTAACAGCGGGTCGCACATCTTCCTGGCGATTTCTTACATACATTTACTGAACGATATTAGAAGGGTATCAGTAAAGTCGTTTACGAGCTCCCACGAACAACCAGTAACGTACAGTCAAGTCACATCAGCGACACTACAAAATCGCAAAAACATTTCAGTGGTCAAAAATTTCGATAACGCTCTGGCCAGTTTATCCTTTTGTGACAGGTTGATTACATTTTCTACTCGGGTCAACTTCTGTTCAGAGCAATTACGAACGTTCTGCCGTAGAGTGAGTGAGTGAAGAGATTTGGGCGGCTCTTGACAGCGAGATCTTGAGAGCCAATGGGGGATGATTGAAGCGAATATAGAGCAGAGCCGGAGTTAAGGGGCTGGCGAAACGGGAGATCCCCGAGAAAACCCGTCGACCAACGGTCTTGTTTTTTCTGTACTGTAGCGATTTATTGCTCAAAACTTGTAATATATAAGTGTGTGTATATATAATATATATAATAAACACACGCGCACACTTTTATTTCTTTAAACGTGAGAAATGCTGGCCTATAATACTCACTGAGTTATCGGCTGACAATCATATGGATTAAAATCTATTGGAAATTAAATCAAACTTGAGTAGGGCCGCCTTTGAAGTGCATATTTTATGCGTAAGTAAAAAAAAAATCCTCACATAAAATGAATAATGACATATGTAGTGGTAACAAATCTGCGAAAACTATCTCCTGGTAGACAGCACTACTCCAGTCCCTATAGGGTGCGATTCGGGAAGAAATGTGCCAACTCCCACAACGAAGAGGCGACGGTAAAATAGAAGCATTCTGAGAAAACACGCCAGCTGTCGGCAACATCCATCACATTTCTCACATTCGTATCAGAAGCACCCAGGATCAACACTGAATGGCTGTACGAATACGTTACAGCTTCTAATGTCGTATAACTGAGGGGAATTATCTTGTAATGCAATAATAATTCGGGCCAAACACTCAACTCCTACCAGGCTATAATACCCAGCTACTGAAACGAATACTGAACTCGCACAGACAATAAAATATTTTATGTGCTCTATGACGACGCAGTTTTACTGCCCAATACGAGTATGAAACCCAAATACGACCCTCCTTCGCAACAGCAAGAAGGCCAGCATACGAGCAAAAGGTAACACACATATAAGCAGAAACATATCTCGCCGAGAAATTTTTATACCTAGTCGTTACCATTACTTTTATCAAGTCCAAAAGTAATAAAATTGAAAACAGCCCGCGCGTCCCAAAGTTGTTTATCTTGCAAAGTGGACTATACGCTGTTCACGGTAAAGTGAGCACTTTTTACGGCCGTGCTGAAATTTTCCTTTCTGCCAATTTCTACCTTTCCGCCCCTTTTTAATATGAACATTGCTATGTGACAAATAAAGACAGTGTATACATCTCATCAAACTGAAAATATAACGTGTGAGGTTGCAATAAAATATATTTATTCGTGGATAATGGCTGCTGGGAGGGCCTTAAAAAGTGCTCACTTTACCGTGAACAGCCTATACAAAGAATACGGGAGTAATGATAGCAACACTGCGCAGTGTCATTAAAATTCATCCAATATTGTCATAAACAATGTTTCACGTCTTTGAAAAGCATAATGCAAACTTCTAATGCGGAACACAAACCTACATCAATTAGATTCAATTGAAGGTTGTAAAAACATTGATACACAACATATAGCATTTTGAATTGTTGCGCCACAAGCATAGTACATGTAAAACGATATTCTGAAGAAAAAAAAGTTTTTTATACAATTTTAAATAAAAATAGGATATTGGGTATAAGTACCATTTACTAAAACATACATTTCTCCATTACTAACAAATTACGAACGAAATACTATGTGTAATTTATGTTTCGATAAATATTATTCAATATATACAAAAAAAACTAATTAAGAACGCATGTCTGTTTAACTGTAGAGGATATTTTGAAACCAGTGAGTAAATCCCGCTGATGAAAATACTCTTCCGAGACATTTATGACACATTTTCTTTAGAGTTTGGATAAGATGAGAGTGGTTAGCGCCAAATGAGGAACAGAAGCTTCCCGTGCAACCGTATAAATAATGTGTAATGTTTAAATGCAACTGAAATCTGATATTTATTTTGTTCGTCTTACATCAAACAAAGAGTTGGCTCAACCACAGCGTAATATTTTAATTTCTAACGATGTCGGAGTGTCCAAATAATGGACAGATTGATACCAATAAACAGGTCCAATGCAATGGTAATTGTTACTATGAGGATGAATTATGGTTAACCAAAGTGAAAAAAAAAAAAGTATGCTACACTTGGCAGGTTTGTCCATACGTTCATATAGCCGCAGTTGCCATAGATGGTTAACAAGTAGAGATGGTGGTGGCAAAACTAGTATTCGCTGTTCACGGTAAAGTGAGCACTATTGGAAGTCCTCTCACTTGAATAAATATATTTTATTGTAACCTTAGACGTTGAGTTCCGAGTGCAGTGGAATATACACACTGTGTTTATTACTCACATGGCAATACTTATTTAAAAACGTGGTTAAGGGATTAAAAAAATGGCTGAAAGGGAAAAGTACCTAGAGCCTGAAAAGTACTCACTTTACCGTGAACAGCCTATGCCAACTGTGGTAGTAGTATTACGAGCAGCATTAGTATTATGGGCAGCGAAAGCTGTGGTTAAAGCAGTAATAATAACTACTGCAAGGTGCTTGCTAGGCGGAAAAGAACTGACACTTAGCGAATGGACAGGTTTTGTAAGTGACTCCCTTTGTTGCTTTTTAACTACTACGCGAGACATGTGCAGAGCGGGACCCGAGAATGCAGCGGCGATGGAACACAAGGCTGCAGGGAGCGGGATACTCCCGAGAAACCCCCCCCCCCCCGCCACAGTTGGGTCGCTAGATCTCTCTGGTAGTAGGCCAATGCACTAGCCACGCGGAAGACCGAGAAACCCAGTGGCGTCACGTGACTCGGAGGGATCAGCTAACACACGCGGCTGTTCCGAGTTGCTCAGGCCTGCCCTGACGTTCCGCGGACAATGGACGCTATGAATAAACAAGCGCCATAACGCTGCGCCGCCGTTAATGTTTGACGAACAGCCTGCCGCAGCAACAGGTGCGCGCCCGGCTCACAACTACCTGCTGCAGATTACACACGCGGGTAGGCAGGTCTTAAAGCTCGACGTCACCCACTATATTGGACTATTTCATTTCCTACTTACAAAGTTTTGTGAAGTTAAATTTAAAAAAAAAAAATCTACTATACAAGTTGAGCTATTTGCCTCTGTCATCAGTACAGGCATTATCAAAGAAATTTTTTTTCACAAATAGCACCAAAACTTTAAAATATAGTCCATTCACTGTGACTTCCAATTTTTTGAAGCCCTGCTAATGTTCTACTTTCAGGATATCCTTCCGCCTCGTGAAAAAAAACTTATTAAAGTTTAGAAGAGTACGCCAAAGGGACAACACATTACATTCGTGCGCACTCAGTGTAATAATATTTTGCATTAGAGCTATTTTTTACTAGCCATTACCAGCACACCTATTTACTCTCCGTTTCTATTCATATTAATTACGAATGAAAGTAGAATGGTTTGGCCGATCCGGGTCTATGGGGATCTGGAATAGGTGCCAGGTACCGGCCGGCTGCCGTGTTATGACGTCACCCGACCTCCATATTGTATCTGGCTGACCTTGACCTTGAACCATGACCTTGAATGCTCTTGAACCCAAAAAATTCCTAAAAATCCTCAAAAAAAAAAAATTTCAGAAGAAATTATTAAAAATTTATTTTAAAAATTATTAAAAATTTATTTTAAAAATTAAAAATTTATTTACAAAATTAAAAATTATTATTAAAAAACGTACAATTCGCAGGTCCCTCCACCATCGACCCTCACCAATTCTGTTTTTAGCAAAAATCTTCATGTTAAAGTAATGTCTATCTGCGTTTAACGTCACGTCGACAACGAGGACGTAAGAGACGGAGCAAGTTGCTCAGATAAGTAGAAACGGGAAAGACATAGGTCATGGCTCCCAGTTGGGGATTCTCCTGGCATTCGCCTGGAGTGATTTCGGGAAACACTGTAACCAAATTCAGGATGAGGGGACCGGGAATCGAATGCGGGTCCTCTCGAATGCCATTCCAGAGGTATACCACTGAGCTGCGTAGCGATTCGGCCGGGGGGGGGGGGGGGAGAGGCGCGGTGGCGTAGTGGTTAGACTACTTATATCCCAACAAGGCGAACCGGGTTCGAGTCCCGGCGGGGTCGCCCTGGATCTTCGCATGTGAGAATCGTGCCGGATGATGACGCTGGCCGGCGGGTTTTCTCGGGGATCTCCCATTTCACCCGCCCTTGCATTCCGGTGCTGCTCCATACTTACATCGTCTCACTATCAACGACTCTCAAGACCTCGATGTTGATAGCTCTACACTCGCTTCGCCCACTCGAACCTGCAGTCGCGGAATCAGCGAAAGCATTGAATATGATAAATAATTTTGATAGAACGAGGCCATGAAATAATTTTCATTGCGTTTTTTTGATGCAAACTTCGTGACTTTCCACAAGGTACCTGTGAAAACGTTTTCCCGTAGTGCCGTCGTGCAGCCAGACATGTAAAGATATAAGCAGAGTGGCTTCCAACGCAGGATAGAATCCAATTGCACAACATGCAGAACGTATTAAAAAAATAGTAAACACAATATCAAAATTGTCACAAAGTTAGTATTTGTGTTGCATGTAAATGACGCATGCTTATACATGCGTGTCGCACTGTAAAGCACTTTGTTGGGATGCGCTTATATAAATGTTTAAAAATCCACATGAGCTTAATTTTAATAAAAACTTAACCGCGTTTCCATCGTAATTTTTTGAAGATCGCATATTATGTATTTACATACATTTCAACGGACTTTATAAAAATGAACTCGTGTGCACAACAACAACAAAAAAAAAAAACCGTAAAAGAGCTAATTTATACAACAGTTAAAGTACAGAAAACTCCTCGAGCGTTGTAACTTTTTTTTTCTTTTGGTAAAACGTATCTCTATTCAACTATTTTATTTAATAAAACAATGCTGTCATTTTCACAAAATAGGGCATAATTTTTTTACCTCACTAAGAGTCAACTCAATTTTCAGGTTAATGATAAAAATATATATTTGGAAAGTCCAGCAAGAATTCAGAGAGATGTTGACTTTCCGGCCACAGGATATTAGAATATTGTGAGGTTGTTGAGAAATCCCTCATTTTACTTCGAAGGGCATGCCATTAGTCTCTACAGAGAAATTGCTCTCGCTATGCAACACAGACACACCAAGCATCTCTGAAACGATTCACATAATTAAACGTAGCAAATTTTATGCGCCATTCCCATAAGTGAAAATAAGAAACAGAGTAATCTTTTTCGCATAGATTTTCGTACCAGAACTGTCAAATGTAATGGCATTACGCAATCGAGTTTTTTTTCTTAAAACCTATTTTCACAACTTATTTAAGTGAGCAAATTTTATAAGTCGATAACACTGAGAATAAACTACCTGACTTGCATAAGTAGTTTCTAAGGAGGGGCCACGGTGGCTGAGCGGTTAGCCCGCACGCCTCCCACCAAGGCGATCCGGTTCAATCCCCAGCCGGGCCACTCCGGATTTTCGCATGTGGAAATTGTGTCGTTGGTCGGCGGGTATTCTCGGGGATCTCCCGTTTCCCCCGCCATTTAATTCCGGCTCCGCTCCATATTCACCTCAATCACCCTCAGCGGCTCTCAAGACCTCGATGTCAAGAGCCGTTGAAATCTCTTCACTCACTCTAAGGAGACCGAAAATACCAACCCTTAAAATATGGCATTTCTGAAAATAGTTACTTTTTGGATCTTAGGAAGCGATAAAGGCGGCACTACCAGGAATATCAAACGTCCGATAGTCTCCAAACGCAAGGAAATAATTAGCAAGTAGACTTAAAGATCTGTTAAAAAGTTTCAGGTAACAGTTATAAAATAAAACTGTTGAGAAATGAAGGTACTGGCTATGATCATTAAATATATATTTGTAATAATTAAGATAAAAAATATATACATCCACGAGTAATACGAATACAGGCTGCCTAATATTTCTTTGTTACGTGTGTTTCAAAACTACCTAAGCGTAGTTCACGGAACAGACAAAGTACGCGGAGCTTTATTTCATTTAAAACACCACATCGATAAAATAGTAAAATTAATCGGTGAGGTAATTTTAACTGATCGCGCCATCCAACTATTTATCTATGAGCCCACGACTGCGCCAAATTCGCCTCCAACGCGCCGGCCCGATTAATCTGATATCCCACGACGTACATTCCCAATAACGGAAAAAATTTAATAACTTTTGTCACTGGCACGTAGAAGCCTGCGGGCGATGCAATCCCATCGCATCGCATCGCTCGTGTCGCCTGTTGAAGGAGGCGGGCTGTTCGGCATTCACTAGCGTCGCGGAGCCTGGGAGACGATGTCGATTTGCCACATAGTAAAAAAAATTGTAATTTTTACGAAAAAATTATTTGCAATTTTACAAATGATTGTAACAGTACAAAGATTTCTCTTTAAAACTACTCGTTCGTAAAACTATAAGGTCCATGTTTGTATAAAGTTGTTCACGGTAAAATGAGCACTCTTGAAAGCCATGCTTAAGATCTACTTGTATGCACGTTGTGTCATCTTCCGCCTTGTGTAAAGTTAAAGTTACCATGGGCCTCATAACTTTATTCATGCGTCGGTCAAGTGAAAATTCGAAATTATTACAAAAGTAAATATTTAGCAGGTCTTTTCATTTTTACACTTCGATACATTAAAAATTAAAAAAAGCGAAAGATATAACTTAAGTAATCGCAAATTGTTGAGTGACATTTTTTATTCGACTTTAAAATATTGAACTGCTTTCCATTCATCGTTACCAACTTTAATGGGCGCATGTCACTTAGTTCGTCCGTTTAAATATATATGAAGTTATGAGCAGTAACATTCTTCTAAGGTTGATTTCAAAAGTGCTCACTTTATCGTGAACAGCCTTTAATAGACCTCAAGAAATGTTTGTATTCTACTGGCCCGTGTCCACGAGCTTCAGTAAAATTGGCGGACTTCCATCAATTTAAACCGTATATAGATGTTTGTGGAAAAACTATGGGTGATGTAAAGTGTAACTGCGTGCAAAGAGAAATGTATTGCAGGTTGGAATAACGTAAAACACTTAAAACAACTTAAATAATCATAATAAAACCGATATTCCATTCAAACTTGACCGTATTACACATTACCTGTCAATGTTTCCTAGTTACACAGATCCTTAAATCGGCTCTCAAGACCTCGTTGTGAAGAACCATACAATAACATAACTATTGAAATTAAATAAATATATCTTCTTCGTCAAATTACTTTCTAATGTTCTGTAGGTACTTGAATTCACATTTACTATGAGAACAAGTGTTACACTCGTAAGTCAAGTTGGTCTTGAGGTTAAGGGCGCGGGGTGGTAAAAAATACAAGGGGTGTGGGTTGTTGTCCCCGTACTGGCAAAGTGTAAGAACTATTTACTATGAGAACAAGTGTTACACTCGTAAGTCAAGTTGGTCTTGAGGTTAAGGGCGCGGGGTGGTAAAAAATACAAGGGGTGTGGGTTGTTGTCCCCGTACTGGCAAAGTGTAAGAACTATTTTCTTTAAATTTTAACTAGGAATATTTTTTTTTAGTTATTCTATCTTATTAATTCATTACATTTGTTTTCCAGGAGAAAAAAAATAATTCTATGTACCTACACTTCTCAATAATGAATGTTTTAAAACAAGGCTATTATTTGTAATACTACATAATACAGTACATGTATTGGAGATTTTACAAGAAAACTGTCTGTAGTTTTACAAAGGATTTTCCCGGCAACTGGGTTTCCGGGATTTCCTTGAAAAAATACAAAGGTTTTTTTTTTTTTGGGCGCAGAAACTCCAACGCACTGAAAGGAAGATACAGATGCAGGTATAGTTCATCCACGGTTAAATCCAACTATTCCAAAGCCCTGATAAAGTTCTACTTTGAATACCCCTCCACCTCATTCAAAGCAAACTTAACAACGTTTAGAAAACACCACCAGAGAGACAACGCACCGCATTCATGCGCACTTCACTTTATATAAGGTATTACCAATACACCTATTTTCTATTTGTTTTTATTCATTTTAATAAAAGAAATGTATATTACATTCTATAGATACAAGTTAAATTTAACCCAAGAAAATGAACTTTTATGTTAACAGAAGTATAAAACGATTGTGATTAATGACATATTTGGGAAACAACCAAACATCCCGTACCGTACACGAGATATTTTTCAAATGCATGTTTCAAAATGTACGAAGATACTGTGGATACACTATAGCAAATAACTTTACTTGAAAAGTATCTGTTTGCACTGAACAATATTTTGTTCTGTGCTTGTTCCAAATATCTGCATTAGCTCATTTGAAGTAAATAAAGCATTAAAAACAATTTGTCGAGAAAAACAATTATTTTGATGTCCCAAGGTCATCTACATGCATTTATTATACCCATCTATTTTACAAGTGCTTTAACTTAATCTATTCGTTTACAGTAAACAGAGTCTAATTAAGATCTTGTTTAGAGTGAATAAGCACTTGGTTAGTTGGAACAATCTGGAATGTTAAATATACTTGCAGCATTTGAGCGGAAAAGAAATCAGCTTGGTCCCGTACTGGCATTTATTTTGTTGGCTGCAGAGCAATCGCATCATTTATTTGCCTTTGAAAGTGCAGCTCACGAGCTCATTTACAATTTACGTGACAATTAGGATTTATTGATGCTTAACCCTTCAGTGATCACACACAAGCCGGAAAAAATTACGAGTTTCGACCTTACGTATAAAGGTCTCCACTCCGTCAAACACAAACACATTCATCCGCCTTTTTTTTTAGACCTCCCCCCCCCCCCCCCCCCCCCCATTTTGTAGTTTGGGCAAACTTGAATAGGAACATTTCGCGAGTTCATAGACGTCAAACACGTATACACTGAAGTTGAAATTGCAATTGGATCGCAGTTTATTAGACACACCCCGAACGAATCTGAACCAATAGCAGACTTGCCAGAAAACATGTAGCGAGTGCCATACTGCCAGGTGTGAAGTAACACTGGCTACTCTATGGGGCAACAGCCAATGTACAAAGATCTGAGGCTCGAGTATACACATGACAGTGGAGTCTAGTCTACAGGTCATTGAACTCGCGAATTTTTCTTATCCCTAGCTATAACTTATTATTTTTGTTACAAGTCCTGTGGATAATGACCCGGAGACAAACCCGAACATCATCGATATCACGGTTCATATTTTTCAGATCGATACTGAGCCGTTAACCGTGCGGCTACCGTAATGCCCGGGAATACAGATGTTAACTAGCAAGTTCAAATTCGCATCTAACATTTGTACTTTATGATATACAGTACCAAATACAGGGTTAAAATGGCATAAACAATC
Source organism: Dryococelus australis (assembly GCA_029891345.1). Classification (NCBI taxonomy): domain Eukaryota; kingdom Metazoa; phylum Arthropoda; class Insecta; order Phasmatodea; family Phasmatidae; genus Dryococelus; species Dryococelus australis. Next base: position 30,463,337 of record CM056998.1, on the reverse strand, counting down.
CCAATGAAACGAATTCAACAGGAAGCAGATAAATGTTAAGATATCGAACTTGAAGATATTTATTTATGTTCACGTTCTGTATTATAAAATTGCCTGTTTAAAAACATTCATATTTTGTCATTAGTCACTTCATGTTAAGTTGCCATGGGGCACACAAATTCCAGCTTCGAAACTCGTCCTTGCGTGTTTGCAACAAAAAATAACAACAAAATAAGCTGACCTCAGCAACAATATATTTAAAGGCCCCTATACACGCTAAGAAATTATTCGGAAATTAGCATACCAGTGTATACATTTAGCTAGAATGCGTGACTGGTAATTTTTTCCCCTATACATCCATTGTAGTATTCCTACATTTGCTCAGGAAACAGTCAAAATGTGTAGGAAAGTTCCGAACTCCGTACAGTAGCGATTCCAAACATGTCTCTATCTGCAGCTTGATGTGTGGTATTATTTCCATAGAGTGTATATGTCAAAATCTTCCATTGCAGTTTAGGAAGTTTACCACAGTTGCGCCAAACTGACTTATTCGACACGACAATTTCCTCGGTGCACTCCGCCAAAACTACGGTAGGTGTGGGTGTTGGCGCCGTGCGAGGAACACCACATGGCAAGGCGAGGAACACCACATGGCAAGGCGAACATCAGTGGTGTCTTCCAGAGTTGCAGAGGATATGAGTGCGCGGCCACGAGGGGAATGTTACGGACTTCGTTAACGACGAAGGGGTGACGGGGGAAAGGGAAGGATATGTAGCGCTGTGGCTACCACACGCCAGCCGTCTGAAGCTCCACAGAGCCCACGTCACGACCACTCTCATTGCTCGCGTACACGCTGTTCACGGTAAACTGAGCACTTTTGAAAAAACCCTCTCATTTGTAACAATAGCCGATAAATATTTTTTTACTTTAGCCTTAGACGTTCACTTCCGAGTGTGGTGGAATGTACACACTATGTTTATTACTTACATGGCGATGTTTATTTAAAAAGGTGGTTAAACGTTAAAAATTGGCTGAAAGGAAAAAGTAACTAGAGCCTTAAAAGTCCTCACTTTGCCGTGAAGAGTCTGTAGGATGTTCACCTTTAATTGAGCACTTGGAAGTTCTGCTTAAAAGCGCCGCTTGGCTAGAACTAGTCCCTGTAGAAGAAAGGGAGCGATAAGGGCCACATTGGCACGAACATCAAGTGTCGCATCGCCGTTGGGCGCAAGGAACCGAACTGGTGTGTAGTCTATCCACCGAACAGTTTTTTCTATCAAACTTTAAGCGGTGACCATACAATATTATTTGTGGATAGTTCGTAGCAGAGTTCAATGCAGTACCATATCCAACTTATGTTTGTACCCAATTAGCGTATTTTGAGATACAGCCTTTTAAAAAGGCAGTAATTAGCCATACTGGATTTCTAGTGTGCGTGAAGTCTTTAAAATGACATTGCGTACTCGTCTGAAGTGTTTTTCCTTATCTAGCACGTTGGGCACACGCAAAATATGTTCGTAAAAAAACACCGATTTCCCAAGACACTGCAACGCATTTCAAGTGCCTATCAGGCGACCCCCTTAAGATCTACTTTAGTCCTCAGTTTATACGCTTCCGTCATATGCAAATTTTACATTATAATTAGTCTAGATACTTTATTCATGCGTCGGTCAAGTGAAAATGTATAGTCAACGGGAACCTAAATATGTTGATAATAAGCGGATTCATATTCTTGCGGAACACAGTAGAAAAGTAACTACCGGATTTGCCATAAATGTTAACATTACTGTACACTCGCAATACGACGTCGATACTTGGAACTATTTTTTTTTTTCCCCCCCATAATTCGCTGCCAACTGAACTGGGAGCTTCAATGCAGGTGCGTACGATATGTTCTATTCAGTTATCGGGCAATGATTACTTGAAAGATTTATTTCAAAAGTGCTTACTTTACCGTGAAGAGCATATATATAATATATATGTGTATATATGTTGTTTACGGTAAAATGAGCACTTTTGAAAGACCTGCTGAAGATCTACTTGTATGCAAGTTGTGTAGTCTTCCGCCTTATGTAAAATTAACATTGCCATGGGCCGCATCACTTACTTCATGCGCAGGTCAAGTGAAACTGTGGCATTATTATAAATAATTCTTTCACTCCGAAGCATTAAAAAAACAGAAATAAATAATTTAAGTTGTCACAAATGTTGGTTACTTAACACTTTTGATTCTACATTAAGATATTGAACTACTTCCCCTCCATCGCTATCAACTTTACTGGACACATGCCACTCAGTGCGCCCGTTAAAATATATGTAGGTAGGAGCAGTGACTTTTTTTCTACGGTTGATATCAAAAGTGCTCACTTTATAGCAAACAGCCTTTATATATAAAGCGAGCGAAAGAGTGTGTCAAAGCCGGCGAGTGGCGGTAATCCGGGGGGCGCGCGGAGATTTACAAAGACGAGCCGCCGCGTGGCTCAGATAAGCCTGCCGGGACTCCTGCGACAAATTATTTTATACAACGGCGGAATGAAATGCAAACAATTAAAGAAATTAACTAAACGGGGATTTCAAAGCTTTTCAAATAACTGTTAACAAACTTACTAAATAGTGTCTCTTGATGGCAAGCAAATATTAGGATATGGAAATTCCCGTGAACGTACAAACAATACAAGTCTCGCTGGTTTTTAATTCTGGACATCTGCATGATTTATAACTTTTATTAAAAGACTTCCGTTTTTTCTCTAGGAAACAGCTCAAATAATAGAAAGAGACTATCGTTATTTCCATACACACTACTTTCACAAACGCATCACGTACATACAGGGAGAATTTCCTATGTTTCTATTTTGCCCGGATTCATTGAGTCCTATGAATGATCATTTACCTCACATCTATTTTACACTTCCCTGCGTCCCCAACTTTTTTTTTGCGGGCGGAGGGGGGAGAGGGCAGGTCTCATGTTCGGATTTCCGGCAAGATCGGGGATTCTGTAGATGCCTAATAGTCCTTTCCCGGATTTACAATTGGATGATCACATGCTTTCCCCTCCATCCCTGTTCACAGAGCCAGAGGTAACGAAAAACTCGCCGAAACTTTAGTCCTGCGTAGAGATCGACATGGCCCGCGGTTGCGATGATTAAATGTTAGAGATGTGATGCCATTACAGCGCTTTCCTGTACGTTGAGAAATCGAACCCTCTGGTCATGAAAAGAGGGCTCCGCTGCATATTTAAGTCTGTGTAATTTTCACCATCCCGTTTTCGAAACCGACGTTGCGTGTTCCGCACACACTACGCTAGAAGTTTATGTACGCGTAAGGCAGCAGGTTTTCTAATTACTACAGATACTGACATTTCGTAATTTCGCTGCGGCTTCGCCTAAAATGAAACACAACTCTCGCAATTAAATTGCCCTGTTCGCTTCTCCGCAGTATGTTATAAACGTTATAAACACGAAGGAATGCCCGGGAATGGAAGGAGGAGGTTAAGAAAGTGAAACAGCGAAAGCTTAGCTTAAGATAAGGCTTGGCACCCTTCTGCGGTTTAAAACTTGGAAACGTTCGTGCTGAGAAAGTTATATCCATGCCGCATGCGTGCGAGCATGTAATTAAACTTCACCACGACCTAACAGATGGGAAGCAAAGGTTGCGTTCATACATGAAATGCTGTAAAATAAAAACAGACCAACAGGCTATATTAAAAAAAAATCCATGACAGCGACGACAGTGTCGTTAGCATGCAGGCAGTCCATCACTCACCTATTAGAACGATCATCGCTCCATTCGAGAGTTTGGAATTTCGTTAAGGAGCCTGTATACATGTCACTCGAAGTGCGTTGAAAATTGTTCCAGAACCTGCTGTTCCAACTAAACTATGAGACACGCACCGGAAGCGCAGCGGTGCAAAAAATTACGTTCGCTTTAAATTATGTTTATAGGCTGTTCACGATAAAGTAAGCACTTTTAAAATCAACCTAACAAACAAGTCACTGCCCATGCTTGCATATACTTCAACGGGCGCACTGATTGACATGCGCCCGGTAAAGTTGGTAACGATAGATGGAAAGTAGTTTCATATTTTAACGTCGTATAAAAAGTGTTAGAAAATAACTTGTGATAGTTTAAATTATTTGTTTGGCTTTCTGTTTTTTTTAATGCATCAGTGTGTAAAAATTAGCATATTTATATTATAAAAAGTTTACTTTTGTAATAATTCTGGATTCACTTGACCAACGCATGAATAAAGTGACGAGGCTCACGGCGATTTTAATTTTACATAAGGCGGAAGAATACACAACGTGCAGGACTTTCAAAAGTGCTCATTTTGCAGTGAACAGCCTTTACCTATTATTTAAAAGTATCACGCACATTAGGAATACCCCTTTGAATCACACTAACTTCCCTGACACCGGCACTTTCAAAGCGCTGTCTCAAATTATTCGGGCCATGCAAATATAAAAGTACTCGAGGGTCCTGTTTTCAACCTCGTTACAGACTTGCTACCAATAAAACGGTCAGGTCGTCGCTTAAAGTCGTAAATGTACACACACCTCGTCGAGAACCATGCATGCGACTTTAAAAAAAAAAAAAAAAAAAACTTGCACATAACGGCGATGGTGTGCATGATGCACATGGCAGTGTAGCACTTATCGCTGCCACGCTATGCGTCCTCAAACGCAGTAAACAAGTGCAGGTTGACAGGTCCTTAAGTCGGAACCTTGAAAGGCGATAGAGTAGCCTCGTCTGAACAACATTGCTCCTGTATCGTGGCTCTCGCTTTAGTGTCACGCTGTTAGGAACAACAGTCGCTCTCGGCCGGCCTAGGGTTTCGTCCCTCCCGTCCCTTTCTAAATATATTTATTTTTATGAACACGAATGCGATGAAACCCTCAGCAGATATACTTATATATTTGCACCTTCAATATTTGTAGTACTCAGTGTAATTAAGTTTTATAAAAAAAATGACTAAATTTACAAGCCAGAAAAAGTCTGAGGAATTGAAAGGTTAGGGTAAATTACAGAAAAAAAATCGTGATAATAATGCATTAAATATAATTTGAAACTAACAAAAAAGACATGATTATTAAAAAAAAAACTTTTTAAAAAGAAATTATGACGAACCAGACGGTTACCACTAGACAATAATAGCCTTAGAATTCTTAAATAATGGCAGAACTATACACTGAGCAGTGAAGAGATAATTTTATTTGTTGGATTCATCGCTAAACCCCGATTAATTTCATACGCCACGTCAAATATTTCCATTAAAAACCCAAAATGATAACCTTATTTTTAAAGTTGTTCATAGTAACTTGAGCACTTCTGAGAATACCTTTGAAAAAAAAAATACTGTCTGTAACTACATACATGCTACAGTAAATGCAGACTAGTTATTAGTCATTAAAACTTGTAGTTTCTTTGCTAGTGTAAAGGCAAAATTTAGGGCCACCAAAGTTGGTGGAAAGGAGAAGTTTGGGCGGCACTTAATAACGAGATTTTGACAGCCGATGAGGGTGAAGGAAGGCGAGAATAACGCAGAGCCGAAATGCAAGGACAGGGAAATGGGAGATCGGCGAAAAACCCCGCCGATCATCTAATCAGGTTCGCCTTATTAGGAGCATAAGTTAGTTTCTTTTTTCTTGTTTTACGCGCCTTAGAGTATGAATTTAAATATCTGTAACACTTGCACTCCTAAAAAAAAAAAAAAAAAAAAAAAAAAAGTGTTCTATTTTTCTGGCGCATAAATAAAGTTAATTTTACAAATGGCATAAGAATACCAAGTGAGAAGGAAAAGTAGATCCTGAACAGGGTTTTTCCAAAAGTGCTCGAATAATGAGAACAGCCTGTAGATCAAATCATACAGATTAATTTGCACAGCGACGGGCGTTGCGAAGTTCGGTCACCCGTGTTAGTAGACGGCAAATATTCCTAGTGATAACAAAGCGGCGGACATTACTCATCAGCCGCTGGGAGACGAGCGCCTGCAAGTTATGCCTGCCGGATAGCCCGCACGATAGAGCGGGTTGATGGGCATTCAGGCGACAGTGACAGGCGCTGTGGCGCCAACTTGAAGGAGGTGGGCTGGCTCACTCCCCCACGACAGTAACACCAACTTAACAGACGTAAACGTTGCAACCCCCCTCTCCCTGCCATCACAGGACGAGAAGGCAGAACAATGCAGCCCCTTACATTTCCCGTTCCCAACGCCGACGGTAGCATACACAGCCTACGACGCCCGTGATAGCAGCAAAATACGGGCAGCTTCTGTTTCAACTCCAAGACAACATCTTTGAACCGCGGATCCTCGTGACAACCAGATCACGTTATGAGTAGAGACCCTACCATCTCGCGTTTTAAGTTGGTGACATGCAAGGAGTACAGACGTATATATGACAGTTTCACACCACTGGACCCCTGCTTATTAGAAACGCCCTGGAGAAGAATGGACCAATAGTGTATACTCGTCACTCAGGTGGCCTAATTCCGTGTGTGCATGCCAAACAGGAGAATGAACTCTGAGTGCAGCAGCAGCAAATGAGAAAATTTCCTAAGATCGAGCAAACAGAGTTTTGTAGTCTAGCGTGTTGCCGTTTTATAACGCGAAATGACAAAGTGTATACTTAAGGGTAATAATATAACTAGCTGTTGTTAAAACTTATGCATAATAAAAAAAATATTGAATTTGAATTTTCTCTTTCAATACATCCTTCAAAACCCTGTAGAGCTTTTCTCACTTTTGTTATTTGTTCATGTTTTTTTTACACGTTTTAGCTCTTTAGATCGAATAGCGGATTTCATTTTACTTACGCCGACCCACTCAAATACGACTTTTAATAATTAAAGATAAGTTGCTTACAAGTGCAGAGTACTGAAAAATTGTTTCAATAAATCAGCGTGTGTGCCTGTTTCTTTCTCACACCCGAATGTTTCTACTTTTGTGTTTGCATGGTTCAAACACGGTTTATTCCATGAGCTCTGGAGGACTACGCCTGCACAGCAATATACGGGCCTATTCATTCACGACACATCCCTATGAGAACGTTTCCAACACAGGCGACAGCCAATAAGCTAACGCAACTCACTTAAAACACTGTACAGTTTAGCCTACCATCAAATAAATTATCTGAATATCCAGTACTCTGTTCTAGACACGTAACTTAAACACAAAGTCGGAGGCTAATGAACTAAAGTGATCTATTCCAGTTTTTTCGTTTGTAGTCCATTGGCCAGACAGTTCTTTGGTACCAAATGGAGGTACCAAGAATCCTTTACATCAGTGATTCCCTATAATCTAGGGATGCCAAAAAGGTAATCGGGACAGCCCAACTGAGTAGCTTTTAAAAATGGCGGCCATTTCAATATGCCTACTGGAGGGATTATGGAATCTACTATATCTCTGCTCCCGTTAGTCCAAATTTCGAGAATTCTTTTTTTCAAATTAAAGATCTCGGGTTGTTCAACGTTATTTGTAAAGAAATCCATGTTCGTAACTTCGACTTGTTTAAAGTTAAATGCAAAGAATAGGTTTTTAAGTGTTTTGGAATATACTACTCATATCATCATGAAGAGTTTTTTTGTAGTGTAACATGAAAGATAACTGACATTGTGTGAGCTGCATATGTAATACATTACTATATAAGACGCACTTGAATCAAAATATTGGCTGACCACGATGCTGAATTTAAAAATGCGGCATTTTGTGGGCAATGACAATGAAGATCTCAATGAGTGTACAGCTGTTACTAAAAGTTTAAATGTTTTTTTTTTTTCCCCCATTTTGAAATAAATATTTTCATTTTTATGTGAATTAGCAATGCATGCACCATATTTTGTTATTTACACAGCAAGATTTAACTATCCCCAGAATTTAAATGCCTTACAACTGCATATAATATTGAAATTTACCATATTAAAAATATTACCAACACATTTATGAATTGAAAATTGCCAACAGAAAATTTAACAATAAATACTAATGCACGCATAGTTTTAGCATATTATGTTTGTCTATCCAGGTCACAATCCCTACCAAAACATTCTGATAGTTATTAGTGTGGCTGGAATTAATACCATCATCATATAAGTTTTCAACATGTGAAATTCATTAGTTCTAAGCGACTATATCACTGTCATCCTAATATTCAACTGTTTCTCCCTCATCTATTCCATATTCATTACTGTCGATATTGTTACACCATGAACTGTTGCACTTGCAAGCATCTGTACAATTAATACTATTACCAACATACAGCACGATGTACACGCCTTCCTGCATTTGTATGCTATCATGTCCAAAATTGTTTGGGGGGCAGGCAATGCTGTCATTCTGTGAACTTCAAGCACTCCGTCACTTTTAAGAGTCCACCCTATATTTTTCGTGGTGAAGGAGTATTCGCTCACATTCCAGGCTTCTTTTCCAAATGGCACACTGGTAGTTCGCTCATAAGGCGTGTTGGTGTAACGTGTCTTTGCAAACAGGAAGAGTGGATGATGGACTTAATCGTCTTTTTGTTCTCCAAATATCATAACGCAAATCATTCACGTCTACTCTCCGTACATCAAGCATATAATCTGCATGTAAATGCCTGCAGGACTTCGAAAAACTCTTCGACTATTGCCACTCATCACCTAAACGAGCAAAACATTTCTTGAACTCTTCAGACCGAGTAAAACAGTTTAAAACAATATAACTTTGACCAGAAAAATAACTGACAGTGCCACATCCTGTAAAGGCGTGTAATCCTGGTAACCCCAAAGTCACTGATGAACCTAAAGCACTAGCTATCCTGTTAATCGATATTAATCTTGTTCGATAAATTGTTCCTAATCGCATGCAAATGTCGCATCCAATTTTGTCACAGAAAGCCAAAGAAAGGATGAAAATATCAGTGTCTTCTGATACAATAAACACTGATGAATATTGGGAATGGGCAGCATGTTGAGCATGCAAACATATTTGTGTATCTATATCTTCTGGGCTGCACTGAAGAGGCACTTCTTCAACCTGACGTCACGTACACAGCCACATTTTGTTTGTGTTACAAACAACTTTCTCCCCTCAATAACTTGTTGCCTGTTCGTCTTCCAGTCATCAACAAGATATTGTGTTAGCACATTTTTGCTAGAGGTGCATGATAGCAATTGCCTCCTATTTTTAACTTTTCGACCAGGTATTACTTTCGAAAAAAAAAAAAAAAATTTTAGAAGAAGATTTTCTCCTCTGTCTCTCGAACTGCTTGATTGAATTTTCCTGGTATACATCAAAACTATATTATAAATATATATAAATATATAAAATAATATATATATATATATGGTCAATTTTACTAGCATGTTGCAAAACCAGTCTTTAGAAGTACCTCAGAGATCTCTGAAAATGTGTGATTTTCTCCATTGATTTTGTGTACCATTGCCATACTATTAATTATAGATATAGAAGGGTATTTGTTAACACCATCAACTTGAGGTAGTGTTTGCTGCTCGATATGTCGTCCAAGAGCAGATTTGTTACTCTTTCTCAGGGACCCATCACAGTTTGCTAGAGCCCATGGAAGAGGCCCAATTGGCTGCTTCAGCACTTCTTTCATATCAAGTTTCCTTGAACCAGCAAGAAGAAGCATTCTTGCCAACAACTGGTGGTCAGACATGAGTACGGCTGCAACATTGCCTCGTGTAGTCTTCTTCTGTTTCGTGTTGCTGAAAGTTTTCAGTTTCGTTTTATTTAAAGATTCATAAAAGTCTTGGCCTTTTTTTCAACCTGTTTTCCACATAATCGTCGTAAGCTGCTAGTTCCTCTTCTTGCGCACGACGTAGATGTTTTGCGATGTCTTGTGATGCAACAATCCCTGATGATAAACTGATATTATATATTTTGTATTGTTCTCAAGTGGGTTTCCCCAATCATTGTCAAGCAACTCAACAACAGCTTTCACACAAGCTTCATCTTTTGTTTATCTACCTTGTTATTTTAAAGAATATTCTTCATGATTTAAGAGATGAAATATGTTCCAACACACATAAAAACCTATTTTTTGCCTCTAACTTTAAACAGGTCAAAGTTACGAAAGCGGAGCTCTTTACAAATAATGTAGAACACCCAGAGATCTTTAATTTGAAAAAAAAAAAATTGTCGAAATCGGACTACGGATGCAGATATATAGTAGACTCCACAATCCCTCCAGCAGGCATATTGACATGGCCGCCATTTTAAAAGCTACTCAGTTGGGCTGTCCAGATTGCCTTTTCGGCATCCTTAGATTAGAGGAAATTACTGATGTAAAGGATTATTGGTACCTCCATTTGGTAACAAATAGCTATATTTTAAGGCCTGACCCATGGACTATTTCTACAACGCAGCATTCCTACATAAAACAACCTTTGGCATGTACGTACGCCATTGCAAGAAGGTAGGCCAAAATAAGTTTCTGTACTCTGTTAATTAGAAACAAATAATCGTAGCTCACAGCACCGTATGTATTTGTTAGTTTATAGTTCCACCGCTATACGGCTCATAGGTGCACAAGTCGTTAAAGCAGAATCTGGGTGCAGTGACAGTTGCAAAATGGCGAAGGCCCTGAACAGATAGTCACGGTACAAGGTGCACAAAGTTATCCTTTTCCTATAGGGGACAAAAAACACAAAACTTACCAGCATTCACAGGAAGGAATGTGTTTGTACACGGAGAGAAAGTGATCTTTGAATGAACAGTGCAATGGGGTGAATTACAAGATGGGGCTCTTTGGACATTCGGCATTGCGATGCAGGTGTCTGTCATGGAAAAAGCAGGACTGAGAACGAAAAAAAAAAAACTTTTAAAAAGACAAGAAAACTTATGGACGAGAAAATAAATATATGTATACAACACTGGAAAATTCCAAGAGGGAATAGAGTCAAAAAAACAGAACAGCAACTAATTACGAAACATTATGTATGTATACATGACCAACAGATAATACATAGAAACCAAAACAGGCAAGAAAACAACTGACAAAGTTAGGACAACACTGACAAAATAAGTAAGAACAGAATAGGACAACACAACAAAGAAACAGTTTAACCAGACACGACAGAATACAAGCCAGGAATGCTGTAGTTAAGAATATATAGGCACAAAGCCACAAAATTCCATGAAGGAATAGAGTAAAATAAAACAGGACAGCAAGCTAAATGCGAAAATATAATTTAATATATATGTATTCGAAATAAACTACACACGACCAACAAAAAACACAACCAAGACGACACAGACCAGTTATCTACTTTCAAAAATAAAACAAACACAACGAGGAAACTCGCACAAGAACAAACCGTAGTTTTCCCACGACTTGACAGAATGCAACGTTTCGGGAACTGCAATATGTTCCCATCTTCAGGCAGCGACACACGGGTCCGAGAACACAAGTGCGACTGACCTAAGGTAGCTTGCTGCTATGAGGCGTGAGCTATGCTCTTGTTCTATCCGGGATGTGACTTAGATGATTTTTTTCCCCTTCAAAATATGGTATGTCTAACTAGCGCCATGTCTTCCGCACCACAAACACATCACTGAACGCCTGGCTTTGGCAATTTTGCACTTTGGTAATGTGACGCGAATGCACAGCACAGACCGGACTTGGCACCTCCGGACTTTCATCCGTGGCACGATGATGAAACACATACCGGCCAGACTTATTATAGCGACGACGAAGTAAATCGAAGTGTTCGTGAAATGGCTTACTGAGCAGGACACCGCTTTCTATCTCCAGGAAATGGAATACCTCAATTTGCGCTTTGACATTGCATAATACATTTTGTGATTGTGTGAGAAAAAGGAATAGTGAAGAAATAAAAAGGTATTTTGTATCTTGACCTACCTATATTAACCCGTTCACCCACACAAATTACGGAAACTTACTTTTCCACTTACCCTCGTGTGTATCCCACACCAGTGCGCGGTAATCATTTAATGTGCCTCGTGAGAGTAAAAACTTCGATCAGAGACTATATAGAAAATTTTGTTTGCCTTACTTTGTCCCTAGTGGGGATTTTTATGACCTGCGCTGTACACATGGAAGAAATAAACTCCTTGAACTTACTGCGATTGTGGAAGAGTCGTCGCCAGTGGCTTTAGAAATGGTTACATATAGCCGAGAACGTAAGTTGCAGGTCGCAAAGAATAAATGTGATTTGTATACAACACAAATACAAAAATATTACTTGTAGCAACTCCACAAAACCTGAAACACGGGATGCGGAGCAAGACACAGGAACATTATTTAATTTATATGAAATAATATATGTAATTAGAGAATGTGTGTGTGGCTATATATATATATATATATATATATATATATATATATATATATAATATATATATAATATATATATATATATATATATATATATATATATATTACACATACATACACACCACGCACGCAAACACACGCGTAAAGAAAATATATGTATTCTGACTTACGACGTAGCGTAACACCTACTGTCGAAAGCTCTGCTGACGGTGTTCCATGAAGAGAAACGAGTAACTGTCCTCGATTCCATCAACTTGCCCAAGGTAATGAGATACGAACCCGCTGTCTTTCGGATGACGTCAGTGTCGCGTGACAGACAGAACTACCCATCGTAAATGAGAGGAGGCCATCACAGATTACGGGGGGTAATAAATTGTAATGTGTTTAAACATGGAAGGCATTTCAGAAGGAAGAAGAATGAATCGCCAAGACAGCCAGAGCCTCCGCTAACCTTTACACTTGGCAGTATTAAAAACCTACGGAATTCACGGTAAAAAAAAAAAAAAAAAACTCGCTTTCGTAAAGTTCAAAGACAGGAGACTACAGGCGAGGATTACAAACTGACCTTGAGCCATGACATTTAGATCCGGCGGTGGCTATTTTAATTCCTTTGAGATCAGTTGCACATCTGGGCGATCACTAAGATGAATTTTAATGTTCCTGCTCTATCAATCCGGTTTAACTGCCTTCACGTTGAATTTCATTAACATTATTGTTCCGACAGGATTTACAGAAATCATACTAAACTGATATTCCTTCGACCACGACAATAATCTTTCTACGTGATTTTACCTTGAAAATCCCAGACTGAGCATGCCATTACTTTTATTCAATTAAACCACAATCAACATTCCAACTCTCTGAAGTCGCTGACACCCGTACAATTGGAAAAGAAAATTAAATTTACTGTAATGTGCAACCCATTTATCCCAACTATTAGTTGAACAAAAGACCTAAATATACGGAGCTCTTATAAGCACCAATTACATGATCAATAACAGCCCACGTAATAATCTCCTTCGGAACAACTCCCAACATGGCGAAGTTGGGATACGAACCGCAGATCTCTGGATAAGGAGGCCTTAGGTTTGTCAGTAAACAAACCGCGGATGCAATTTTCTTTTTGCTACGACTAGATTACTGTAAGTGTACATGAGCACGATTTTTTTTTTTCGCGTTTGGAGCACAGCAACACGGGCGACAAATTAACGCGCGCCCAACGTCCCCTCGCCCCTACGCGCAAGATGATAAAACCAGCGTGCAAGGCTTCTGTCATCACGATTTCCTGTGCAAATTAGATATGTCACAGTGAAACTTAATTAAATCTGATGAAATCCCTCATATGTAACTACGACTGAACGGCCACAACTGTGTAGACAAGCTATAAAAAAAATATATTTTTTTACATTATTCACCACATTTTTATTTCCTTTTTGGATACATTTAATATGACGAAATCAAAACCATACGCGTTTATATAATTGATTTTTAATTTTTATGGCAAAAAATATTATTCCTAGTATATTCATTTTCTGAGATACACTTAAACGCGCAAACAACGAACTTGTCCCGAGTATTAATACTTAAGTTACGTTCAAATCATTGACAATAACCCAGTGCAACGATGCGGCGACAATAATTAAACAGATGTTAGTTAAAAACTTATACATAGAATTAGCAGGAAAAGAGAATGACAAAATGGTACACGACTTTTTTTTGTCGTCCGAAACATTTGTAAGGCGACTCCAGTTTTCTTTTCCGAAACTGGCCACGCTCCACAAGGGGATTTTTTTTATAAAAAGAAGAGGGGGGAGGGTTAATTTACTACACAAGGGTCGACTGGTAGGGTGTTATAAAAAATTAATGAAACTCCTTCCGTTTTTACGATCCGCGAGGACTAAACCAGGTCACGTATCAGAGACAAGGACTAGTGGTAAATTGTGGGTATGTCTTTTAGGCGTGCACTGCACATGAAATTATACATGAAGTCGGGCTTTTACATTCCACAGAGATGCACAAGATAATACCTCTTCGTATAAAGTGCGCTTCTACCCCGCTGTTAAAACGGATACAAATGCCACGTCCACGCGGGTACTGTGCGATTGACGGAAAGAGCCATAAGAACAGATCGACCATACATTACTACAACAGAGTAGTTACAAATACAGAGGTGAAATATCCACTTATACCGCGAACTCCAGCCGCACACATGGCGTTCACTGGCTGGAAACATGTCGGACGTCAACCGGCGCCTGGTAACCTACCCGCCTGCCGGCAGCCCAGCCAGTAGGAAATGTTTCTCAGTATGCAGCAGCCAACCTGATAGAAGACACGTTCCCACATCTTCTAAGGGACCGCGGTGGTGTATTAGTTAGACTTCCCCGCCTCCCACCTACGCGAAACGGGTTCGATTCCTCGTGGGGCCGCTTCCGGATTTTCGTATGTGGGAATCGTGTTAGACAATACTGCTGGTCGGCAGGTTTTCTCGGGGATCTACCGTTTACCCCAGCCCTTTCATTACGGCGCTGTTCCATTCTCGCCTCATTTCGCCCTCACCGGCTCTCAAGACCTCGATGTTAAAAGACGGCCAAATCTCCTCCCCCCCCCCCCCGGTTTTCCCTTAGGTTCGAGCAGACACATAGAGGATAGGTTAGCCTGCAGCAAAGAAACCACCATACCATTTCGACTCTCTGTACTTATTTACTCTATGTTACCACCATGCGTACAGTTTGCAACTTAACAAGTGTGGCAAACTTTCTCAAAGACAATACCAATGACACCGCGCTACAAACCAACACACGCGAGGTTGAATTAATTTTGTTTGCACGCCAGAAGAAGAAACAGGCTTAGGTGTCACGTTACACTTTTACAGACACTTGTAGTGACAAAGTGTGAAATCATCCTAGTCACCAGCGAGAAATGGGCTGAGGACGTCTCTGTTTCGTCTATATGAATACCAAGGTGGTTTCTGTTGGCAAATTACTTTTTATTTATTTGCGGCTTATTTTATGCAAGTGACGAAGTTAAAGCGTAACCATCTTGTCTTGCACTTAACCACTAATAGAATGAAAGATACAACGAAATAAAATAAACAGAAGATGACACATATAGATAGCAAATCACGAAGTTATGAACCTATAAATAACAAAATAAGTTAAAATAAATGTAAATGCCACTAAGCAGCAGATAAAGTATTCTTCATTTTTATTACATGCATACTATAGATAAAATAAAATAAAGAGTTACAAAATACAACATTTCTTATCCTTTGAAACCTGGCAATTCTTAGGCGGAAGCCGAACAGAAATTGATTACTGCTGACATCGCCACGAGTTTGCCTGCATTCTAAATCACTGTTATCCCACACCACATAATTCCTTTTTTTATGGAAGCTTTCTCAAGTTGCGGACACGGAGACTTAATATGTCTTATTATATAGGCGCGTGGAAGATTTACTACAGCTTCCAGAGCCAGCCTATGCGCATGCAGTATTCTGATGTTTATCGGCTATTCACGGTAAAATGAGCACTTTTGAAAGCCCTGCTTTATATCTACTTGTGCCGCGTTGTGTATTCTTCCGCCTTATGTAAGATGGGCATTGCCATGGGCTTCATCATTTCATTCATGCGTCGGTCAAGTGAAACTGACAAATTATTAGACAAGTGAATATGTAGCTAATCTGCTCATTTTTACGCTTCAATGCATCAAAAATCACAGAACGCGAAAGAAATAACTTAAGTTATCAGAAATAGTTCCCTAACACTTTTTATTCGACGTTAAGATACGGACCTACTTCTCATCCATCGTTGCACGTAGGGTCAGTGACTTTTTCAAAGGTTGATTTCAAAAGTGCTCACTTTATCGTGAACAGCCTTCATAGTATCTTCACTTTTTTTTATCCGACGTTTTAAAAAATCACGTCATGCATTACGTGTTTGCTTGTTTGCTAAATATGGCATGTATCACAAGCGTTTTATACTTCTGTTAACATACAAGTATTTTTTGGTAAAATTGGAATTTCACTTATATTTATTACATAAACTGTATTATTTCATTCATGTATAATACTAATAAAACCGCAGAGAAAATAGTAGTGTTCGAAATGCCTAGTAAGAAATAGTTATCACGCAAAGTACTATTAACCTTGAGCACAAATGCGGTGCGTTATCCCTTCTGATGTAATTTTCTAGAATTAGTTATGCTTTGTTTGCGAGAGGATCAGGAATAGGTAAAAAGTAGAACTTTAGCATGGCTTCGAAATGTTCGAAGTAGCCATGAACGAAGCCTAGCAAACAGGGCGGGAATTTCAACACTGCCATCTATCTCTTTATTGCCAGACTCTGTACATGGGACTATTTAAAGAAATTAATTCTTTTAAAGGTTAACATAAAATCTATAACCCATTACAGACGCAAAATTAACAACGGAAAGATTCTGAAAAACCAAACTTTAATAATAGCATGATTATGCAGTATAGAGAGGCTGCACGAAAATTATTTCTGCATTTATTTACGCGCATATACATGCACTGTAAATACAATTTTGCGATTTTTACTGAGCAATTCTTTGTAATTCTACCAATTCCTGTAACAGTACAACGATTTCTCCTGTAAACCTACTCGTTTGTAAAACTACAAGGGCCATGTTTGTAATATACCCCAAGAAATGTTTGTACAATACTAACCCGTTTCCACGAACTTTTGCAAAATGGTGGACACTCAACAACGTAAAACCGTATATAGCTGTTTATGCGAAAACTATTGGTGATGTAAAGTGTAGCTACGTGCAAAAGGAAATGTATTGCAAGTTTGAATAACGTAAAATACTTTAAACCACTCAAACAATCATATTGAAACGTGGCCGTAATATTAATTAACTGTTGATGTATCTTAGTTACACAGAACTCTTAAATCAGCTCTCAATACCTCGTTGTTAAGAACCGTCCAAATCTCTTAACTTAACATGTAGGTCCATGTATGTATGGTAAATTCATACTTTAAGTTCGTAAGTCAAGTTGGTATTGTAGTTAAAGGTCCCAGCGAATAATACAAAGGGAGTGAGTTCTGGTCCACGTGCTGGCAAATTGTACTTTTTTTTCGTAAATTATATTCTGAAATATACATATTTTTAGTTATTCTCCGTTATTAATTTATCACATTTTTTCTAGAATAAAAAATAATTTTATGCACGCCTGCACTTCTCAATAATGTCAATCATAATTCAAGGTTATAATTTGACACACTACAAATAACTGTTCTGCAGATTCTATAAGAAATTTTTTTGTAGTTTTACAAAGGATTTTCTTGGGATCTGGGATTCCAAAAAAAAATTTCTTGTAAAAGTACAAAAAAATGTTTCGAATGTAGAAAACATTTGGAGGACTACGTTCTCCGGCATAAAAGAATCATCAGATTGCAAAAACCATGTTTATCCTTTCCGAGCTTGCATCAGCAATCAATAGCTTACTGCATTCTCCAAAATACGTCTTAGGAAATAATGCTGTTTCACTGCGTCGAACCTATTTGAAAACTACCGCGTATCAGATCGCGTAACAAGAAATGAACTGCAGTATCTACTGATTTCGGTCCAATTCACTTCAGCACATAAAAAAATATTGCTGTCAGATAAAAATAAATCTTCAAAATAATCTATAAACGCAGTAGCTTTATAAACGTAAAGCTGCTGTTTCTTTTTAACGGCTTTCATGTTATTTTTACAGCAAATTATCTTTTCAAAATACGCTATTGTGGTATATCCAACTGTGGAATGTTGAACAATCATTCACTCATATGTGTGTGTGTTTCGTTGTCGATGGAATCCCATTACTAGGTTACCAAATTGTAATAAACGAAACTTTTATTTACCAAGCGATTGATTACACCGTGAATATTCTGGACTCAGAACGCTGGGCATCATAAACCGACATTTTACAACGATGGTACAGAAGCTGATTAAATAGCGAATCGCCGTAAAAGACAAAGACGATCAATGGCCATCCCCAAAAGAAAAAAATGGAACCTCGTTTACTAGTATATATACTTACATTATAATTCAACGAAATGTATTTCATGGATATCACAAAAAATGCACTAGACATTGAATTTAATGAATTATTGACTCAAAATTATAACAAAGCATGTATAGGAAAAATAAAATATGACCAGCCAAGGCATAAAACGAAACTAATTCCTGATAGCAGATAGAAGACAAAAGATAACAAGATGACCAAAAATAAGAACATTGTAAAAGGACGTTATCATAAACAGTATTTACAACCAGGTAACTACGCAAAAATACTATATCTACACACAAATCAATTTACAATTTCACGCAAATACAAATTAGCTATGAACAACGTAAAACGAACAAAAGACTGCCAAGCGCATAAATAATAAAACGGGTTTCACAAATTTTACAAAAAAAATAATTCAACATTTCTTTGGAGTACACCTGAGTTACGATCCAAGGTAATGTACACGTAAGGGATATAATGTTGCGAACTATAGTTAAATCAGTTCTGTTTATTACCAGGCGACGCGAAGGCCTCGGAAGTAATGAAACAGTCGACTTAATTGTTTGGAAAATAATTTTTATATTCGACGAAGCATAACATATTTTGTTGGTAGTATAATCTAAGAGTCTAGTCTCGTATTCACTCTATGAAATTTCCACAATTTTAAAATAATTTAACGTATATGTGCAAGGTTCAAGTGACGTCAAGAGTATAATTGCCAAAGACTATAGGCTGTTCACAATAAAGTGAGCACTTTTGAAGTGGGTCTTAGAAAAAAGTCACTAATCCTACCTGCATATGTTTAACGGACGCACTGAGTGACATGAACCCAGTAAAGTTGGTAACGATGGAGGGGAAAGCAGTTCCATATATTAACGTCGAATAAAATGTTTTAGGTAACCATTTGTGATAAATTAAAATATTTCTATCACTTTGTTTTTTTTTTAATGCGTCGAAGTGTAAAAATTAGCAGTTTTTTTTTAATTATTACTTTTCCAATCATTTTTTATTTCCACTTGACCAACGCATGAAGAAAGCGATGAGGCCCAGGGTAATGATAATTTTACATAAGGCGGAAGAAAACACAACATGCATACAAATAGATCATAATCAGGGCTTTCAAAAGTGCTCATTTTACCGTGAACAGCCCGTATGTAGCTTTACAACTGTAGTTGGGACTATTCTTCGTGCTGTAATATGTTTGTATGCAATATTTGTCTCCTATATTCTACACTGCAGTAAATATGGAGAAGTCATGGATTTCTTGATGCAAAGACTGACACATGTGAAGGGTCGTGTTTTTGAATCAGTGGTACACTGTTAAAACTTTCCGCATATTTACGGAATGTTTTACGGAAATGTACAGTGTATATACGGAAAGGCAGTCCGTAATGACGAAAAACGGAGTTAAGTCCGTAAATACAAAATACGGAAAGTCTCCGTATTCCCTTTGGCTTCGAGTTACGGGGACGAACAATGCCGATTCTACGCGAAGCTTTCTTCGCCACTGTAAGAAGAAAATTATCGTTTCTGCGGCAGTTAAGGTTATCCACCCGACTATGATCTATTCTTTCAAACATTAAAAAATAGCATCAGATGTCTGTAACATTTGGCAACACTAAAAAAAAACACTAAATTTAATAGAAACTGAATTTTGACTTGTGTTGTTTCACTACAAATATAACATTTATACCACAATTTTCAAGTGAGAATTGTAGGTGAATGATTGGAGTCGTGAACTGGTAATTTTTTGACTCTGGTTTAAACCTTGCTTAAGAACAAAATATTTCAACTTTTTTAATATAATTTTCTATATAAGGTAGAACACACACATAACGAAAATTAAAGAAATTTTCATCATCTATTTTTATTTTAAACGGAAAGTTCAGGAAACTAACTTGGAAATTAAAGGAGACGTTCCGTGAAATTTACGGAAAGTCCATTTCTGAAAAATCAATGTATCCGTAATCTTACGGAGAGTTTATGGACACGTCCGGATAAATTTTTACCAGTACTTTTCCGTAAAATGAAGGAAATTTTTTTTTTAACAGTATAGAGTTCCACATTGATTTAGTTAATGTTCGGATATTTTTTAACGACAATAGTATCCCAGATGTCAAATGCACTGCTACGCGGCCAGGACGGGCAGAATCGAGGGTTTCCACATACGTAATGACACAAAAGTTTCCGCTTTCAATCAAGCACTGGCTTGGCGATATATGCGTCGGCAATACGTTAGCAGTCCATCAATCAGAAACACGAGAAATCTTTCAGCGTGACAGGGCGAAGCCAGTGAGACCCCACAGTCAGCGGGGCATCAATAACAGCTACTACTGTCGCGGCTGACAGGCAGCTCACACTGATAGCAGTAAATACACTGGGCCCCTGACAGGCCGCAATTATAAAATTGCGTGGTGCGTTCTCAATCTGGATTAGTGGGAACGGAACTAAAATGTCATAACTCCCACTGACAGGAGTTGAAGAATGGGGATTATTTCAGTTTCCCACGATCACGAAGTTTACCACTCAATTCTTTCAATTACCGTCTGGATAAGTACTTTACTGATTCCATAAGCAGGAAATAAATTATCGTTGGATCAAAATTACCATTCATTCATCCGTTTTCATTTTATTTGCATTGTTATAGAATATATACGGTAAAGTAGGCAATTTTTAAAGATTTCTCATTTGGAATAATAGCCAATAAATATATTTTGTTTTAGACTTAGATATTAACTTCTAAAGTGTTGTGGAATACACACACTGTGTTTATTACTTACAATGCAATATTTATTTTTGAAGGTTGTTAGAGGATAAAAAATAGTTGGAAGAGAAAAGTAAGTAGACCCTCAAAAGTGCTCACTTTACCATGAACACTTTATAACGTCCTTTTATACGTGGGGAGGCCAATATGCGGGCGCTACGAACTACGCTTAGCAGGACGTGTCTATGAATAATGTACACTGATAGTAACACACAATATATCAAGAAGATTGTATTGAATAAGTGTGTGTGAAAATGTGAACCGTGGCGATTGACTGCAGTGTGGTGTAGACTACGCCCCTTGCACCCGGGGGAGGTGGGGGATGTTTCTGGCTACCGTGCATTCCCTTCCGCACCCGAGCGCACTGGGCCTAGAAAGCAGATAATGGGGTACCGTCATGCTTAATTTTTAACGTGAAAGGAGGATGTGCGCGGATGCGATAGTTAGTTGTGTGTAGCAGTTAGTGTAGTTTTCTTTTATACTATTCGGACAGCATAGCCGTTTCTAAATTGCAAAGTTCCTGGTGGACCCTGAAGAAAAAAAGAGGCAATTTAGCTTTCGCTTTGTGAGGGATTAACGTAAAGATTAGAAAGTAGTGCTCTAGGAACGAACTCTGTACTCTAAAGAAAAGAAGGATGGCTATTGGCTGGGACTGCCGACTGGCGAGCAGGTTGCCGGGTGCTGATTGGCGAACGGCTTTGCGACATCATGCTGGCAAGTGACGCCATCTTGATAGCGCGCGCGGCTGAAGCACGCGGTGCAAGCGGCTGTTTTGCCTCTATATTGCTCAGTTCTCTGTGACGGTGAGCCAAGAGCGGCCGAGGGTGACGAATTTAAGATGGCCGCCGAAAGGTGTGAAGAGCTCCAGCAACAAACGTTTTATTAAAAAATCGATCAACTTGTATGAGTGAGGTCTGCTTACGAACCGCATTTAAGAAACGGTACGCGTTTGGATACGTTTTTCAGTTCCTCCATTTCTCTCTTAATTATGTTTCTGTGATAGTGAAAACGGCCCACACAGGTGTTTACACGGTCATTTTCATGTATGAACATTCCGTCCGGTACAAAACATCAAAAAAGGAATAGGGACGTGCACCTAACCTTTATTTTTATTATTATGTCATAAAATGGTACGGCCTCCGCTGAAAGTGCCATAGAGGCGCGTTATCGACGGAAATACTGCACGCCAGTTCAGTGCTTTGCGCGTAGAGCCGGTGAAATTATTGATGTGTATGTTTCGGCTCCTCTCCCCACTCACGTTTTTAGGCCTCAGACGTGCAAAATTCTTTCAACCAGGCGGTCGCCTTAATGTATTGCTACATAAAAAGTTTTTAAGTAAAAATTACGTTAGGCCAAAAATTGCGGGTAAATCAACATTTGAAGACTCAACAAAGACACGGAATCACAAACTCTTGTTAACTTACTCTTGCCTGTTCACTTGCAGCGCATGGTCCTCCTCTTCGAAAGGCACAGCGTGCTTTTTGTTTGAAAGCGATATCGTGAAATAATTTATCACCTAAAACAAGGGGCCGCGGTGGTGTAGTGGTTAGACTACTCGCCTTCCACCTAGGTGATCCGGGCTCGATTCCCGGAGGACTCGCTCCCAGATTTGACAATCCCACTGGTCAGCGGGTTTTCTCGAAGATATCCCGTTTCCCCCACCCTTGCATTCCGGCGCTACTCCATACCTCACTTCCCCCCATCGGCTCTCAATACCTCCGTGTTAAGAGCCGCCCAAATCTCTTCACTCACTCACTAATATTACCCGCAAAATTCGCGTTATCTTTCTGTGAAAGGATAAACTCCACTGCCGTATACACAAGCGAGCACAGTCAGTGGTTTTATTGGCCGCTAAGTGGAGACACCTACAAGTCTGACTTCGTTAAAGAAGACTGGCCACTCCATCGCTGAAGTAACGTTGTTGGCTCAAGATTCCCGTGAGGCGTTTCGAACATACTAAGGGCCTATGAAACAAGTCGGTCAAACACACGGTAACTTGGGAGTCCAGTCAGCCGCTAAACAATAACACGAAGTTTGCGGGTCTGTGCCATCATTTCGCTCTGCACGTCGACACACCCACAACTCGAGGAAGCCCGCCATTGGCCGTGGCGGAGGAACGTCTGATTCGCGTACAATTGACCGAAGTACCGGGCGTGCACTGTCTTCCCTGCAAACAACTCTTCCTGCAAGGGCAGATGTTTTCACTACCCTAGTTTAAACGGGAAATTAATGTCAAGGATATTACCCATCGATGCATCAATTTTAAATATAACCATTTCAAAAAATATTATCATTATATGACATTTCTTAAATACTGGGACGTTAATAATTTTTGCCGGTTTTAAGGTTTAAAACTTTAATTCTAAAAATGTAACATTAAATTAACATTTCACAAAATTTATTTTAAATTATAAATCGTGTCGAAAATTTCTTAACGTGTCCGTTTTCTCTGAGAAAGTCGCATTAAATAAATATTTATTTATTTGAAAAATATATCTTTAAAACTAATGCACTGAGTAGGAATTTATTTCTTTAACATTTATTCCGCAATTTAAACTTGGTACGCCGAGCGCCTAAGTGATTTTCGCGTCAAAAAAAAACCTTACGGACAAAATATGACGATAAAAAATGTTATATGAATGCGAAACATTTCTGAAATACCACCTTGAGCAGCGCAGTTTAAAAATCCTGAAAGGTTCTGAACCACTGCGTAATATTTGCTGATTGGTAAGTCGGTCCCCTAGCATCTCGAACTCTTCCACCGAGAAGGGAGTTATGCCCCCCCCCCCCCGCCCAGTCAACGGTCGGCGAAGACGTACAAGAGAAACATCTGCAGGCGCAAACCATGACGTAGACAGATGGCGCTCGGACCTCCGCTGGAAAAGCAAAAATAAGAAGGGGAATCTAAAAGAGGGGGGGGGGGGGGGAACAAGAAAACGACGGCAAATCGCGTCACGGAGCGCAGAGAAGCAGTGGGTCAGAACATGCAATCCGCCGGGTAGGGCCTAGTCGATCTGTCACCATCAGATAAGTTTGCGAAGCTGGGCATGAGAAATGGGGAAAGGGCTGGAGTTAGGAGGTGGGTGATGGGGAGAGACTTAAAGGCGAAATCACGCGTCGTCGCACCGGCACAATAGCCCTTATCTGCACCGCCCCGACACGCAGCCACGACATATCGTGAGAAGAGTGGCTGAGAAAAAAAAACGCCGGAGGGTCTAAGAAGGCATCGAAACCCGCATAAATTCCAGCCCTTCTGATCCATCTAAAACGAAGCTAAGGATTCATTTCAGAAATATTTTGCTCTAGGTCTAAGTTTATCGTTATAAAATTATTTCATGTACACAGTAAAACGTTTTTGTACATCTTACATACAAAACATTGGATCTTTATATCACAGTGCTTTATGGAAAATAGAAAAACGTTTATGATTCTCCATATTTACAATGAAGCTGGAGTCCTCGGTACGTGTCTGTTACAGTACTTCAACTTAAGTTTAACACACGTCAATGTAGCGTGTTGTGCAATTCGTTTTAATTTAAATGTATTGCTACGAAACTTATAGTGGCAACAAGTTTCCAAAAAATCGTTTCTTTGTAAAAATACAAAAACATTCCAAGGTGTCTAGTATAAACAACATAACTTAAAAAACTGAAAATCAAAACATTATTCACTAAAAACTATGCATTTAATATTACACCACGACAAATAATAGGCCTGAAACTACTAAATATCTTAACCAAATCCCCTAACAACAATCCTAGAAAGCAAGACTATCGATTTAAATCTCATTTCAAAATTATTCATTACAGCTTATGCCTTAATCAACGGTTGATTCCTTCAGACTGTAGCTGCCTGTGTTACTGTAATTGATGTACATGTCATGTATATCAATATTTACTCATATGTTCTCTATACTTTGTTTTACATATGAGCTTTTGTATAATATATTTGTTAACTTCCTACTATATCCAAATATATAAATATGTTTCTTGTACTGCAAGGAATATTTCTGTTTTTATTTTTATTGCTATTGTTTTACAAATCCAACACAGTATGTAGGTACAGTTTAAAATATATGCAAAAAAATCAATTAAATAAAGAAACATTAAGTAATTGAAAAAATACTACTTTATTACATTACGCTGCATATAAATGGTACGTGGCTGTTGGTGTACTAATTAAAACCCGTTCCGGATCCTTCACCGATATGTAAAATTAACGACACAGTGGCTATTGCTTAATTCATGCGTCGATAGAGTAAAAGTGTAGCATTTAAGAGCGTAGCTACGTTAGTACTACATCTATTCTTAACTTGATGTAAATTGAACAGACACTGAAATGAAATAATTCTAGTGTGCACAAATTTCAACAACATGCATTTCAATACGCCCTTAAAACATGGAACTATTTATCCTACACCGCTATAAATTGAAGCAGTGGCCCGTCAGCCAATGCACTATAAGAAATTTTTCTGGTTAACTTCCTAACATGTAATGGGAGTTTTAACCTATATTTGGTGTGGAACAGTTACCATACTTCAGTATACAAATACAGCTACTATGTGGATTTGTTAATGACAGTACCCATTTTGCTGTTTCATATACCTGTTCAGGAGAGCTACCACGTGTGTATAAGGAAATACATCACCATAACAATCTACGTATCATTCCTAAACGTTGGTGTGGTAAATTTCCCAACTATTTCTGAGAGTGTGTATCAGTTTAAATACGTGCAGTCTAGGGCACGCATTTTCTTCAAAACTTTACTTCAAAATGCGAAATCACTTTAAAAATAAGTTTTTTTTTGTGATTTTGATAAGTTTAAATTCACACAAATTGTATATTATATATATACACACATATATACACACATACATATGGACACACGCTCATAAAGTTTGGTTTACGGTAAAGTATTTATTCAAGACCTAGGAGTGGCATGTTTCTTTATTTAATCCGACACGTGCTTAACAAGCGGCAAGTGGAGAGTGGGGAGATTTGGGCGGCGCTTAAAAACGACGTCTTCAGCGCCGATGAGGGTTACGTGAGGTAAGTATGGAGCGGCGCCGGAATGCAGGGACGGGGGAAACCCGCCGACTAGCGGCACCGTCCGACACGATTCCGAAATGGGGAAATCCGGTAGCGACTCGGCCGGGAATCACGCCCAGCTCGCCTAGGAAGGAGGAAAGTATTCTAACCACTACACCACCGCGGCCTCCAAAAGCGATAAGGATTTAATTTATAGCTATTTTGAGTTTATATTTTCTAAAATGTCAAAATTCAAATAATGGCAGGCCGCAATAGCAAATTTTGAAAGATTATATATATATATATATATATATATATATATATATATATATATATATATATATATATATATATATATAATGAAATTATAATAACATGAACAATATTATTTTGAGCTGCGCCCTAAGGAAATAATTTCGTTCAATTTTGAGATTTGTACGAAATAAGATATAATGTTAAAAATGTTATTCTCAGTTCAGTTTATTTTTTAATTCATTTTCCTCCGGCCACATAACTTTTTCCGTGTCACTTCGAAAAAGAATGAAATATACTAAAAACGTAGCAGATAATTTTGTTCTCTTGAACGCCTGTAATACTGAACAAAAAATACTGAATGGATTGAAATCTAAGAATTGTCAAAAATACACATCTGTACCTCCGAGGTAATGTGTCATAACTCCATTCGTTTAGCAGAGTTAAAACAACTTACTTCCGAGGTATAGAAATGTATTCTCACTACGTTCACTCTTACTTTATTTGACAAAACCAAAAGGAATCCACTTCACTAGCCACAAATTTTGGACACAGTATTTTAATTAATAAGACATTAAAACTATGTGTGTGTTTTTCATAATTAATTACCAACGGCAACTGCACAGAATCGAGCCAGCTTTTACGTTAAACTATTATGGACAGGGATTTTTTTTTCGAAGGTAAATTTCAAAGTGCTCAATTAACCGAAAAAAATGCTACGATGCATGTCGAATAAAAAAAAATTCAAGTAATTAGCCCGGCTTGAGGCGCCTTTGTGTAGTTCACGCCTTTAATTAACGCTTAGTATAGTTTTTTGTATCGATGACAGCCTATCAAGAGCAGCCCTTCCAAGCACACTCTAACTAAATTAAAATTAGAGCGTCATTTCAGCCCGAGGGCAGAATAAAAATTTGTGGAATGAGGTCGGTTTTAAATAGAGTGGGCTAACATGCATAGCTGGGATGCAGGCACGTCATTTTATATGGCAACTGGCAACCATATGTACAATAATAAGTAGTAGAACAATCGACTTGGGTTCGAGATCTCCTCGGTTCTATTTCCGATCCAGGCATACTGATTTCAGGTTTCAATGTTTTTACTAGGTCATTCCAGGCGAAAGGGGTATGGCAGTGTACGGGGTGTATCTGAACTCTGTGCAGAAGCGGAAGCCACGGCATCTGTGGGCTTAAGTAAACAGAATATCCTAGCAACAAAACGTCCGGAAAGGCAATCGTGTACCACTTCGGTAAAGGAGAAACTAGATGCAACAATGTAGGCATTGCGTACCGCTTCGTACGTGCATGCTCAACAGGTTGCCTGTCACCAGGCGACCACATCGCAGTGTTGCCCACTATAGACTGTTCACGGTAAAGTGAGCACTTTCAAAGCGCTAGTTACTCTTTCCTTTCAGCTTCAAAGCGCTAGCTACTCTTTCCTTTCAGCTATGTTTCATGATTTAAACAACTTTTTAAATAAGATTGCCATGTGAGTAATAAACACAATGTGTATTTTCCACTACACTCGGAAGATAACTTCTAGGAAGACTGGAATTAAATATATATGTATTAACTACTATCTGTGCCCCCGACTTCGTTCGCGTGGACTTCAGCATTTGTTTACATATTTTTAAAATATAAATTTCGCTTGGCGTAGGTTTTATGGAGATTTTAAAATACAGCTCACCATCCCTTCGCCCAGGTTTTATGGAGTTATTGAAATACATATATAATATAATTGGTTTGAAAGATTGTTACTATAATATCGGAAATAGTTTTACCGTCGCGTTAGTGTTGGTTGTTTCAACAAAATGAAAGTAATTCTTTTGCAAAAAAAATAAGATATGAAACACAAAGCAAATTATATGAAGAAATCTATTTACCATTTGAGACAGCGAGATGAAATAGAGAACAGATTTTAATAGAAAAAAAAAAACTCCATGATCACTGAAAGTTTTAGCAAAATAGATTCAGACAGAGAGAAAAAATGTTAAAAAACATTTATCCTATAACATCGTTTAAATAGCATATTGCGCTTAGATGTTGGTATCAATTTAGAAATAACATACAGACACTTCAATTTTATTTATTAGTATAGACTATTTCTAAAGAGAGGGCTCTAAAAAGTGTTCACTTTACCGTGAACAACACACAGTTGCTGATGCTGGAGATTGATAACGCCTCCGCTTTAATGGAGGTAGGTTTATCTGGGACGACGTACAGGGAACTGTGACCTCCTGCTTAATCTTTCTGGCACAGTGTCCTATCTACATCTGATCTGAAAAACTGCCAAATAGCATCGGGAACTATTTTCTCGCCAATCAGAAAGCGACGCGGCTGGCCAACCAATAGGCCGAGAGTTAGGTCGGTCATAATGTTTATCGCTACCACCAGCTCGGAATGAACAGTTATAAATAAAGATGAAGGTTCGCGTGGATACGAAACACACACGCAACGCAACTGCGCGTTCGCTTGTGCGAACTGTATCGCCACTTCACACTTCTCCCTGCTGGCCCGCTTCCAGACAGCCGTTGTGTTACATCATCCCGCCCACTACACAAACGTAACAGCAGGTGGCCGACGTAGTTGTGTAGCGGGGGGATGAGGGGTCGTTTGTTCAGCTTCGATCATCTGCACAGAGAGACTGAAATTCTCCACATGGGTCGCTTAATCAACTTTCATGACCACACTTCGAGAGGTCGCTTATGCAGTTCCGAACAGCTGTACAAAGATACTGCTGTTCTGCACATGGTGTTTCTCATTCCAGGCGAATGCTAACTGTGCGACTCCAGAAAAAGAAAGAAGTAAAATCAATTTCGTAAAAACTAGTTGCTCACGACAGCTTTGTACCACAGTGTAGATAGTATACGAGTTATGATATGGACGTGGCAATTCCCTGATTGGCTGTGCTAGGCTCTTGGAACGGGGTTCCATGTCTGATTGATTAAGGGACGTTTACACCTGTGCAACTTTCTGTTGCACGTAGTTGCAAGTAGGCGCATGCAACGGCGCAAGGAGAGGCATGCTCTTAAACTGTGCGCACGGGCCGCAGTGCGCAGGCGCAAGTAGCCACCAATCCCAGACGTGGAGCTGTCTGTCACACTCGTGCGCCTTCCGCTCATCGGGGA
This sequence comes from Dryococelus australis, assembly GCA_029891345.1. Lineage (NCBI taxonomy): Eukaryota > Metazoa > Arthropoda > Insecta > Phasmatodea > Phasmatidae > Dryococelus > Dryococelus australis. The sequence continues at coordinate 30,433,891 of CM056998.1, read as the reverse complement.
GCTTCAATTATATTGTCTGAACCGGTTTGTTCATTCATACTGTTTTGTGCGGAATGGCTGATTGCACAATTGACAGGAATATAGCATTTGTTGAAGATTAAAAGACATTCCCATGGTTTTGGATGACTAATTCTGCAGATTAAAAGACATAATAAAACGCACTGACTCTCTACAGTTACCAAAAACAAATATGACATGGTGACAGCAAAAGCTCTCCTTAACCAAATAAAATGCCTCCGCTATTACTTCTGACATGTTCACAACGAATACGTGTCGAAAAAGAAAAGGTGGTTGAGCAGCTGATGGAAAGCCATCCTTGTTGTTATACAGCCGCTTCTCTTCATTATGGACGAGGAAGAGACAAGGGCAGGAAGAGAAACTTTCAAGTTGTCCGATAGAATGGCGAGTGCTGAATTGCTGCTTTCATGCAGAAATACGAAAATTTAGGCTGTAATCTACACACTGTTAGAAAAAATGCCCGTAAATTACGGAAAGTACCGATTACAAATTATCCAGATATCTTCATGAAATTACGCTCTCTCCGTAAATTTCATATAAATCTCCGTGAATTCACCGAACGTGTCCATAAACTTGAAAGGTAGGTTTTTTTTTTATCTGCTCGTAAAAATAGAGAAACAGAAAAAACTTTTGTTATGTAGGTGTTTGTGGGTGTTTCACTTTGTACAAAATGACTGTAAAATAGTTTTAAAAAATTTTGTCCATTAGCGAGATTTGAACTCGGAAAAAAATTTACTCACCAACACCTTATCCACCCAACTACCATGCCGCTACAAGAATTTGTGTTGTAAATAAGGTATTCAGGGAATGATTTATGTCCTTTCTTAGTTAAGAAAAATATTTTATTTTCGTAATGTAAATTACTGTGCATAACACAGACAGTAAAAAATAAAATTTAAATTTTGTCCTGTAGTGGGATTTTAACACGAATCGAAAAATTAGCACTCAATGTCTCGAACCACTCACCTAACACACATTTACACTAAGTATTGTATTTCGTAAATATGGATGTTACACGAAAGTTACGAACGCGCCTGTCTTAATTTCAAGTCGTGTTACAAGCGCTAGCTATTCAGTTTTATTTGCGGTTTATAAAACTAGGTTACGAAAAAAATAGTTTTATTTTCGGTGTGTGCGTATTTAACTGTGTATGCAGAAGGGCATGCCCTGCAGCGGAATTTCAAAAAGAATAAAATAATTGCTACACTATGAGTGGTTCGCCACTCAGTCACTACTATTTCACACGAAGTAGTACTGTGGAGATGGAATTTTATACGCTTCAGGTGTCATCTGCATTTTCTCGTGTCTTAAAATCGAAGCCATAATAATACGAAGACTTCCGTATTTTATATTTACGGAGCTCATTTCCGTTATTCGTCATTACGGAGTGCCTTTCCGTAAATGACTCTACATTCCGTACAAATTTCCGTAAATTACAGAAATTTCTAACAGTGCACGTTCGAACGAAACTGACGACGAAAGCTATCAGTTATCAAAACCTACGTACGCGTGATCATATTTCATCTTTTGGGGAATACGTGCAGATAAAATCAGACACGTTGGCACCAAGTGCTTACAATCAGTCGAGTAATAAACATTCAACATGTCCTTTTTGATAAGAAAATTGATCAGGAAATCAAGTTCTGCCATCTGCCCCATGCTTATCTGCAACTTTATTTACCCATCCAGCACATACTCCATACTCGTGTTCTCGGAGTCACATTCGGGTGTTCCGCCTTGTAATACCGGGACATATACTCGTCCTAACCCCAATTTCAGTCGACCAGAACCACTGGACACTGGACTAAACCGGACGTCGACAAAAATACCACGTAACTGTACCGCAATAATACTTAATTTAAATGTTGCTAATATAGTGACCGGAATTATTAAACTTAATTTTTTGAGGCAAATTGTACCCAGTCCTAAACATTCTAACTGTTTAAAATTAAATAATTTACTGTCATGGTTGTTTTGAAAAGGTATAAAATTAATTTTATCGCAGTTTCCTAAAAGTCAAGTGTAGCAATTAACAGTAAACAATTTATTTTCTATTAATTTGGAACAAACTTCAGGCATCTACTTATAAACTTACCTTAACAAAGTGTTTAAGAACTTACACTATAACTTCACAGACAACTTGTATGATACTGAAAATAGAATATTTAGATACCTTAAACTGGAACATTAGGCTGGCGTAGCTGTTATCTGTGGCAAGAAACGGCAATGTCATATATAATCTTGTAGCAGCTCAGGTATCGCTCCTCTGTAAAGTTTTTAAATAGTTCACAGATTGCTAGCCGTATCTCGTCCACCACACCCACACTTAATTTTCTGCTGCAAAATATTTATTAACCCAGCACTTGCGTTTTTTCTTTCTACTTCGTAGCAAAACGATCCCAGCGGCGGCTGCAGCGTTAACAGACGACATCTCGACTGAAAGTGACGCATGCATCTACCTCAGTAGGTGTGAACGAAAGGTGGCATGCGCACAATATTTCTTAGAGGCATACGGCTAGACGCATGGTGATAATTTTTTTTTTCTTTCAAGTAGGAAAAACTTCTAATGTACAACTGCGCTAACATTCAATGTGAGTGAACTGGCTGGATGGCTGGTTAAACGTTTCCAAGTAGGCTTGGTACACGCAGCGGAGCAAAGTGAACCGAATGTATTACGGCACCAATCATGAGTAAGCGGGGAGGCACCCTATTGAACAAGTGGCGTGACGTCATCCACAGGGCTACGTTTTAGTGACTGATGAACAACTCATCGAAAAATTGCACAGGCAATAATGAACTTAGATCGTGCTGAGTAAATAGTTCAGGAGATATAGTGTTAATACAAGGGCCTAATATTTATATTGTTGCAATGTTGAACGATTAAAAGAAAAAAAAACGCACCTAAGAAGCAGTTTTTTTTTGACCATTTCCACATAACTTTGCAGGTAAGCACTGTGCACGAATCTTCACTCTGTCATAATAGGGCCAACCTTTCGTAATGAGAAGAAACTATGTCGCTTTGTGCTCTGTTCTGTACGCGAGAAATTTCAAATCACGCATTACGCACACATACCAAGCATACTGTAGGAGAGGAGGAAAGCTGAGTTGTGCAAGACGTGATGCACGCCCATAGGTCACAAGATATGGAGACTAGTTCGAAAAACTATCAACAGAAAAAAAAAAAAAAAAAAACAAAGCAGGCACGTCTTAGTAAGGTTGACAAATAATTATGTACGACAGAAAGGAATGGCATCTAGAAATACTCAACGCAAAGAAAGCATTCCCTACACATGGCGGGCAATACAAGAGGCGAGTGTTACATCACCTTAACAAATTCTAGTTTACGAAACGTGATGTTCTATTGTGTAGTGCATAAGAAAAATCTGTAACTATATGGGTACTTGTTCCCTCTCTCCTACCTACTTCTTACTTTTGCCTACTCTTCGTTCACTGATTATTGTTGATCTAGAATACACCATTATATGCTACTTAGAAAATGTAAGAATATACACACACACACACACACACACACACACACACACACAAACACACACACACATATATATATATATATATATATATATATAAGGAATCCACTGACGTGTACTTCCATAGTGGCTGCGCGTAAATTGCTGGCAGCCATTATCGGGGCGCGTAAACTTCAACCTAACAGGCCTTGCACAATAACAATCATACCTGGATTGAGGCAGGCACTTATTTTTTTAAAGTACTGCTTTTAACGTTATCGCTTTATAAAGGGAAGCTGACTGGAGCACGGTTTGCATAATATACTAGGCTAAGCTTACATTTAAAACGACGCGCACATCCGTAAGTGCCTTAGGCTAGGCCACAATGCGCTAATTACTAACTCAGACACGTTGAACTGGAGCCACAAGTGCAGGTAGAGAAGCATTACACAGCGTCCGCAAACTTCCAGACTCAAAGACATTAAGAACGCAAAAATTATTCAGAACCTATTTCCATAGTTTATTTGCAGTAGCTTAGGGCGTCGTAGATCACTAGTGGTTTTGAACTAGGAATCACTGTCAGCCAGAGTGAGTTAATGGTGACGTTAAAATATACTAAGGCACGCGAGAAAGCAGGAGAAATGGCAGAGCCGCCAAAGAAGGAACTTCTTTATTTTTGGTTGTGACAGCGGAGCTGACGGAATTACAGCAGCAGCGCCGGTCATATTTTTCGCCACTACCCGAACACCACCGGATCCAAAGCGAAAACGACGACTGAGGTTTGCGATGTTGGCCAGTGATTTAAACCGTTAAAGCTACCGAGCGTGCAGAATTTGAAATACCGCCACAACTGTCTTACAACATCACGCCACGCTTAGGTACCTCGATATTGAAGTTGCCACGAGGGCTTCATTTTTTCTTAACTGTACACCAACGAACTATTTTTTTATTACAGTAGATTACTAAAAACTTTTACTCTGAGGCACACTTTTCGGATGTAATAGTTTTCATATACTTCTATTTAAATGTTACATACAGTATAAAAGTTCTAAAGGCATTGATAAAAACCATTTAAGACAAGTAAAAAATAAAAAATATACTGTGTTTCGTAAATTCTTCCTAGGTTTGTTGTATCCATTTCCTGTACTCAGAAAATGCCTTAAGTCATTTCAATATTTTGGAAACAATGCATAAGGGACGAACTGAGAATAACATCCTCTACGATATTTTCGAAGTTTGAGAGCCCTGGTGCAAATTAATTACATCTGGAGTTAGATTCAATTGTCTCAACGGCCTAAAGTGAAAAGAAAATCGTCACTCCTCGAAACCAAAATTACCCCCTCGAAACTGTCAAAAATTAACAAATACAAAAAATAATTCTCTATTAACAAGAACAGATATTTCACACGAGTAACAAAATCCGAGTCGGCAATGATGACTTAGGGAGCACCAGTGAAATTTACGTAGTCTTTGGTTGAGGCCACCACAAACTCACGGACATGAAATCTTTGCAAACTCCTTTTGGCCAGAAGTGAACTACAGCATGAACGTGTCTGAATATTGGATGATCAGCATTTCGAACAGGAGCTTTCACAACATGCATGACCAATTTATACGCCACGTGATCTCTGCAGAAAATGAAAATGGTCCATATTATTGAGATCCGTGAAAAATGCTGAAAGAAAATAGTGGCCGATTTTATACTTCCGTGGCTCAATTTTAACGGGTTGGCGGCATGTAGGTTGCGCTTAACGTCTCTTCGGCGGCGAGGTCATTAGATGTGGAACAAGTTGCAGAGACATGCAGGAAGCATGCCATGGCATGCAATAAGGAACCATCTCAGCTTTCTCCTGGAGTGAATCCGCAAAACCAAGGGAAACCGAAATCAGGATGGTCGGACAGGGATTGGAACTCTTGTTTCCCCGAAGGCGATACCAGTGGTTCACAACCAGCGCCATTTATTCCGTAGACGCAAGGTAAGCAATGCTTACCGTATACATATTGGAAATGTTTGGCCCTTTATAGTTTTCGCCTTAACCACGACCTTAGACAGTGGCCTTAACTTTAAACACATTTCATTCTGAGTTCCCCGTTCCGATTCGAGAAACAAAGTTTTCGTAATTATCGTACTGTACACGCATAGTGCTGCCATCTAGTATTATTTCCACTAACGGGAGCGACAATCGATTAATCGAACTCGCAAGCCACAACATGCCACCTTGTTCCTTCGGCCGGGTAATCAGTCGTTCTGTTTGCGTCCTCCAGTCCTACATTTCTTTCCTTGGAATGTGGATGAAAGTGTTCGGGAAAACGGTCGTTTTCTTATAATTTGTAATATACTCTACAAATAATATTAAGTTGAATTATTATACTTATTTCGTTTCCGTTTTTACAGCTAATGTTATGCATTATAAAACGGTAACTACATGTGGAGGGTAAGCAAAGTTGGAAATTGCGTTTGTTAGTAGAAATTGCTTCCCTTGTAAAAAAAAAAACTCACTACACGCCACTGTTCACAACTGCCCCACCTCGCTCGGTAGTGGGTAAACTGTGATTTCCGCTTGACTGTAGCGTGTCCCACTACCTCACGACACTGGTCCCTAATTCACCTGTTTGATCCAACCCTAATTCACCTGTTTGATCCAAGCGCTGGTAACAACTAACTGATCACTCGGCGACTAGTATTTCACTTCTTGATGTCACTAACCCAGGTTTAGAGTGTATGTATGCTTACTGCGCTGAAATATGACAGCCAGAATGATAAAATTAGAAGTTACACGATCAGCAGAACTACTGCACTTCAAACATGTTCAGTTCTGTAGACAGCCGCAATGACCCTTAACTTGTTCCAATCGCGATCACTGGCTGTTCGTAGTAAACTCATTGCTTGAGTATATCAGAATTTTCTTTTGTGTTGAGCTTCAATTGGTTGCTGTGCTGTTAAATGACTGAAATAGATGCACTTTTCTACACTCAAACTAAATACAAAACCAGGACAGACAGCATATACTTTTTACGATTACAATCAAAATCAGGTTAGTCGAATATATTTTTTTCAAAAACTCAACAGGAAGTGATCATTCACAATTACGAGAGAGTGCTTTTGACGTTCCGATTCCCTTTCTTTGCATTCAACTGAAGAGACGTGACCATTAAAACATGATCACTTCGATAACTTTTCAATTGGAAGTTCAAATGAGCCATAAGTTCAAGGTCCAAAAGGTAGTCTCCGTTTTTAATGTGTATATTTTTTATTTAAAAGGACTAAAACGCGCAATCCACGATCAATTTTAGGCATTAAACAGGCTACTTAGCATACCGCAAGGACATGCACAGTGCTCCTTTGTCTATATTTCTTGGCGGTAACGTGATAAGGTCCACGATCAATTTTAGGCATTAAACAGGCTACTTAGCATACCGCAAGGACATGCACAGTGCTCCTTTGTCTATATTTCTTGGCGGTAACGTGATAAGGTCCACGATCAATTTTAGGCATTAAACAGGCTACTTAGCATACCGCAAGGACATGCACAGTGCTCCTTTGTCTAAATTTCTTGGGGGTAACGTGATAAGGTCCACGATCAATTTTAGGCATGAAACAGGCTACTTAGCATACCGCAAGGGCATGCGCAGTGCTCCTTTGTCTGTATTTCTTGGCGGTAACGTGATAAGGTCGCCGTTGACAATTTCAAGAAGTTGGTCGACGAGGGAGACGTCAGTTCAGTGCCTTGCTCACAGAGGCGATGAGGCATTTGATGCGAGTGTCTAGGTCGCCCTTAGCACTATCGCGCTCCTACGCTTTGCACACTTAAATGGGGGAGTCAATGTTGTAAAGAATTACTTCTGCACATCAATTTTAAAGATGACAGAAGGATTCTACGAGATATGTATTAAGGAATACTGGCAAGTGAAGAAATCTCGCCAATTTTAATAATATTATTTTTGATTTTTCTTTAAGATTTACATTTGAAAAGCTATGAAATATTGATTATTTTTTATTACATTTCTTAACGAAGCAGTGTTTGCAAAAATTGTATTGAATATTGTTTTTTTTTTTTTTAAACTGTTATCTTTAAAATTGATGCATTGAAAATAATTTCTTTAACATTGATCCCCATTTAAAATCCGTGGTTACAGACATTTTAGATTTTTCTTACAAATCTTCGTAATGGAAATTTACGAACAGACATGAAAACCAAAGCTAGACATTACATAGAGGAATACTTAACGATTTTTTTTCATTAGTATGGTGTTAATATCTGTATTTCCCATGCGTGACTTATGTTACTAAATAATTAGGTAATATTTGATTACGAATACAGACGTCAAAGTAATAATGTAAGAAAAGCAAGTGGGATCTCGACATAACTGTTAAGATATTCCCTATAACTTGAGTAGCGTAGTGTTTACATACTGACTGCAAAAATTCAGTTATGGAGGAAATTACTTAAATAAATGATGACATGGATACTTCCCCCTTAATTACTGTGTGAATAACTGTAACAAAATACCGTATACACCGGACTCCAACCCCAAACGGGACCACGATGGCTCAGCGGTTAGCCTGCTCTCCTCCCACCAAGGCGATCTGGGTTCAATCCCCAGCCGGGTCACTCCGGATTTTCGCTCGTGGCAATCGTGCCAGACGATACCGTTGATCGGCGGGTTTTCTCGGGGTTCTCCCATTTCCCCGCCCTTTCATTCCGGCGCAGCTTCATACTCACCTCATCGGCTCTCAAGACCTCGCTGCTAAGAGCCGCCAAAATATCTTCATTCATCCTAAGACAGCGACTCCACCGTGATGAATGATGCCGCGAGGGGAACGGGTTTAGCGTGTGGGAAGAAATGGTCGCGGAGTTCCAAAGCCACAGCTACAATAATAACACTTGCTCGCCGCAGAGGAAACAGTGTGATGTAGGGGTGGGGTTGGGGTGGGGGGGACAGGGCGCCAGTTGGCACCAGGCGGCAGTAACAAAGCCTTGAGATCCGAGCCGTCGCCCCGCAGTCGCTTTATAAACCTGCCAGCCAGCGGGCAACGGCCCCGCGGGCTAACCGCCACGCAAAGTATTTCAAACAATGGGACGCGCTATCCAAACAAGAAAGGCTCGATTTCCCAACTGTTTTCAATGGGGCCGACATTTAAAAATAGTTCCCGCCAACGACGAGCAACCTACCGCAGTTCGGAGAATAAGACTTTTTTCAACCACAGGAACTTTCGAGGTCAGACAATTACACCTTTTAATTTATTTACCGTCCAAACAAATGCGAACATCGCATAAATTCGTAGTGTGTACACCCCAACTTTGTTAATAGTTTCCTCCATAGCCCGCACACCAACGCTTCTCAATCTTGTTTGAGTTATTATTCATTTTATCCTGCAATGCAAACAAATACATAAAGAACAGAAAAACATTTGCTAAAGGCTGTTCACGATAAAGTGAGCGCTTTAGAAATGAACCTTGGAAAAAAAAGTCACTGCCCCTGCTGCATAAATTTTAATGGGCGCACTGAATGACATTCGCCCAGTAAAGCTGATACGATGGATGGAAAGTTGTTTCGTATCTTAACGTCGAATAAAAAGTGTTCAGTAACCCTTGTGGTAACCTAAAATTATTGCTTTCGCTTACCGTTTTTTTTTTTCATACACAGAAGTGTAAAAATTAGCAGATTCGTAAAGTATTTCCTATTCTAATAATCTTACAGTTTCACTTGACCGACGCACGAATAAAGTGAGGAGGCCCATGGCAATGTAATTTTACAAAGGCGAAGGAATACACAACACGCATAAAGTAGCTCTTACCACAGGGCTTTCAAAAGTGCTAGTTTTAACATGAACAGCCTATGGTTAGTCTCATCAAGGTTTACATTAAGAGAACCTACAGCGGAAAGTACTTTCCTTTGAAAATGTCGCATCGTGTAACATTGTCGAGGCACGGGTGCAGGTATCAAGAGTCGGTCAAACGTGGCGAAAGAGCGAGGGAGAAAAGAGAGAGAGCGGGGCAGATGTGATGAAGCAGGGTGGAGACGGTTCACCGACGACGGAATGCAGTAACAGGGTAAGCTGAAGTACCGCGAGAAAACCTACCAGCAAACGACGACGTCTGTTACGTTACCCGCAAGCGGAAATAAAGGTTTCACCCCGAAAAGAATCGAACCATGATGCGATGCAGGCGGCCTGTTACAACAACAACAACATAAACAAAGAAATTACAAATTTGACAGTGCTCGGCCGTTCGCCATAACTGAACTCTTTTATACTTTTAGAATTAAAGTTAATTATGTACTTGATGGCGCGCGTGGCGCGCGTGTGTGCTGTTGCCCGGCCAAAGTGAGCGCTTTTGAAGCCTTAGTTACTTTATTCTTTCAGCTATTTTTTTTTATCTTTCCGCCATTTTTTTTTAATAAGTATTATCATGGAAGTAATAAAAACAGTGTATATATTTCACTGGCCTGCAAAGTTAACGTCTGACTACAATATAATATATTTATTGATTATTACTACAAATGATAGGGCTTCAGAAAGTGCTCACTTAAACGTGAATAGCCTATAATGTTATTCATTTCTCTTATCGGTTAGTAGCCGAAGAGAGGATCGTTGGACAAATTTTTAAGCCCCCCCCCCCCCACATTGATCCCAATTAAAAGTTGTGAACTCTGTTACATAATCTGTTTAATTTAATTTTTTTGTGGGGTGGAGGGGGTTGAATTTTGAAGGAAGTTATTTATAAATATATATATATATATTTATATTTTATTAAGATATGAAAGAAAATACAGGTCTGGTCACTACACCAAGAAGGTCCCTAACATGTGCGCTGTGTGATGCTCGTGTGCCAACGACGATGAAGGCCGGCCGCGGTGGTGTAGTATCCAGACTTCCCGCCTTCCACCAAGGCGAACGGTGTTCGGTTCCGGGCGGGTAAGGCTGTGCGATATCCACATTTAGATATAATTTCGGAAAATGCCGACTTTATCGGAATATACGCGATATATCGCTCCAGAGAGTATACCAAATCCATGGCGTTATGTTGCACATATCAGCATCGCAAATATCGTTACTTATTCGCTCATTTCACGATACTTCAGAAATATTGTTCCATGCACCTCGATTTTCGGTGGTAGGAAACGATGGCGGACGTTGCCGTTGGCCCGAGGGTTTTCTCGGAGGACTCCCGTTTGCACCGCTATTGCATTCCGCCGCCCCTTCACCTCATTTCGCCTTCATAGGCATTGCAGACCTCGCTGTCAGGCAGCGACCAACACCTCTCGGCACAACAGTTCAACGACGACGAAACTGCAGCCACAGCGCAGCGGGGCCGCGGTGGTGTAGTGGTTAAACTACCCGCCTTCCACCAAGGCGAACTGGGTTCCATTCCCGACGGGGTCGCTCCCGGATCCTCGCATGTAGGAATGGCGCCAGACGATATCGTTGGTCTGCGGGTTTTCTCGGGGTTCTCGTTTCTCCTCGGCCTTGCACTCCGGCGCTGCTCCATACTCACCTCGTTTTCACCCATGTTGGCTCTCAAGACGGTTAAGCGTCCTATGTACTGAAACGTTTTTTGCGCGTAAACGCGTGTCGTGTTAAATAAATGTTCTAGAAATACGAAGTTTTGCCAGAAAGCATTAAAAAAAATTATTGTCTATATCACTATATTTTTACTTGTATCATATTAAGTGTATTAATAGAAATAAATCGTGAAAGTGGTCAAATATCGCATATTTAAAGCTTGCCAATGATGTTTCTTTAAGCGGTAACAGAAAAGTACGATTATACGCAGGTAGTTTGATCTGTGGTCTTTCATCGCGTGTAATACAACCCCACAGTTACAGCTATATTGCTTACACAGTAAAGCGTTAGGACGGAAACACCGCACGCCTTGTGCGTAGGAGCGATGAGGCGCTAGGCGTGCGTGTTATTGTCGCCCGTATCGCTCCCTCGCGCAGGTACACAGGACCCTTAAATAAGGCCTAAATCTCTTCACTCAAGCAGGAGCGGCTCGCCAGACGACGGGGGAGGGTGGGCGGTGCTTGTAGCCCACGAGGCATCAAATGGCGGCGGGATCCGCAGAGGGGGTGTGGACCAATGGCGACGAGGGAGCCGCGCACGACGTGTCTGGCGACAACCACTACTTAGTGCCCTTGGCTCGCAATTGGACCGTTCGGCACGACACGTGCACACATTCCGATTCACGTCCCCGCGGCTTTCTTTCATTATACTCGCGAGTAGAAGAAGCCAGCTCTTCCTGGCTCACACTGCTCATTCCTAGAGACTTGCAAAATTCCCATTATTATTTGGGGACACATTAAACTTCAAAAGCATATACTTTTGCAATGAGTTTGTCGTTGGACTATACTACATTTGGCACGCCCTGCGTTAACTCTGCGCCAGTAAATGAACACTGACAATTGCGTAGCTCCAATCACGTGCAGTCTGTAAAAAAAAAAGTAGCCAATGGGGGAACCGAAGACGGTTCGAGTGTATACATCACAATGAAGTTTAACCTGATGCCAATAAGAACGCGGATTTCGCAGGTCCCTGCTAGTTCCTCTTCGACGCGGCCGTTTTACATTCCCATTCCTTCCGCCCAACCGCAACCTACACCACTTGTTCCCGGGGCTTACGGTGGCCAGCAGATACAGCGGTGGCCTCTCACCAAGGCGAGCCGGGCTCGATTCCGGGCGTGGTCACCCCCGGATTTTCGCAAGTAAAGCTGGATTCACAACCATCCGTTTCAACAGTCAGTCGCCCGTCCTTCCGTCGGTCGTGACCTTCACCCAATCGCAAGGCAACTTTTTTTCCCCTCCGACCGTCCGTCCGTCAAGTATACCTCAAACTTTAACTTTCGACGGACCGACGGATGAGGCCACCGCCTTGTAATATCGTTCCTTGAACATGGCTGTCGGTAAACAGTAATTGGTTTATTTGTCTGGGCATTTTTATTTTTAAATACACAAGGCAGTGAAGTTGTTTCTTTTTTGCGTTTCACCTTTGAATTGACCTGACGATGACATGTAGATTTACGGTGTAAATGCTGATAAATTACGTTAGGGAAAGCGAATATATTTATTACATTCATTAAAAACATTTGTTTGTGCGCGAGAAAGTTAGTGTTGTTGATTGGTAACACTAAAAAATGTTCTGCCCGACGGATCGACGGACTGCTGCGAGTCGTTTTCAGTTGAAGGACGAAAAAATCGACGGATGGCCGACTGACGGACGGGCGACTGACGGAAGCGACGGATGGTTGTGAGCCAAGCTTAAGAAGTAAGGATCGTGACGGACGATGCCGCTTCTCAGAGGGTTTCTCGGGGAACTCCCGTTTCCGCCACCCTTGTATTCCGGTAATGCTCTTACTCGCCTCGCTTTACCTCATCGGCTCTCAAGATCCCGTATAAACCCGGCCAAAGCTCTCTACTCCAATTCCCCCTCTTCCTTATCATTCAACATATCTCTAAATAAAACTCAATAACGTTTTGTATAAATTTCTTGGTAAAATGACTTTAATTGCTAAAATAAAAACCCCACCTCCAACTACGCACGGAAAGTAGAGAACTGACATTTTCAGGAAAGATAGTACGTTGTTGACAGAGCTGTATGACGCGGGTCTTGTGGTTTCGAGGGAGTCCAAGAGTTGCTTATGTGGAGGTGAAAGACATTGTTAAAATGACCTAACAGACCACGATAGGCTAAAAAGTCAGCTAGACACATTTTTGCCACTGCCTATGGGCACAGTTTCTGGTACAACACATACACCCATTATAGCTGAACGTATACATCTATACTGGAACGACTGTATAGTTTTCAGCAAAGTACTTTTTTCTTGGCACTGATATTTTGGAATGCCTTGTGCGAAAATAAGACTAATCGTAAACTGTAATTTTTTATGGACTTATTATAAGATAATAACTTACATATGTATTTGGATGTGCGCATGTGTATTACTCTTACACACATGCATACACGTAAATCAATGATGCCGTGTAAATCAGTAAACAGGGATGTTGAATGCAACATTAAAAATGCCTTAAATATGTATTGTAAACATTAACTTCAATACTTTTCGAAAAAAAAAAAAAAATTAATAAATGAAAGATCATGATCGGCTATCAGATACGTCTTTAGAGTGAAATGTTTCTAGGCAATGTCTGGCTAATTCTCAATTCCCTACAATGCGTCTAAGAGATCATTTAAAAGTAGCTGGAATATTTTGTCTGTCTTAAATTTTTTTTATGTGCTGATGCCAAACCTTTTCATCAGACGCACTACGGCATTTATTGCACACAATTCTGTTTCTGGACAACACAAAAAGAGGGCAGTTCTAATAACTACGTAGAGATATTGAAGTACATGAATTTAAATTGAATGAAACCAATTTTCTAGCAACAGTTACTTCCTACCCTTTTGCATGGCCTTGCATTTCTTAGTTATTCTGAAATTGGAGGTTAAACTGCGCGTGCATCCAGGCACTAATTATAATTGCTAGATATACCAAAATAAAGTTCGGGTCTCCTTGCTGCTGTAATACAAGCTAAAGTAGACCTGAAATGCTGCAGCCGTTTTCAACATGTATTTGACTAAATGAATGTTCCATGAAAGTTATTAGATTTACAACGTCAAATTAATAAATTTTCCCTTCAACGTTTTAATATACAAATTATATCACGCAACTCAAATACATACTTGGAATGTAAATAATATACAAGCTTACTAATCATACTTTTATTCGAGTAAATAGGCCTGATGTAAATAATTATCACCACTATCCCCCTCAGTCATTGCAATACATTTTGTTAAAATACACAGTGCGAAACATTTTGATGCTACACAAATATTTTAATGCCACTACTAAAGTGATCAATAGTAACACTGAAAGTGTGTTCATTTTGTACTCAGTGCCAGGAATTCGTGGCAGCTACAAAACTGTTTTGTAATTACCACAAAATATTTGGCATTGTTGATTTCAAAGGTGTTTTGTATACATTACAACAGTCCATTTGTCAGCGCTGAATCGATGATCATTTCATTCCAACGAACGCGAGGTGCGAAGCTGATAGCTTCGACATTCAAAAGCGAAAAACAGGACGGAAGGACATGCATACACGAAGCTATGTTTTTTAAAGCTATAGATGAATGCTAAGTTTCCAACTGTCGATTATCCCATTCGTGACTCGAGAGTGGCGAGTGCACGAAAGCTAACATTGACTCTAGACAGCAAATATCTGCAAGGATTGTGTTGCTACCGCGGGTTGAATGCGTTGTTACAAACACAGGATAATGCACCAAGTTAGCAAACACGTTAACACACGACCGATAACAAGCCATCAGCTACTCTCAACAATTACTGCGCAAACAACCACTCGGAGAGACGCCTTCAGGACAGCAAACACGGCACTACGACGAGATTGAACGTAGCATGGTGTAATGCATAAGTCAAGATCTGTTCTCGGGTCGCCGAGCGATAGTGCGTGCCCAACGCTATTTTAATGGCGATGGACCACTCAGCAACACACGTTAAAGTGGGCGACACAGTTCCGATATCATACTGTTCATCCCTACACGATGATTTTGTGACTCAATAATTTCGCGTAATATTTTCTATAGTGCTTTTACAAAAAAAAATATTTATATAAATAATATTTTACAAATAAACATTTCTTCATTTAAGCATTGTAAATAATATAAAATACCTCTGAGCACTATCCGCCAGAACTTCAAGGCAAGGTTATGAAAAAAGGAAACCCTTAGTTAGCCACACACTATCCGAATTTAATTAAAAATTAAACCACGCAGTCGACGTCGCTGAAAATCCCGGGTTTCAATCGCCACGGATGTGGTACCATTTTGATAAAAGACTACGTTAGTTTGGTTTGGGAACTAAACCACAAAATTAATTCATAATAAAGTGGGACGCTAATATGCCCATGCATATGAAATAGATGTCGGTCTAATAAAACAGTATTTTCTCCGATAATGTATTAGAAAACACTGGCAGCAATGCAAGCGAGTGCATGTTAACCGCGAATGGATTACACTGCCTGAATATAATTGGTACGTTCAGGACCTGCTATGGCCACCTGTTTCCCAAGAAAAATATTTTCAGGCAAGCTATACGTGATATCTCAGGTGAACACCTGGATATCTATAGGCTATTCAGGGTAAGTGAGCACTTTTTAAAGTCCTCTGATTTGAAATAATTATCGAACTTCTTCGATGTGCGGTGGAATATACAAATAGTGTTGATTATTTGCATGGCAATATTTGTTTAAAAAGGTGGGTAAAGGATAAATAACAGAAAAAAAAATTAACTAGGGCCTCAAAAGTGCTCACTTTACCGCAAACAACCTATACCTCAGTTATTAACAGCATGTCTTGAACAGAAGTGGAGTGCACAAGTTTGAGCGGCTCTCAAAGGTGGTAGTAAGGAAAAAATTAATTACTTTAAAAAAACGCAGTTCAACCTGTACGTGGTGAATACAAGTCTACTCTTTCTTGGCATAACGAATTTCACACCGCATAGTAGTTGATTCGTGGCATATAAAAAAACACAATTTTAATGGTTTTTGGGAAGTCCAAATAAAATAAACGAAATAATTTACAAAAAATTTAATAAGGGCGACTGAAATGCCACGTGTTATATTACAAATCAAAAACATGAAGTAATTTCCTAATTTAAAACGTTTTTGTTTAAAAATTGCGAGAACAAAAAATACAATTACAGGAAGAATTATCAAATGAAAAAATTGAAAAAAAGAAGAAGAAAAAGGGTAACACAACGATGACGGCACAGACGATCAGTGGAATTTATTGTATGTTTTATTTTTTATATATTTTTACTACAACCACTCTTGGCTCGCTTTTCGTGTTTATTTCATGTCTCAGACTTGGTTTTCTGTGACGACATAACGTAGCAATGGAGTAGGTACGAAATATTTCACTTGATCGTTCACAACCTATTTCATTAATCTTTCAAACAACTAATTGCGAGAATTTTTTTAACGTAAATTTAAGCATTGCTTGAAGTAACTCATGTATTTTTATTCAATGCGAATCGTCTCGCATCGGTAAATGAGTCAGTTTTTATTATTTGCAAGTCCCATAAACACTAAAATTGCGACTTTCAAAGGCCATTGTGTTAAAAACCTACCGTTAAAATTTTCCCACGCTAGGCAATAGTATTCGTACGTGATGCTACACGTTCAACATAATTTCGGAGAAATATATTAAATAATGCACTTATCGGTGTCTAGCACCCTTAACACGGAGGTCCTGAGAGCCGACGAGGGCGAAGCGAGGTGAATACGGAGGGGTGACGCAAGGGCGAGGAAGGCGAGCGTACCCGCAGACTAGCGGCAACGTCCGCCACGTTTCCCACATGCGAAAAGCCCGGGCGAAGCCGCCGGGAATCGAACCCGGGTCGCCTTGTTGAGGGGCGAGTAGTCTGACTCCATACCACCGCGGCGCCTCGGACGCAACTAGCCGTGGAATCTTCTCGCGATAAACAGGCGCCCACAGAAATATGTTTTACGCTGTTCGCTGTAAAACTGGAGTCACAATAGCCCGACGAATACGACACGACAGAGGATATGACGTCAGAGCTGACGGAATTTCATATTTGAATTTTATTCAGTGTTCACAATACCCCGACGAAATCTGCGCGACACGTATGTTAGTTGGCTGTTGGGGAAATTCTAAAACGGCAAATTATCCTTAAAACAGCCAACATTTACTTTTTAAAACTCGCGATAAAGTGAAATGATTATTGAATTTTGAGAATATTTTAATTTATAGGAGAGATAAAAAGTACTTCGATCTTCGAACAAACCGGACATTATTTAAGAGGCAACTTAGTTTATTATTTATTTCAGTAGGGAAATACGCGCGAAATTGTGTTTTCTAATGTTGTATTTTCATTTTTTTTTGCACCCCGACGAGTCCGACATGACGGAAATTAGAAATACAATCTAATTTTCTCAGGCTGTCGGGGCTACGATTTGGTCGGACTGACGCCACAGTGACTTTGCTTTTCATTGGCTGCTACTCAGATTTCGTCGCGTCGGGGTTGTCGTGACGGGGTCGTCGAGGTATGTGAAACCAGCTTTACTTGAGTGCTTTTGAAATAAACATTTGCGAAACCTCACTGCACTTACGAGTGACACGCTGACTAGTATGCGCGAAAACGTCGGAGGGAAAGTAGTTCCATATCTCCGCGTGGAATCACGAGTTTTAGGTAAACATTTTTAAACACTAAAATTATTTATTTTTCTTTTTGTTTATTTTCCTAATGCACGTAGAGTAAAATTTACCTACTTCGTAAAATATCTACGTTTCTTTTTTACTTTAAAGTTTCATTTGACTGACGTGTAAATGATGTGATAAGGCCTAGGGCAACGTTGATTTGACAAGTTGTGGAAGAATACATCGTGAGGTTACAAGTAGACCTAAAGGAGGGTTTTCAAAAGTGCTCAGTTCACCGCGAAAAACAATCCATTTTACGTCACCTCGTCTGCGGGGAAGTGCGACACATTCAAACAGGTAGATGGGCTGTCCATGGTAAACTGAGCATTTCTGAAAGCCCTGCTTAAGATCTACTTGTATCCCCATTGTGTACGCTTCCGCATTATGTAAAATTAACGTTTCCGTGGGCCTCGTCACTTTATTCATGCGTCGATCAAGTGAAAGTGTGGAATTATTAGAAAAGGTAATATTTTACAAATCCAGTAATTTTTGCGTGCAGATATATATAAAAAAAAAAAAAAAAAAAAAACAGAAAGCGAGGTAAATAATTTAAGTTACTGAAAATTGTTATCTAACATTTTATTCAACATTAAGATATGGAACTACTTTCCCTCCATCGTTACCAACTTTACTGGGCGCTTGTCACTCAGCCCGTTAAAATACCTGCATGTAAAAGCGGTTCACGACAAAGTGAACACTTTTGAAATCAATCTTAGAAAAAAGTCACATCTCCTACCTGCAAATATTTTAACGGGCGCACTGAGGGACATTCGCCCAGTGAAGTTGGTAACGGTGAAAGGAAAGTAGTTCCATGTTTCAACTTCGAATATAACGTGCTACGTAAACTCTGTGATAACTTACATTATTTTTTTTCAATTCCTGCTTTTTGTTTTAATACATCGAAGTATACATGAGCAGATTTGTAAAATGTTAACGTTCCTAAGATTTCCACAGTTTCCCTTGACCGACGCATGAATAAAAGGACGAGGCCCATGGCAGTGTTAACTTTACACAAGGCGGAAGAATACACAACGTGCGTACAAGGAGATCTTCAGCAGGTCTTTCATTTTACCGTGAACAGCCTACAGGAGCAGTGACTATTTTCTAAGGGTTGGTTCCGAAAGTGCTCACTTTATCGTGAACAGCCCCTAATAAACAAGGTATCGGCAAGTCGCCAGGATGCATTCCGTTAACACCAAGAGTCCCGCACACTTTGACGGGGGCAGTGTTCCACTGACAGGCCGAGTGCGAACGCCAACATGTCCCAATGTCCGCCCTTTGCTAATCGCGAGACGGCAAGCAGGCAGGACAAAACGAGCAGGCGATGTTCAGCTTGCGGTATTTCAACGTGCAGTCTATTTGTGTATTGGTCGGCTATGACTGGCCGATTCGTATCTGCGAAGTGGGCAAAGCCAAAACTACTTTTACCATTTTGACATCAAGGGGCGTCCAAAGTTGTCATTGGCCGCACTGTAAGCAGTTGTTTCTATAATAATTTTTTTTTTTTAAACTCTAATTCCTTGGTTGCATCAACATCTTCCCCGATCCCAGATAAAATGATCCTAGGTATTAACCAGGATCTAGTTTGATCTTGGTTCCAATGTTGAAGTGTTGCACCAACGAAATTTCATGATTCTGGATCTCCGATTCGTCGGGCTTGGTTCCAAAGTGAGAGCTCGAGAATATGTATGAGACAAATTTTGCTATTGGTTCGTAATATATGACGTCATGGAAATAGGCGTATTTTTCACTAAAGATAGAACTAGATGTGCCATGTTTGAAGTGAATTATTGTTGTACGAATTTTACTGAGTAACATTCAAGTGCATATAATGTTGTTATTTCCTAAGAAAACAATCGGCCGTAGTTGGCGTATTTCCAAACTACATTTGTCGACGATGGCTGCTGATCTCAGATCGAGTTTTGGAAACGCCAATTTCGGCGGTTTGAAATGAACTTCATGTCGATCTCCAGTTCTGAACTCGAATGGTGCAACAGTTTTCTGTGTCGATCTTAGATGCGATCTCGGATCGAGTTTCGAACCACGATGGTGCAACCGGGCATAAGAGAGTTCAATGTGAATCTATTTCTCACGACAGAAATAACAGACGGTCGATATTTTGCTGCCCATAAATTGCTCATATTTTTTAAAATTGAAACACAAGTCTCGTCTTTGAAAAGTGTCACAGTCAACATAATTCGCTACAGTAGCTGTCTGTTTACAATATTTATTCTTATGTTAAACAGTTTTGTAAACTATACCGATAATGCTGTATCTTTTCTGAATAAATTGATGTATTAAGGTGACATTTCTCATTTTTGTTTGGAATTTGGTATCTGAGAGAGGTTTCAAAAATTGCCCCCTTAATGCACTTGTTAGTTGTCAAATCATTATAGTTTCCAAAATACAACACTCAAATTCCGACACCAGGGTGCTATAGGCAGGTTCAAAGTGTTGAATTAGAGTCTAGGCACGGTATACTGCATTTGTGTTACAAACTACGAAATGAACAAAAACAACTTTTCCTCTACAGTTTATGGTTTAAAGTATTTATTAAATGAATGTTAACAGTTTCGCTTGAATGAACAAAAATATATTTACGACAAGTCTGAGCCCTATTTTCAACAAAATTCAGAGTGCCAATACTCGCTCACCTGTTCATAAATCACATTCACACCTAATCATTACGTTCTGCACACCATACAGATTGCATTAAATGTAATTTGACTGGAAAAAAATATCCAGGAGCTAAGCCTAGTATGCTGCAGAATTCGGGAAATCAAGACTTGAGTGTTGTATTTTGAACACTATAATGATTTGGCAAATAATAACTGCATTAAAGGGACACTTTTGGAAAGCTCTTTCAGGTAGCCAGATAAAAAAATGTGAAATATAATCTTAAAAACCTATAATCAGTGCTTAAAATTCTGATGAGACATAACACGCGCGAAGTTTGTTTACGCTATTCCCCATCGCCGTCGCAACGCTTCCTATTGGCCGAATGTGACCTTTAAGAGCTTGTTTAAAGGATATTCACGGTAACACAAGCCCTGCTAATATCTACTTGTATACACGTTGTGGATTCTTCCGCCTTATGTAAAATTAACACTGTCATGAGCCTCGTCACTTCATTCATGCGTCGGTGAAGTGAGACTGTGAAATAATCACGAAAGAAAATATTTTATAAATCTGCTCATTTTTATACTTCGATGAAAAAAAAAAATCCGAAAGTGAAAGAAAAAAATACATGTTATCACACATTGTTACCTATCACTTTTTATTGGACGTTGAGATACGGAACTACTTTCCCTCCATCGTTGCCAACTTTACTGGGCGCATGTCACTCAGTGCCGCCTTTAAAACAAATGCAGGTAGAAGCAGTGACAGCGACTTTTTTTCGAAGGTTGATTTCAAAAGTGCTCATTTTATCGTGAGCAGCTTTTACTCGGTATTTCCCTTAACGCTGTGCTGTTGTATTCACCCAAAAATTCTTCGTTTATGCTTGAAAATTGTAAATACCCGACAATCCCAGTGCTGGTTCGCGGTCAAGTAAGAAACAATAAAAAAGTATGCAATAATTTGTTTTACTTAAAAAAAAAAAAAGCCTGTCGTTATAGGTGTGGCCATATGTATACGCGTTACAACGCCAACAAGTTTATGGTACCTACTGTACACAGCATACGAACACCAACAAATATTTGAAGGAAAAAAAAAACGAATCATTTAAACAACATCACATGACTGTTTTCTAAGAAATTCGAACCATTCGCTACACCTTAGATGCATTACTAGTCGTTACTAATGCTACCTGCCAACACTTAAGGTTTTCTATTGGTTCTCAAAGTGAATATGGTATAAAATATTGTACTCTGAAGTACAGCACTTTCAATGATGTTCAACGACTCTGCAACTCGCCCATTATTTCTGGCTACAACAGCGAAAGGGTTACCTGAACACAAAATGACATAACTAAAGTAATGTCACTGAACTAGAAAAACTATAAAAGTGTTTCATCGCATAAAATGAATATCAGAGTTTTTGAACTTGTATAAACAAAATGTGCTTATTTTAAGTTTTATATATATACATATATATATATATATTACACACACACACACACACACACACACTAAGAAATACTGTGTGGGGGCAAATTTGGAGAGAGATATAGTTTACGTATGAACCAAGTATGAGTATTAGCCCCTGTAAGAAAAGAGGTGAACCCTGCTATGGTTTTCTAGTCAAATGAAATGTATACAGGCAGAACTGCATAATTGTAGTGCAACGGCCTGGGAGAAATCCATAGCAATAAATTTTACTTCGAACACTAGCCAACTGCCAATTAATTTGCATACCGCGAACCATCGTCGAAGTCGCTGGAATTCCACACCAACATAATTTCAATTACCTGGATAGCCCTGCTCACAATCAGCATCTGTACAACGCCCTGCATAGCTACACTACACTACCAAAAAAACCTGGGAAGACATAGGAACCAACTACGTATTTATTTAAGCAATGTAAAACTTTCAATGTTTAAGCAACGATTTGATGTGGAAAAATATCGTGGACATACATCGCATGAAAAATGTCATTCCTTGGTAGTGTCGAAAATGCAAGGGATATGCACGCAGCAGCTGGGCTAGGTCCTTAAAGTTACATCTCATTATGCCTGCTACAAATGCCAATTAAGTGAATAGAGATATACACGCAGCAGCTGGGCTAGGTCCTTAAAGTTACATCTCATTATGCCTGCTACAAGTGCCAATTAAGTGAATAGAGATATGCACGCAGCAGCTGGACTAGGTCCTTAAAGTTACATCTCATTATGCCTGCTACAAGTGCCAATTAAGTGAATAGAGATATGCACGCAGCAGCTGGACTAGGTCCTTAAAGTTACATCTCATTATGCCTGCTACAAATGCCAATCAAGTGAATAGAGATATGCACGCAGCAGCTGGGCTAGGTCCTTAAAGTTACATCTCATTATGCATGCTACAAATGCCAATTAAGTGAATGGAGATATGCACGCAGCAGCTGGGCTAGGTCCTTAAAGTTACATCTCATTATGCCTGCTACAAATGCCAATCAAGTGAATAGAGATATGCACGCAGCAGCTGGGCTAGGTACTTAAAGTTACATCTCATTATGCCTGCTACAAGTGCCAATTAAGTGAATAGAGATATGCACGCAGCAACTGGACTAGGTCCTTAAAGTTACATCTCATTATGCCTGCTACAAATGCCAATTAAGTGAATAGAGATATGCACGCAGCAGCTGGGCTAGGTCCTTAAAGTCACATCTCATTATGCCTGCTACAAATGCCAATTAAGTGAATAGAGATATGCACGCAGCAGCTGGACTAGGTCCTTAAAGTTACATCTTATTATGCCTGCTACAAGTGCCAATTAAGTGAATAGAGATATGCACGCAGCAGCTGGACTAGGTCCTTAAAGTTACATCTCATTATGCCTGCTACAAATGCCAATTAAGTGAATAGAGTATTTGAAGGTGAAATAAGTTATTGTCGAAATATCTTGAAAGTTGCACACACTTAAGTTTTGCAGAGTAAACTTAATTCAGTTCGAAATAAAAGTCACTAATGTTCTCACAATTAGCCGTTTCAAAAAAATTACGTGCCAGTATAATTTTCCTATTTCAAACGCTCCTGGCTCGCACAGTTTATGTCGGTAGAGCAATCAGATACGTATTTAAATCTCAGGCACTTTGTGACCACTGAAAAGTGTCGGGAAATGATGCTGCTTACTTTAAAAGTTTATTAAACACTTTCAAGTACGTGTAACGGCCACTGTACATTAAGGTGGGATCAAACCTGATATAATTGTAGAGTTTTTCACACTTATTTAACACGTAGCCCTTTCCTAACGGTAGTACTGTGTACAGTTCGATTATCACTCAAATCGTAACATACTTCTTTGGGTCTAATTAACCTTAAAAAATTTAATTTGTACTTTAAACGTAGAACTCAGGCCTCACTGGCCTGCTGCCGCTGTCACCCACTTAATTCAAGATGGAGTATGGAACATTCCGTCACCATGCATTATCGGCAGCGGTTAAATATTCAAATTAATACAGAGTACATAGGGCTTAACCCAGAGTAGTTTCCAATATCGTGAGAATTCAAAAGGTGTGCCTAAATGTTGCCAACTTGCAAACAATTAACAAATATCACTTAATTCATACGTCGGTCAAGTCACACTGTGAAATTATTAGAAAATTAAACACTTCATAAATATGATAATTTTTACACACTGAGGCGTTCAGAAAACAGAGAGAGTAGGAAATATTTTAAATTATCACACATGGTTACCTAACACTTTCCATATATCGTTACCAACTTTACCGGGCGCATTTCACTCAGTGCGCCCGGTAAAATATATGGAGGCAAGGGCAGTGACATTTTTCTAAGGTTGATTTGTCGCGAACAACCTTTAACTTAAATTATTTCTCCAGCTTAGGATTATTTTTTTTTTTTTTTTAATTCATCGAAGTGTACAAATAAACACATTTGTAAAATATTTACGTTTCTAATAACTCCAGTGTTTCACTTGACCGACGCACTAACAAAGAGAGAGGCCAATGGCAATGCAGACGTTACTAAGGCGGAGGAATAGTAAACGCGGATATAGGTGTATCTTGAGGAGGGTTTTCGAAAGCGTTCAGCTGACAGTGGTTGAAGTTGAAGCTGCGCGGCGAGGCGATGTCAACAGAGGGGCGACAGTCGGACAGTGCCGCACGCACCTGGGGGCTAACAATAGCCTGTGCAGGGTGGTTCGCCGGGACTGCTTTGTTCCTCGCGCCGGGCCCCGGGGGCGTAATTATAGCTCTGCCGAGGTACCGCTTCGTCAGTCGCCCGCAGACACCTGTAGCCCATCGTGCTGCTCCAACATACAGCACAAACACACTAAAGGCTGTTCACGATGAACTAAGCACTTCTAAAAGCAACCTTAGTAAAATGCCACTGCTCCTACCTGCGTATATTCCAGTGGGCTCACTGAGTGGCATGTGCCCAGTAAAATTGGTAAACGATGGAGGGAAAGTAGTTCAATGTATTCACGTAGAATAGAACCCACCATTTGTGAAAACTTCAAATAATTTCTTTCGCGTCCTGTTTTTGTAATGCGCCACGTGTAAAAATGAGCCTATCTGTAGAATATCTGCTTTTCTATTTCATTTTACTTGACCGACGCATGGATAAAGATAGCAATGTTAATTTTACACATGACGGGAGAACACACAACGTGTGTACAAGAATATCTTCAGCCTGTAACTAAACTCCAGTCACCCTTACTTGCTGAGAATTTTTCGGAAAAAACTACACCAAAGGGAATACGACCCCGCACTCCTACGTATAGGCTGTTCACGGTAAAAATGAGCACTTTTGAAAGCCCTGCTTAAGATCTACTTGTGTACACTTTGTGTGTTCTTCCGTCTTACGTACAATTTGCATTGCCATGGGCCTCATCACATTATTCACGCGTCGGTCAAGTGAAACTGTGGAATTATTATAAAAGTTAATATTGTACAAATCTGCTCATTTTTTCACTTCGATGCATTAAAATAACCGAACGCGAGAGAAAAAATTAAGTAATCACAAGTGGTTACTTAACACTTGTTTATTCGACGTTAGATATGGAACTACTTTCCTCTCCATCGTTACCAACTTTACAGGGCACATGCCACTCATTGCACCCGTTAAAATATATGCAGGTGAGGCAGTTACTGTTTTATAAGGTTTATTTCAAAAGTGCTCACTTTATCGTGAACAGCCTTTACTCACTTTAAGGCCACGATCCTTCATTTCTACAGCTTTTGCGAGAGTTAATTTTTTGTACCCAAATGAGAACTAATATTGTAAAATCCTGTTACAATTTTGTTACAAATTGTTTTTTTATGTAGTCAAATTTTTCGAACACAAAAAAGTGAATTTTTTTCCAATTGATTAATTAACTAAAATTTTGTTTATTTAGTAATTAGTTAAAATTATGCAGTTTTTGTGTTGAAAAATTAAACTACATAAAAAAAACTTGTAACAAAATTTTAAGAGGATTTTACAATATCTGCTCCCGCTTGGGTTAAAAAAAAAATTAATTCTTGTAAAAACCGTAGAAATGAAGGATCGTGGCCTTAATAATACGTTGCACGCAGTGGCGTGTGGTGAACTTTTGCTAAAGTCTTTTCACGATAAAGTGAGCACTTTTGAAGTAAACCATAGAAAAAAGTCACTGCCCCTGCCTCCATATATTTTAACGAGCGCCCCGAGTGACATTTGTCCATTGATGTTGGTAGTGGTGGAGGGTAAAGTAGTTCCATATATTAACGTCGAACTAAAGTGTTAGGTAACCATTTGCGATCACTTAAATTATTTCTCTAGCTTTCTGAATTTTGTAATGCATATAAGTGTAAAAATGAGCAAATTTGTACAGCATTCAGTATTCTAATAATTTCACGGTTTCACTTGACCGACGCATGAGTAAAGGGAAGAAGCCCATGGCAATGTTAGTTTTACACAAGGCGGAAGAGTATACACCGTGCACATCAGCAGGTCCCTCAGAAGTGCTCATTTTACCGCGAACAGCCTATAAGCAAGCCGGTGTATGCTCATTGCTGTACACGCTCGGCGCACGCAGAAGCAACCTTCCGCGAGCAGGTAAGAAACCACGTTACACATTTCCTGTGACGTCACCTGCAGAACTACGTTCTAGCGGTCCAAGCGTAAACTAGCGAGCAACAGTTCACCACACGCCACTGGCTGTACGAGAACTTCTTCTCACTCTTCACAACTATTGTCCCCTCTCTTCACATTCGTACTAATTATAAATTAAGTAAAAATTAAATCCATACAAAAATAATGTAATCTGACGCCAACACAACTATAAAACGCTTGTGACACAACGGGCAGCAATGTAGGAAGTCAAATTGCCGCACCGCCAAATGTATGTTAGTAAAAAAGTATTTACGCTTAACTCCCGGAATGCTGAATGACTCTTACGCTAAACTTCCGTGAGGTAAAGATGACTTCAGGTTGTAATCCTGGCGATAATAATTAGGCAAATGCTTACTGGATAAAAACATATTTACAGTATAAATGTTAGCAGAAGAAATTTCTACTAAGCCAGACGTTAATTCAGCTGTACACTATCCATGGTAAAGTGAGCACTTTTGAAGTCCTCTCATTTGGAATTACAGTCAATAAATATATTTTATTGTAGCCTTAGGTGTTAACTTTTGAGACCGGTTAAATATATGCATGCGTTTATTACTTACTTGGCAATATTTATTTATTAAAAAAATGGCTGAGGGAAAAAAAAAGTAGCTATGACCTTTAAAGTGCCCACATGACCGTGAACAGCCTACAATCATGTTGGCTACGCGATCTTAGGGCGGATACTTCATAGAAGTATGAACATTATGATAAATAATTAAAACAAATGCCCGGTCTGAATTTAAAAAATCCACTCCAACTCAAGAGAACATACCGTATAACATTACGTAACATACCGAAACTAGATTCTCCTAACTCAGTCAAAAATGTCTCAAACTTGTTAAAAGATCATTTATCGTAAAATTAAGTTCGCTTAAATATACGCTGGCATTAAACGGCTACCGAAAAAAAAAAAAATTTCAATCAAACTTACGAGGAAAATGCATGTAAGACCAGACACGTGTCGAGGCGAATGCAGAAATAACTAGAAGACAGCAAGCTGGTGAGGTGCAGCCATATTTTAGTTATGCGCGCGTCAACAAGGACAACGTTACGAGACGTGCAATTATACTGTTCAAGATTTACGTCGTAGGAATGCCGTGGAAAGCGGGGGGGGGGGGGGGGGGCTCCTAAACCACTTGGTTATAGACTCGAGGCTTAGAACCGATGTTCTAGCGAGCGTGTCTCTCTCGATCTCTTTATCGATCCCCTCGTCACACAAGCGCGAAATTTCTCGCAAGTGATTTGCGAATTAGATCCGCACCATTGCTAATTTTTCAAAAGCACTAATTCACTGTTTCTTATCAGCAAAATCCTATTCAATGCGTAGCACGTAGCACAGCCGCAAACTTTGAAGAGAATCTGTCGAGGACTCGCAATTGTGGAGAAGTATATAAGGTCGCGTTTGCCGCAATGAACCTACTTACATATAGCCTATTTAACAGTCACCCATGACAGCGAATAATTTTACCTCTACAAACATTTCGTAAGGTATGGAATGTCATGTGGATTTCAAAGTAGAAAATACCGACTACAAATTATTAAGACACTGTCTTATTGTTTTTCACAATAATAAAAACTTTAGGAAGCCTACAATTGCGCCCAAAAATACTGAAAGTCTTGCATATTTGGTAATAAATATAAAGTCTGGGATTACTCCAACACATCGGTCAGTTCTTGGTTTATTGATTATTCTCTTCCTTCGCTCGTGTCTTCTCTGTGCTGTCTCTCTCTCTCTCTCTCTCTCTCTCTCTCTCTCTCTCTCTCTGATATAAATACGACAGAACAGCTCTGACAGTGTATTTATATAGTCACAATTTATACAGTCATAACTACAGGCAAAAAATGAATGGGACGTGTAAGAAACTGAACGGTAATTAAACTGCGGGAGATGGCTTTTTAATAAAACGAATTTCAGTGCCATCTGCAACAAGCGAATAACAAGAGCTTGCTGTAAAAATTTCCTTCGGGCGTCTCTAGGTTCACGGAACACTTAGAAATGCCTGCTTTCTTTCATTTTACGCATCTCTATTGTGTATCATTCCCTCGTATGCAAAAAATTACACTGCCGTGGAGGCAATAACTTGCCCATATGAACACAAATTTACATTTACAAGTGTTGTAAATGTTAGTGTTCGTGCGAAGACGACTCTGCTGAACCCCAGGCACAGCGAGGCGATGGAATTGAAAATCGCGCAAGGCTCCAAGAACTGGGCAGAATTATTCTAAAAGTGATTTCTCGCTGCTTTCTGTAATTTAGTGGTTAGCCAGATCATAAAACCAATATCGTTAAAAAGACACATGACACTACTTTTCCAAATGGGTGGGAGTATGTTACGGAGGATTTAAGTTTAATTATACACAGCTACAAGAATAGGTTTTTTTTTTTTGCGACCTCATGTGGCGTAGTCGGTTGGTGCGCCACAGATCTGGGGCGTGGAAGGCTCTGGGTTCAAATCCTGGGCAAGGCATGGGTGTTAATTTAAGTTAGTATATAAGTTAGTCTGTAACCGTCCCCTGTTAAGCTTTCAAGAAAAAACCGGGGGACGTTAAAAGTCCTATACAATACATAAAACCGGGGAACGTTAAAATGCCCTATACAATACAAAAAAAAATCATAAAAGTTGTAAGTAGCGACCAAATTATGCACCTAAATACAACTCTGCGTGTTTCATGGATCGACCACCACAGATAGCGAATACAAGCCGAACTAAAAAAAAAAATTATTTCGTGCAGCAGAAAAAAATGTGCAGACGCCAATAACGACAGTCGTCCGTTTTCCCCTTTAGCATTCTTTCCTCCTACACCCCCCCCCCCCCGGCCCATCTGGCTCCCCACGCCTCCTATCCCATCTAGCCAGAAGATTAAAAGCGGGGGCCAAATAGGCTTGGCGGGGTCGGCGCTGTTTTGGAAACAAAATAAGGAAGCGCTGAAGAAAAAAAAAGGCGTTGGCTGGGGTGAAAAAATCGAATAGGGGAGGGGCGGATGGGCCGAGGCTGAGCTACTGTTTATTTTAGACGTCGGGAGGGGGTCCACCCTGCCCCCCCCCCCCTGGCGGTCTGGCAAGCTATCGACTACACCACTCCCCGACATTCATTACCGTCCATTACTGTCCACTGCTATCGTTCATGACTACGATACACTGCCCCCTACTTTTCCACCCCCCCCCCCTTTGGGTGTTACGTATCACTACTGGTAGAGAAACATAAACTCGTTCCCGATACAATATTAACCTAATAGCCCTCATGTTAAAGGAGGCAGATGCGCAGGGCTTTCAAAGGGACACTCTACTGAAAAAACAACGCGCATCATCGGCATACACAGTAAGGATTTTATGTACGATTTAGAACCAAATACTTTGAAAAATAGTTATGAATTGTTTTCTTATTAACACTACAAATGAAATATTGTATCTGTACAACACGATGATTATGTGAAACGCACGAAACTATTAATGCGTACGGATGATTGCAGTAAACGTGTAGTCTACAATAGTTTCACTTTTACGCATTGAAGATAATGAGTTGTTAAATTTACTCTCGTTTATATGTGGCGTTACCAAATTTACCTCGACACCTAGTTTCCAAAAGAAATGTTGTTAAAGGAAAAAATTGTTCACAGTGTGTGCACAATAACTAGCCTCAAACACCCTACTCTCTAGACTGCTCGGCGCTTCGATTAAATTGATCGAAAAAATTACAGTGTACCAGCGAATGAGCGAATCCATTTGCTCTCTCTCTCTCTCTCTCTCTCTCTCTCTCTCTCTCCTCTCTCTCTCTCTCTCTCTCTCTCTCCTCTCGTTTACTGCCATATTCATTACAATTTCTCACGAAACTTGCCGCTCGATGTGATATTACAAAAACTGATCGAACCGAAGCATTTATGTTTACAACTGCACTGCAAAACTCCCGTCAACTGCAAACCCCACGTGGTATGCAACCAGCTAAACTAGTTTGCTGATCGATAAGCATAGACCGCACGCGCGAGGGTGCTAAAGATAGCATCACGCACGATTTGGACATGATCCGCGTATATCTTAGAAAAAAAAACAATTTTATCTTAAACTACCACACTTTAGCAAACAACCGACATGACGCCAATACACAGGTAAAACAGTTACTTTGACCTAAAAAAATTCTGCTAATTCGTCCAGTGTTTTAAAATGTGGCATAGTGTGGCCTATCTAAATTAAACGAAAGTTGGCATCTCACATACAAATATCCCAGTCCGCGCCAAAAAAAAATGTAAACCAAGCTGTGGGAAGGAATATAACATGGAAACGAATCATTTCCGAACCTATGCGCTTTAAGATTTTTATATTTAATTCCTTAGACATAAGGATTACTACGGTTCGGATGGGTGTATATACGTATATACAACGTGTAACTATAATCACCGACTAACTCCAGGACGAGATTTCTAACGAAATATAGACGAAATGTATGTATAATTTTTTCCTAAGTGATTACTAGAAGATCTATGCACCTCGAAAAATGACTTTTTCAAATGATTTTCCTTACAAATATCAGGAACTACATGCGATTAAGCAACAGACTGGCGAATGGTGTTTTGTAGAACGGAATCATACACGTGTGAAAACGTGGTTGGTAGTATCATCCCCCTTCAACTGGAAAATAGGGGTTGCCACTCTGTTTTTGTTACGAATCAGCACCACTAGATTCCTTATGAAGGGGGAAGGTATTACCAACCCAAGTTTTCACAGGTGTAATATCTCCGTTCTACAAAACACTATTCGCAGATTTTTTGCTTAATAGCAAATAGTTCCTGATAACTGAAACGTTTATCATTTCAAAAATTTCATTTTTGAGGGTGCATAACTGCCCTAATAATCAGTTTAGGAAAAAATTGTATTGTATTGTATTGTATTGGGCTTTTTAACGGCCCCCGGTTTATCCTTGAAAGTTTAGCAGGGGACGGCTTACAGACTAACTTATAACCAACTTATATTAATAACAACCATGCCTTGCCCGGGATTCGAACCCAGAGACTCCCGCACCCCAGATCGGTGGCGCGCCAGACGGCTGCGCCACGGGAGTTCGGCTTTAGGAAAAATTGTACGTAAATTTTCTTCTCGTACTTTCGTCAGAAATCACGTCCCGGAATTTGTCGGTGATTTTTAGTTACACGTGTCATGTATACTCGTTAGGATTTGGGCTCTGTATATCGTGTCAAGGAGCTGACGTCACTCGGGATATGCGAGGATAAAGAATAATCACTGGAATAGCGCTCGGCGTTCGGAGGTGCAGCGAGGCGGCGTCCGCCCTGACTAGAGACGTCTGTGCGGCTGCAATTATTTCCAGCCGTGATACAAGCACGCGTCACAGACACAGCGGCGTAATGAAACACCCCTGCCTTTGGGGAGCGGGACACTGCCCCGTGGGGAAATTCCCTTCATAATGAGCACAAGCGGGACACAGGGGCGGAGGCAATTAGCGCGACTTGACCGCCACTTTGAGAGGGCAGAGCATCCCCTTCCACACCCCCTCTCCCAACCATTCGCCAACCCTCTGTTGCCAACGGCAAACTGGTCCGCAGGGAGCCGGCTTGTCCGCCGAGGTTCGTCGTTAGCGTCCCTCGGCGAGACATGGCTGTGACCACTGTAGGCTCCGCTCAATTTGACCTGCAAGTACGATAAGTGGAATTATACTGCGCATGTTTCACGTAGACTCGATCTGGGAGCAGCAGAAATGCTATACGTACGTTAGGATGTATAAGTGTGGGCGAATGCGAGTACAGGCTGTTCACGATAAACTGAGCACTTACGAAATGAACCTAAGAAAAATGTCACTGCCCCTGAACGCGTATATGTTAATGCACGCCCTGAGTGGCACGCGCCCAGTAATGTTGGTAGCGATGGATGGAAGGGAAAATACTTCCATACATTGATGTCGAATAAATGTGTTAGGTAACCTATTGTGATAACTTCAATTATTTATTTCGCTTTCTGTTTTTCCAAAGCATGGATGTGTGAAAATTATCAGATTTGTATAATATTTACTTTCTTAAAATTTCACAGTTAAACTTAACCGACGCATGAATAAAGTGATGAGATCCAAGACAATGTTAATTTTACATAAGGCGGAATAATACACAATGTGCATACAAGCAAATCTTAAGCAGGGCTTCCAAAAGTGCTCATTTTACCGTGAACAGCTTATATATGTGTATGTACGTGTGGGTATGTGTATGTAGGCCTATACTGGATGTATATGGACTGTACCGACAAATTCGTGAGGTGATTACTCATCAAAAATAGGTCGAAAATATACACACAACATATGTCCTATGTCTAGTCCGAAGGGGTGAAAATCGCCCCTGAAAGTTTTGTTGAAGACGATGTGTTTTGCTACTAACACAGCCAGAATTAACGATAAATGCCTGAGTTACTGGACATTGCATTATTAAACGACGAAGTACAAAGCACAAAAATATACGCTCTAATATCAACCCCATCCATGAAAAGTGAGGGGTTCGCAGAACATCTGTGCAAATGAAAATTTAACTATTTCACTTTGTTGTTGTTTCCTGTGGATTTGTAATCTACCGTACATGGTGGACAAAATTCCCGTATTGCGTGTTTCAGTTAAATACCGCTGTTTCCGAGAAGTTAATTTATGCCGTTGAAGGTCACATGGGGTGGATATGAAGCAATGACGAAAATACATGGTGGCGAAACGGGTGCCCCCCCCCTCCCCCAATCACCAAAAAAAACCCTGGCCAATGGCCACATTGCCCAGATACGAATATTCGTATATAATTAAAATGTGCGTTTTCATATTTATTTTCGAGAAGATATTCGTGAACGTAAGCGCAATTACATTTGTTACAATAACAATATAGATAAACTGGAAAGAAAACAAAGATAAACTGGAATGGAAACAAAGATACTGCCAGGAATGATGAAATATCCAATAACGCCAGAAATGTCATTGGAAAGTGCTATTTAAGTCATTAGTGCGGCATTCTCGCTTTTTTAAATTTCTGTGTTGTTATAAACATGTGGCTTCCTGTCCTGAAAACTTTATTCGTATACTCGGGGGAAAAACAGCTTAAATTCCCTCAACCATTGCTTAGCAAAGTTACGGCAGTTTTTTTTTTTCCGGCGCAGCCTGATACCATGCTAAAATCATTAGCCTATCACTGCTATGTAGTCGCGCGTTTGCAGATGCGCGCCCAACATTTCTGTGACAGTTGGTACACAGCCGGGACGTCATTAATGTCGGTTACTGCCAGCTGGGCCATGTCGGCCAGACTTAAAATGAGGTAGACCGATCTCGCTGCCTGCGTACGACCAATCTTCGTGTTCCAACATTGAACTGCTTCTCTGCCAACACGGCTAGCAAACATGGCGTGGATTGGATTTGAGGCTAGGACACTAATTAGTAAACAGGTGTTTTGAGATTAATGCATACCTCTTCTCGCCAATTTGTAATGCACTTTGATTAAATTCAAATTGCTTAAAGTATTTTATTAATATAATAGTGCTAGTCATTTAAAATTAAGATATAAACAAACACGTTCATCACTGTTGATCATGTGACTCTGACAGTTGTGTTCCTTTGGGGTAGGTCAATGTTGGATACATGCGCAGAAGACGAATAAGCGGTCCAACAGCCGATCAAAAGATATCAACTCAACTACTACACGCTATATACCCGGACTCACGTAACGGTAACATTGCCGACGACCAATTACTAAAATCCCTGCATCAATAAGTCGACAAACTGGACACGTTTGGAGAAAAATAGAAAAAAAAAAAATGTTGCAAACTTGTCATTACTTTTATGCAGCAAACAGGGTGGTGTCGGGGGGGGGGGGGGGGGAGACTAATCCAGTGGCTACAACCCAAAAAATTACTACGCTTCCAACAAGATGTTACGATATGAAACTATTTTTCATAATTTTCTGTTAACATTGCTAAAATTAATTCTGTAAATAGTTCCATGTTTTCTTGAGACGCGTTGAAACTCTCACGCTTAAATTTGTGGTCGTTGATTTATTTCATTTATTTTCTTTACGTATGTGCACATACGAAAAAAACACATCGGCATGGCTAACAATTTCACTAGGATGCATAAAATGATTGGGCTCTGACAATGTTGATTTTACACATGCGGAAGGCTACAAATGGCGAGTGGGAAATATAACACACGGGAATTTTCATCGTACTCAGTTAACTGCACGCAGTCTGAAATGATTTTTTTTTTCCGATAGGTAAATTTGAAAATCACTACATAAGGTCACGTTTGTGATTCTCAACAAGGGTGAAATCCAGGATGGAACACAGTCGGCAAAGGAACTTAAGCCGTGAGGCCGATATTCCTCGCGAAATGTAACGGACGTGTAGAGGTAGGTACGAGAATGTACACACACACACACAACTTACATAACATTACTAACGATGGTTCAAGAAAGTTCTCGGAAGTTCACGACAAACACGCTGCCGAGGCAACTCTCTCTCTCGCATCGTAGAGCTGTAAACACAGGCGACGGGAGAGCAAACACTGTAGGTTGGCGAATGCCGGCCATGCAGCAAAATCGGTGTAATTGGACAAGGAGGGTAGCGATAAATTGAGTAACTTAAGCGTGTTTGTTACTAAAGTGAGCACTTTCGAAATCAACATTGGACAAAGTCACTGCCCTTACGTGCATGTATTTTAGCGGGCGCACTGAGTGACATGCGCCCGGGGTAAAGTTGCTAACGATAGAAAGTAGTTCCATGTATTAAAGTTCAATAACAAGTGATGGGTAACTATTTGTGATATTTTAAATTATGTCTTTCTTTTTCTGTTTTATTTTAATGCATCGAAGCGTAAAAATCAACAGATTTATAAAATATTTACTTGTCTAATAATTCCACAGTTTCACTTGACCGACGCGCGAATAAAGTGATAAGGCACATGATAATGTTAGATGCTAATAAGGCGGAATAATACACAACAGGCATACAAGTATATCTTAATCGGAGCTTTAAAAAGTGCTAATTTTACGGTGAACAGCCTGTATCGACACTTATCTGACACTTCCTCCTTGCGTAACACAAAAAAACTTCGATTAATTTTTAATGCAACATATTACATCATCGGGTTTATGCATGTCTGCTAATGTAGGAAGGGAAGCAAGAAATTGTTGACGTAATACAATGTTTGAAACAAATGAATCGTATACGCGAGTTGGCATCACAACTACACCACGGTCACTACATAATATTTTTTGGTGGATTCTTTTTTAACACGATGTAAAAAAATTTCTGGTAAACTTCCTAAACTCTAATGGAAGTTTTTAACCTATACACTGTATGTAAATAATACTACACATCAATCTGCAGATATAGGAATGTTTAGCAGCGCTACTATAGAAAGTTGGGAACTTCCCTACGCATTTGACTGTTTCCTGAGCGAATGTAGGAACGCTACAATGTATGTATAGGGGGAAACATTACCATTCCTGCTTTCTCACTAAGCGTATTCATCGCTGTGGTAAATTTCCGAATAATTTCTTAGAGAAATTACTTCCACTTCACTGTAAATCGGAATCAGTTATTTTTTACTGATTGTCAGTTGAAACTGTTCCATCCGGAATCATTAGAAAAATTATTACTAATTCATCAGTTAAAAGAAATCTACTAATTCAATCAGTAAAAAAACTAGTTATATGTAGTTGGATAATGCATGTATATGTCTTTGCAAAGTTCGAAAGTCAATCTACTATCTTTAGTTTAGTTCGGATTCTGTGCTTTAAAAGATAAATATAGTGGTTTCAATGTAAGAGGTGTTAACTAGTATCCGCCATTTTACAATGCAACGAGACACTACAGATTTAAACTGTTATTTTTAGTTACAGATAGATCAGTGATCATTTTACTGACTCGATAGCGTGGTGATTCAATAAGAAAGGTGGACTTACACCACCAAAAATGCTGTGGTCTGCAAGTTAACAGATCAAATTATTAGGAAACGACAAACACAGTTACTGCTAGTCAAGCTGTCTCTTTAAAATTACAGTTTCATTCTGTAAAATTTCGTTGCATAGTAAAATGGCAGATACAGAAAAAACACTGACGACACCATTAAAACCACTATATTTCTCTTTTAAAGTACACCATCTGAACTAAACTTAACTTAGAATGAGTTTCGAGTCTTACAAAGACATGTACCTACGTACGCATAACATGTGTATATTTCGACAACATGAAGTACTTTCACATTACGAAACTTACAGCCGCTCGCCATTGTAAGTTTATGTTACTACGCAAATGCGAGACCGTTTATCTCAGTGGCAAAGTAGCAGAGTTGGTAGAACCTCAGCCAAAAGAAACAAGAGAATGTGTTGCGTTTTGGGGTGGCGGTACGATACCAACCACTTCCAAAATTTCCCTGTACATGTAATAATTTTGTTTTGCGACAAAGTAATTGTACTTAATTTATTTCAAACCGTAATGCGCGGTTTTTTAATCCTTGTGCTTTTTATTAATCGACTATAAATAACTAATTCTCTACAGTTTGTATTAGTATTTCATTTACCTGAAGAGATTAGTAATAGTTTTCTTATTCTACAGATACCGGATGGAGCAGTTTCAACTGACAATCAGTAAAAAAATAACTGATTCCGATTTAGAATGTTTATTTTCCTTCTTTTTTTTGCGTATGGTTTTTAATATGTTAACAGTTGATTCTCGACGTTTACATAACTAATATTCAGTGATATATTTGTTGTTATCTTTCTCAACAGGGTACTTCGTTTCTCATCAGTTTGTTGCTCATGTAGTAAGGGTGCATCAATTTTAATTTGCACCCCATACCTCTATGGTATTATCGAATTAAATTCTGGGCGTAAGTAAAAAATTGTACACACTGCATCGTCTATCTCCGTTTCCTTGTACAGGTTTTTTTTTATGAACAGCTCTCCGTGTATACTATAACACGTAGTCCTTCGCGACGTTTAAATAATCCTCTTCTTTCGCCCATTTATAGGCCAATGGCCATCAAGTCTTCAATGTTGCGAGAAAGACCGTATTCGTTGCCGTGCTTAGCCAAAATATTACCTTCCTAATGTTTAGCAACAGGTGGCAAGAGTGTGAGGGATTTGGAAAGAAAGCACCGTATGTTGTGCGATAGGAGGATTCCCAGACTCAGTGGAATAAGAGGATTCTAACAATACAGAGTAATAGCTTAAAATACTACATGGTGATTGTTATTGCATTCGAAGTAATCTTCTTTACGGGAATGGTGTACGAGAACCGTGTATTTATATAATTTTTGTCACAATTTTTTGTACAGTGAATTTTTCGAAATTTTTTGGCTCGACAAGACGTAAATAACCATTTGGAACACATTCTTACATTGTTACAAATTCACTCAATTCGTCATTCTCAGAACACTGATTGAGTATACGGGAAAAAATGTCTTTTTTTTTTTCATCATTGCTCCGAGAATAATAAAGGCAGTGAATATCTAACAATGTAAAAAATATGCTGAATATCATTATTTACGTCTTGTCGAGCCGAAAATTTTGACAAACCCTTTGTAAATCGACAGATATCGAAAATCAGGTAAATATTCTGCTTTCATGTACCATTCCCCTTAGGGCTCGTATGTGTGTACTTGAAGCTGTTTCGCATGTTCAGAGACAGAAGCGACGGAGCGATACGGGCGACACTAACTTGCGCGCCTAGCGCCCCATCGCCCTTATAAGAGAAATACGCTGAACTGGCTTGCAGCGTTTCCGCCGTCACTCTGTACTGTGGAAGAAAGATATGCAACAGTGGGACTTGGGGTCACAAACGATAAAAGCCCACGTAGTACTACAGACATGAAATTGTACTTCTCTCCTGCCTATGAAGGAAACTTGGGCAGGCTCTAAAAATGCAATTATTTTTTTTTACCATTTCACGATTTTTTTTTTCCCCTTGGCTACACTTCATATGATGACAACAAAACTGTAAGGCATTAGATTTTTTTTTTTTGGGCACAACATCGTATTGCCAGAACATTTCCTTCCTAAGATATGCGTGTAAATGCAAACAACCATTTTTACATAATATGTATTAGTACATAGTGCTTTAATAAGCACGCTGTTTTGCCACCCCTGAGGAAGCACCGGGTACTTGTTCCACGTGAACGCCATCAATGGCCAACTCCAACTCCTCCTGGATGTCAGGTACTGCCTTGAAGTCTCGTTCCATTGGTAACAGTTTCAATTTGCCGAAGAAGAAAAGGACAATCGCAGAGCGCCAGGTCGTGCGAGCAGGGAGGATGGGGAACGACTACCATGTCGTCGTTCGTCAAAAAACTACGTCTTTAAGGAGGGGCGTGTGGGCGGAAGCATTGTAGCTGCACATATGAGAAACTGTCTCGGCACGTGCCAAGTGCGGTCAGAGGTCGAAGATTCTCTGGAGGGGGGAAGAGAGAGTGGGGGGGGGGGGTCGAGATACAACCTCAAACAGCAATAAGTGTGCACCTTGCACTCGGGGTTTCGGCTCTTTAAAGTCGAGTTTATTCACAAACACAAGCACGAGCATCGAGAGCGGAAGGAGGCCACGCGGCTGTATCCGTGCAGCCCGGGCCTCTAAGGAAAACCCGTATAAACTAGATATTAAAAAAAAAAAAAAAAAAGGAAAAATCAATACGCAATACTGTACTATATGTAATTATTTCACTCCAAATTAAAGCATGTATGTGTAGTGTATATTATGTTTAAGAAGGTGTTTAATACAAAACAGGTACTTGAACAATATGTGCATTCTACTGTGATCGCATGTCTGTTCGTTTGGCCGTAGAGGTCCGCCACAGCTCTGGAGCGGGCCCACACATGTAACGTTATTCAAAGTCAACATTGCTCAGTTGCAATGAAAAAAAATCCCACATGGGTTGAAATTATAGATAGGAAAGTTAACTACGTACTGCTCGAAGGGAAGCACGCTATGATGATGTTAATTTACTAGGGTTAAATAAACTTGTTCGAGCTACCCACAAAAGACCAGAAAGCTATTAGAAATCAATTAATGCAAATAGGTGAAGATCTCGGAGTATTACAATAGCATCTACCGCTAGTCGATTGAGGGTGAATCGCGCACTTGTGTACGCGACCGTAATTTCGTTTTTTTTTTGTTTTTTTACCCAGTGTGTACCCTCATTCATGAAAATATTACTTTAACAAGAATGAAACGATTTTTTTTAAGTATACATAAAAAAACTAAATACATGCACATTTCCTTATTTGCTGAAATACCATTACTGTAAATAAGCTTGAGCATTTTCACTAAAATATACGGAGTTATGTGGAATTTTTTTTCCTGGAGGTTCATTTCAAAACAGTCAGAAAAACCACGAAAAAGCTCTTAGTTAAGGCCCAAAATAATAAGAAAAATGGGATGAGGATTCACAGCCGAAAAGCCTGGGGTGCTTTTCGTCACTCCATGCGAGACACGGGTACTCACGCCAAATGATACTGAAAGAAAAATGGAAATATTAATGTATATTGTACGATAGTTACGTTTATTCTTTGTTGCTTACACCACGTAGAATACAATCATCAGGCAGGGAGATGTAATTCGTACTAAAATACATAAATAAATTTACACGAAATTACAACACATGTGCATAAATCGCTGCAGATTCTAATCAATATAGTTTCAATTATCTTGCTAAAAAAAATTATGGAGCCGAAGGGTACGACAGCAGGTGTTAAGCTTGGCAATCCTGCTGGGAATCCCTAGCAACTGTAGTCGCTCAGTTCTGGGTCACGAGATACGTCATGACACTTCAAGCAACTAATTCTAAAGCAATTAAATGATAGGTTTGCAACAGAGATTAAGGGCAAAGATGTCTCAATTTTCCCAATTTTTTTTAAAGAGTAATTATTTACACCTAATAAAGATAGGTACTGATAAGGTTTGACGTCTAGCCGACAGCGAGGTCATCAAAGACTAAGCAAGTTACTCAGAGAAGCAGTAATGGGGAAGGAACCATCGGGCATGGTCTGTTGTTCCTTGTCAGGAACCATCTCATTCCCATTTTAAGACACAGACATCAGGATAGCCGGACAGGGAATCGAACCCGTATCTTCCCGAATGCGAGCACAATGGTTTGCGACTGTGCCACTTCTATAAGTGCACTGAATAAAAATTATAACGAAAATACGAGGGTGAAGAAAATATGTAAGGTTCCTACGTTAATATTTTCAGTTATGAGCATATTTACTGGTAGTCACAACTAGGAGTCGTCTATACACTCAACTAGGAGTAGTCTATACACTCCGCCATGAGTCGTCCATACACTACACTATAAGTCGTTCACACACTCCACTAGGAGTAGTCTATACACTCCGCCATGAGTCGTCTATACACTTCACTTTAGGAGCACCAGCTCCTCTGGTCTATGGATCCACACCCAGCTCCCTATTAGTCCCAATCTAATCGGGCATGCTACCATACTGACAAGGTTCATTATTGGCTATGTCTGACCAATAAGTGTAAAATAGTCATGTGGACTAAATATTTAACTTACACATTATGTTGGAAACACCACATAATTGCTTGGATCAGCCAAATATTTTTTTAATATTTATTTGATTCAATGGAATGAATGCGGATATTGTAGCAAGAGCAGATCAGTTGGGTGAAGAAAATATTGTTCCACGTAAACGAGTACTTTTCAAACGAATGTATCTGGTATCTGGAAATGAATCTTTCTCTTAATATAAATTTTCTAGGACGTTATGTACAAAAATGGGAACAAGTGGCCGTTAAATACAGTAGATGTTATTTGTACGTAAGTAACATACAACCTATTCCACAACAGGCAACTTTACTGATTCCCCTTCTTATTAATCACTAGGGGCCAGCCCGTGAGCTTTTTTTTTTAGTACTGTCACACATGCCTAGAATATTTACCATCTTACAAATTTTCGTTATCACGCAAAGACTGGAAAAAAAAAAAAAAATTGCACACACACATTATATATATATAGGTAATAATGAAATGATGTGAAATTAACTCAACATTTTGAAGCAACTGCTGCCCTATTTGATATTTCTCTATCCACTTGGCCACCGTGGCCCCACTTGATATAGTTATATCCACTGAGCCACTGCGGCCCCACTTGGAATCGCTCTTTCCACTGAGCCACCGCGGCCCCACTTGGGAGCTATCTATCCACCTTGCCACTAAGGCCCCATTATATATATATATATATAATGGGGCCTTAGTGGCAAGGTAGATAAATAGCTCAAATAGGGCAGCAGTTGCTTCAATTTTGAGTATATATATATATATATATATATATATATATATATATATATATATATATATATATATATAATATATATATATATATATATATATACACACACACACACACACACACACACTTGCCCACTGTGGCCCCCCTTGATATAGTTCTTGAGACGCCCTTCTACCCCGCAGGAGTGTCAGGTGTGTCAATCTCTACCTCACTCCACGACACACTAATATTACCTACACTACCCCTACGGGGCAGAAAGCGATCTCGACTTGAGAAACCCAAATGCCGCGACCCAACTCTTTCCCTTATAAATATCTACAATCGAGATACTATTATTCATGTTACAGCAATACAAGTTTTTCGTAAATCGGGGGGTCATTTGCAAATAAAGTCTCTCTACTCTTCAATTCCAAGGTCTTTGAGTCACTATGTATTTTGCATCAAACGACTGTTTACAGGCACTGATTTTACTCGTAAATGCACACAATAAAAATATTAAAATGTTTCGCACTCAATTTACAAATTGTGTGGGCAGGCCCCTTAATTTAGTTCCAACGTCTTTTGTCCTTCGCGGTAACTGTCAATGACTGGTGCTCATAAAATTTAATATTAAACCCACGAAAGAGAATCGTTTCTGCGACGCTTGACGTGCTTCCGAAGTGTTTCAAAAGAGGGACGACGGCACTCAAACCACATGAAACACCGTTCGTAATAAAGCCTGCGTAAGATAAGTTGCTGAGAAATGTTTAAAGTTACTTACATAGGCTCCAAGGAATGCAAAAAAACACGCACGGCTAATGTATATCACTGTTACTCCACGTACACTTTAATATGCTCATCCTCAAGCCTCGTAAAACGGGCAGTTTAACCAGCGTGGCAGAATTTCTATTTCACGAGCCATCAGTCACAAGTCGCGGTCTCATAGTTATTTCCGTGATTTTTAGTACGCTTGTAATAAAGTGATTATTACTCATACACGTAGCTTTTTCAAACATCGTACGTCAGCGTCAAGTTTACGTCGCTTTGATACTAGGCCCATATCTCACTAGCAGGAGCTGCACACTACAGGCAAATATAGCAACATTGTTTCTACGTTCACGTCGGGCATGTTCTTACAATATTCTTTAAACAGTTAATTTGTTTGCTCCCGAAAACATTACGGCAACGTACACTTCCTCACGTAACATACTGCACCTCGCGACCGGGAGAAATTACATAGCAGTCCTATACTGCTAAACGTCCGCCCGATTTCTCGGCACTGTCCAGCTCGACGATCGAGCACTCAATCCTTCGGCTGTCTAAACACCGCGGCAGACTCGCACACACTGGCCAGGGCGCGCTGTCATAGCCAGGTGACGTCGCGACATCCCGCCACCCCAAACGCCACGGTCGCGACTCTTTACAAATCGATTTGCACAAATAATATCGATTACAAGTATCATACAACAATATAAAATATTGGTGCAATAAAATTCATAATAGATTAACAATAAGCAATAAGAATATTTTTACCTTATAAACTACGTGCAATAAAATACATACTGATCAATAAATGTACTGGTCGGTATACAACCAAATATAAATACACATAAAAACAGTAAATACGTAGCGCTACCAACTGTGGTGCAAAATTACTAAAACCCATACATTTTACTAGGTGACAATCTATGAATCGTCGCATTCTATCCACTGAGCCATTGCAGCCCCACTTGGAACCGCTCTATCCACTGAACCACTGTGGCCCCACTTGGAATCGCTCTATCCACTGAACCACTGTGGCTCCACTTGGAAATTAA
This sequence comes from Dryococelus australis, assembly GCA_029891345.1. Taxonomy (NCBI): domain Eukaryota; kingdom Metazoa; phylum Arthropoda; class Insecta; order Phasmatodea; family Phasmatidae; genus Dryococelus; species Dryococelus australis. Next base: position 30,390,385 of record CM056998.1, on the reverse strand, counting down.
CTCAACATTGAAGCGAGACATTTGAGTATACAAAATTGATATTCCATTACCTTCATATCTCAATGCAATAATCTCTAAGCATTAATACAAAATGTTCATATAGGAAATAAGTAATAAAAAGGTAATGATTGCGTAATCTGATCTTGCTGAAATTCGAACTTGTTCTGTATTTGACTCTGAGGATTAGCTCTGTAAAATTTGAAGAACTTCTGTCGAGTTTCAAGGGACTCAGAAATATTGAAGACGGACACACTGGCAGAGACCGTCTCCTTATTATATAGGATACTTTTAAAGAGCGATCGAACAAAACTAGGACAACTTGCAGTTCCTAAAAACAGTTTACAATACGATGCGTACAATTATGTATGAATTAGACTTGTTTCCCTCACAAATGGAAATAATCTTTTTGCGCCCTGGAGTTTAAAAGATAAATATACATAGCGTTATCTATAGCAATTCAGGAATATAATAGGTTAAACGATATTGAAAGTTTTAATGTGTTAATTTTCAGCATCAGTCGCCCAGTATGATTGACTTGTCCACATTTCCTTTGTACAATTTTTAATTTCCTAACTCTTCCCGGTTTAGGATTGTAGCACCGCTGTAAAACTTAAGAAACTGTACGCGACGTGCGAAACTTGTAAGGGCGATTATCGCCAAACCGTTTCTCAGAGAGTTTACGTGTTATTATGAAACTGCACGGAATTACCGCTACGCGCGCATGTTATTATACACAGTGGGTGAAGATATTAGCAGTAAATATGCATGCACAGCACCAATATTTCAAGTGCTGTTCAAGTGACTGCAATCAACGACATGCCACTCTGCGAAAATCCATAAGCGACTACTGACTCGCCAGTTATAATGTACTGAAAACAGGTACTTCGGTCGTGTTTTTAAACCAGTAACAGGTAGAATTTCAGCGACTACAGCAGAGAATTTTCAGTAGATCCAAACAGTTCTAACCACTATATAAACAAAAATTCCCGTCGCATTTGGTATTTCTGTGCATTACTGTAAGGCGTAAAAAACCCAGTTTTTAATTTTTTTTTGTTCGCGTTGAAAGCAAGAGACTCTCCCGCCGTTGTTTTTCAGCAGAATTCCACAATATCGAGAAAACTTGGGACAAAAAAAAAAGGAAGGACGCAATTCACAGAATAGAATTATACATTTCCTTGCGAAAATTTACCAGCTTCAAACAACGCGGTTAATCACGAGGTAACACGCCTTAATCCCAACCGGAAGACAAGGATTTAATCCCTATTGGATGAACTGTAAGGACGGTGTGGGGGAGAGAACAGTTTTTCCTCACGTATTTTTCCTTTCATAAAATTGCTAAAATTCGTACACATTAAGCTTTCTAAATTACGATTTTTGTTTCCTGCGGGTGCAAAAAGAAAGGTAATGTGCCTATTTTATACACTTGTTAATTACGCTGTGCAAAAATAAAACCTTACGTGTTTGAATAAGTAAAGAATATTATGTATTGAACTGTTGTCCTTGAAATGTGGAGGGGGGGGGGGACAATTATAGTAGGAATATAAGGTCAAATCCTCAACATTCAATTGTCTTAAGACAAAAGTTCATACCGTAGGAGTGAAACGGATTTTACACACACACACACACACCTATATATTATATATATACATACACACATACACACACAAAACGAGCCCATTATTTCAAAAGCCTAGTTAATATGTAGACGCAGATATTATATATATATACATATATGTCCTATACACAATATACATACATGGGCTATTCACGGTAAATTGAGAACTTTTTGAAGCCCTTTCATCTGGAATAATAGTCATTAAAATGTATTTTATTATAGACTTAGACGTTAATGTTTTAGTCTACTGAAATATATACACTGTGTTTATTACCTATATGACAATATTTATTTTCAAAAGTAATGAAAGGATAAAGAATGGCTGTTATAAAAAGGTAACTAGAGCCTCGAAAGAGCTCACTTTACCGTGAACAGCCTATACATATCTACACATATGTATGTAGACGACTTGTCAAACGTTCAATAAATACGGAATATCAGTAAGATCGTCCACGATGGAGTCCGGCAAGCAACCAAACCGCGCAGAGAGGTTGTCGACGGCGTAAACTCTGAGGTGTCACGCTTGTGTAGCGGGAAGGCCAGGCGGGAGGAAGTCCGCCCAATCTAAGGATTCTGGTATTATCAGGAGGTCCCAGCTTAATCGAAGTTGTACAAAACTGAGCGACATCAAACACTAACTTCACTTCGCTTCAAGGCAGAAGTAAAGCTGTTTCCGGTAAACCACTGCACACGGCTCTACTACATGCATATACGTTAGCAGATATTTCAGAAAAGTGAAATTTAGGCCTATATTACAGACGAAAGAAGACTGCAACGTTGTAAGATAACTCACGGCTGTTTGTCACGACCAAGGGGATTATATACAGAACACTATGCAACCTCCTTGACCGCGAACCGCGGTGTGCTACGCAGAGCGCCTTTAAGAGGTAGCGAATGAGTAGCAACCTGTAAAATTAGCGTTATTTTTTGCCGACAAGTTATACTTGCACGCATAAATAGCACTACGCTAGTCATTGGACGAAACTTCATTTGACACGCTCTAATGAAATATGCGGCAATGGATGAACACTGTGCTCGTATCAAGTGCAGTGTTGCCAGAAGAGGAATGCCTTCACACTGTTATGCTGGCGTGAACGCGCCTTCAATGACGTCGTCGCCTGAGCCCGCCCTATCACTTAAGTACAAACCAGGAAGGAGGTTGCTTCAAACGGGGCGTGCCTCGCCAAACGCTGTTGAGCGAGAAACCACACTTCCAACCAGGAAGCAGGGAGGATTGCAACGGGCGATGCGAATATCTGGCATTACAGTGTGGTGTAGTGGTGCCGACCAGAATGGAGGACCCCGGAGACTTGCTGTGCTGTTCGCCGTAACCCCGCATGAGTACAACAGCCTCGGAACTCAACACAAGGTTGGACAAACCCCGATCATTCAGATACGTAGTATGGTTCTGTTCAAACAGGTAATACAGCTTTGCTCCATCTGTTCTCTCAGCGTAATTTGCTTGTACTTGTGTAATGTCAGTTGTTACACTGTAAAATATAATGGGAAAATTACCCGACAAGTGTAAGGTAATATTCGCAAACTTGTAGGGAAAACATAGTTTTCCTTACGGGTAAGGCAAAAACTCTGGACTAAAATTCACGTACATAGCGGTGGAAAATCCCATAAATTGATGGAATAATTACCTCACGACGCGTGCATCTCTTTAGTATTGTCTCAACACATAAGTGGGGGGATTGTTGGAAGAAACAATCCTGTAACATGATAATATTCACTAATGACGTCACGCTGTCGTCGTGGTGCGATGGATAGCGCATTTGCCTATTGTGGTACAATAGGCAAGGACAATGGTTCGCGCCCACCCACCAGCAAGTGGGTGGGCGCCTGGCTACTTTTAAATACAACTTTATTATACAATATAGTTAATTTACCCTTACTTGTAGGCCAATGGGATTTTCCCCCACGTTTATCACGTACTATTAGGGAATTCCCTATTAGGGAATAGTGCTTTACTTGTAATGTAAATTTACTCAAATTTAAAAGGTAATTTTACCTTTATGTCGCGATAATTAGCTTCCCTTACATGTAAGGGTATTTTACCTCAAATGTTTTTTTACAGTGTACAAATTACCCAAGTCAATTCGTAATAGCCTTACTACTTCATTTAATCACACATACTTTATATCTGGCTACAGCCCCATCATGTATCTCCTGGCTAAAGCCCCATCATGTATCTCGACCATAAAGTCCCCTAGCCTTCATTACAAGTACGGCCAGAAGGCGAACTTTGTAACAACACCCAGACAGCAGCCAATGAACTAACGACACTAGCTCTAGTATTCACAGGGACGTTACGTAGATGTGAGACCTATCGCGATGCCAAAGGAAAACGCGAAATTTGCAGGACCCTACTGATATAAATGGACTTTAACGTAACATCACACTATAAAGCCGGCCTCACACCTTCAGTAAATCAGGACGCCAGGAATTGCGTCAGAGCTGTGCGACAAGGGCCAGCAATTATAACCCCCTCCATAAACCAGGGAAAGAGGCCAGCTATGTCAAAACGTTAAACAACGCACCGATATAGGCCGACGAGAGGCGCGCCGCAGCATATTTCCACGACCGGCCAGACTACAGGGTAGGTCACAGACATGGGTATGTCCGCCCGACGTCATCCGTACAACTAGATACAGCCTCTGGCATCATGTTTCAGGTGGGGACTGTCCAACATAGATCTACAGAACTAAGGCGTGCGGTGCTCATAACATTTATAATGTAGTAATAACTTTATAATATAATTTAAAGTAGCTCAAAGTTACAGTTAATATAACAGCGTTGTATTGTCTATGTCACATAACATGATTAAAACCCCTCATTAACAGTAAGCTCTACCATCTATCATTCATATATAATCTACGACCCTTAAACACATTAGTTTATGAATATGGCAGTAAGGCATATTCATAACACTACGAAGTGTTCTGAATAATAGTAATAACAGCGGGAGAACGCATTGCGCCGATATCGCTGTATATCTCGGAGCAGCGCAGTTTAAAGACAGCGTTTCAGTGATCTAGAATATATCGATGCCACTCCGCTGTGACGGCTGTCCCTGCACATCGCACGAAAGTCAAAACCGACGGCGCCACATGAAGTTGAGAGAAAATGTTGGCCGTTTGGGACGGCTTACATTCGCTGCGACGGGGTGTGTGACGAGCTCCACGCCTCACGTCCGCTGGGAGGGCCTGCTGGTCTGCAAGTATGGGCGCCGCGGGGCCTCTGCCGCCCGCTAAGTCTATGATTGCCTTCCCCTCCCTCGTACGCCACCTAGACCACGTAACGACAGCCAGCCAGCCACGCACCACCAGGGTGTCCCTTCCAGGACTTCAGAGATCGACGGAGTGAAGATCATGTTGTAATGTTCTAGATGATTTTAAATTAAATATAAATACAGGTGTCTCGCCCAGATTCGAGGAGACAGCACAGGGATTTCACTTGGTCAGGAACTACTGTTCCGTCCGTCAACATTTTAAAAAGGGGGAGCTTGCTGCCATTTTAGTTAAGTATGGTTTAAAGAAAAATAATTATATGTAACCTGCATATAGCTGTAAATAGACGTAATTTTGTAAAAATGTACATTTAGGGGGAAGTTTTAAATATAATTATCTTTGATACCTTTATTTTATACTAGATGTAATCAGTGGGAAAACTATAATTTATATAACGTTTTTTATTGTAAAATCTTGGGGAAAAATATTTTTAATGATTTGAAATTGATACATAAACGCAAGGCAACGAATATTTTCAAACCTTTTCACTGGAACCAACCCAAACATATTTTTTTTTGCCACCATTGGGAAGTTAGAAAACAGCTGAGAGCCCCTCAGCTGTTTTCTAACTTAAAACATCTACATTCAGGAAGCAGTTGAGACAAGGACCTCGTCGTGTATGTGTTAGCAAACACCGTCATACCGCGTAGATAAATAGCGGACCATATCGCAAGCTTTCGGCCGGACATCAAAACCAATATTGACGTACTGTTCAATTCATTTACCTTGAACCACCTATACGAGAACCAAGCACGATTTACAAGGTAACAGATAGTGTGATTATGGATAAGCAGGTTAATTACGGAGAACACTGCTAAAACACACTGTGATGTCAAAACAACGGAATGAGCGGTCGCATTGTAATGAATATGTACTTACGTACTTACGAGATACGCAAGTGACTAAAAAAAAACCGTTATCCATACCTACTGTTACAGTGTGCGCAAGCAATATATTTAACGCTTGCCAGAGACACGCCCTGCGCAGAGGCGACAAACGACAGTATTCAGGGCGAGGCCACACAGCGAGACGTCTGGAAAACAGCGGCATAGTTAGTAAACCGTGCGGGAATACTTAAGCGCCGCTAGGGCAGGGCCACGAAGCAGGGTCTTCCTGAACCAGCCGCCAACCAAGGAGATGGAACAACGCAGGTCGTACCGTGAACCGACGTAGCCGAGATGTGAACCAGCGTTCGGCAACAGACAAGGTGATATCAGTCCAGCGGATCATGAAGGAATCATAAACTTTAGTTAATTATGGCATGGCTTAGTTTTAAGTAACTCGATAATTTAATAATATAAATATAATGAACTCCCCCGGTTTTATCGTCACGTAATATTGTTGTATAGGCCGTTCACGGTAAAGTGAGCACTTTTTAAGGCCCTAACAACAGGAATAATAGCATATATATGTATTTAATCGAAACCTCAGATGTTAACTTTTGAAAGTTTTGATATGTATACACTGTATTTATTAGGTACATGGCAATTTTTACACCAACAAGTGGCAAAAAGATAAAAATTGGCTGAAAAGTAAAATTGACAAGGGCCTTAAATAGTGCTCCCTTTACCATGGACAGACCATAAAGAGGTGTCATTAACGTATACTAGATGACGCGAGTAATTGCATTAAACTGACTGACGTAGTGAAATAATATTGTGTCGCCTACCATTCTTGAGTTACGCACTCTTTGGGAGTGCGTAACTCAAGAATGGCGAAGTCAGAACAATACGTAAGTAGAGGTTATACTGTATCGTGTAAATCAGCATTTTGCAGGTCGGTGTGCACGTGTGAAGTTGACGGACGCGGGCTACTCCGACGTGAGTCAGCCTGTATTCAATCCAGAGCTAATGCGTGTGGTGAGTGACGTCAGAACGGCCGGCGTGGTGGTCGACAGCGACCCGTCGACAAACACGACCCCGTCACGCAACATGGAGGTCACACGCGGCCTGGCCTTCGCACGAGCGAACACCACGAGCCATCATCCCGTGAAACTGCACTTCGCCGCAAAAAAAAAAAAAAAAAACATCCCAGCGCTCTAGACCTCCATCAGTGAAGTATAGTATATTCGCGGTTACTTCAGACTTTTCTGAAGCCCTGCTAAAGTTCTACTTCCACGATATTCCTCCGCCTGGTGTAAACTAAGCGTACCGTAGCCCTGGAGAATTACACCAGGAGGACAACGCACCACATTCGTGCTATTTTGTAAAAGAACTATTTCTCACAAGGAGTTACCAACATACCTATTTTCTCCCTGTTTTTCATTCAGATTATTTTTAAATGAAGCATTATGATTTACAGATAAAATATGAACACTTTTATGAACACAAGTATAAAACGCTTGTGATACAGGGCGTATTTAGGAAATAACGAACCACGTCGTTAATGGTGAGATTTTTCAAAAGCTTAATTCAAAAATGCCGAAGAAACCGTGAATGGACTATACTCTTTGAATCAAATCTTTGAACAATCACACCATAGATGATGAGTTCGGTTGTTTCCTAATTATGACATGTATCACAAATGTTTTATTTTTATACTTGTGTTAGCATTAAAGTACCTTACTTTGGTTACATGGAAATTTTGTTTATATTTTATTTATAAAGTATAGTATTTCATTTATAGTTCATATAAATTAAAACATTGAGAAAATGGGTGTGTTGGTAATGTTTAGTATAGGCTATTCACGGTAAAATGAACACTTTTGAAAGCCCTGCTTAAGATCTACTTGTATACACGTTGCGTATTCCTCCGCCACATACAAAATCAACATTGCTATGGGCCTCATCCCTTTATTCATGTGCCGGTCAAGTGAAACTGTAAAATTATTAGAAAAGGAAATACTTTACTAATATGCTAATTTTTACACTTTTGTGTATCACAAAAAAAAAATGAAAGAATTAATTTTATGTTATCATTAATAGTTACCAAACACTTTTTATTCGACGTTAAGATATGGAACTACTTTCCAACCATCATTAACAACTTTACTGGGCGAATGTCACTCAGTGCACCCATTAAAATATATGCATGAAGGGGCAGTGACTTTTTTCTAAGGTCCATTTCTAAAGTACTAACTATATCGTGAACAGCCTTTAAGAAATAGTTCTTACGCAAAATATGATGACACAAGTGCGCTAGAATGCGTGCGTTGTAATTTCATATACTCGGTTCAGCTTTGTTTGCACAAGGCGGATGAATGTTCTGGAAGTAGAACTACAGCAGGGCTTCAGAAAAGTTGGAAGTGACCGGAACTGGCCTTATCAGCCCTTCAGAGCCACCTAATCAGCTGCCACCTACCAGGATGTTCGTAAAGGATATACAGGATACGAACAGAGCGCGCAATACTATCCGTGTTCCAACGTTGAACTGCTTTCCTGCCAATTACACTGCCAAAACAAACGTAGATTTCAAGTTATAACACTATTTGCGGGAATGCGTGCTTTGTAACGTTGTTACTCTTCCTCTGATCTCGTTCTATATTAAATTGTTGGTTTCTATAGATTTCTTATATTTAAAAAAAAAAAGAACATTCCGAAAGTGTCCCTGCAACCAACGAGCTGTTCAACTTACACAGCAGCGCAGACGAGATCCGGGACCTAAGAACTCACAATTACGACGCAATTTTAATACTGCCGAAATTTGGCAAAATCGATATCGTGACATCAATGCGAGCTTGCAGTTCAGTCGTTATGTCAGTAGTGATGCGCAGAAAAACGTATAATGCTCTTGCAACAAAAAATTACCATTAAGGCATTTCTTTAAATGTTTATGTTGCAGTAAAATTAATATTGTCGTGACAAAGTCTATAATGTTAACAATTTACAAACTCTTATATTACCATAATGCAAATATACTGTTGTAGTGTTAACGTTAATAAAACCTCTTAAAGGCTGTTCGCGATCAACTTGAGAAAAATGTCACTGCCCCTACCTGCATATGCATTTTAACGGGCGCACTGAGTGACATGCGTCCAGAAAAGTTGGCAACGATGGACGGAAAATAGTTCCATACCTTAACGCCGAGTATAAAGTGTAGGCAACAACCTGCGATAACTTATAACTTACATGATTTCTTTCGTTTCTTTTTTTAACTCATCGAATAGTAAAAAATGACCAGATTTGTAAAATATATACTTTTCTGATAACTTTACGATTTCACCTTATCGACACATGAATAAAGTGATGAGGCCCATGGTAATGTTAATTTTACATAGGTGAACGAATACACAACGTGCATACAAGTAGAACTTAAGCAGGACTTTGAGAAGTGCTCATTTTACCGTGAACATTCTATCGTAATGTTGCCGTAACCAAAAGTTGTGTTACGATAAAAAAAATAACAGGAAGAACAAAATATTTTGTATGTACTGCGAAATTACGCAAGTTTACATAACTTGGCGTGTAAAATGGCTGGTAGTAGTGAACACTGATAACCTCGTAAAATTTAAACCACTGTATTTGAATTTTGAAGCATTGCATGAGAACTAAATGTAGCTTATACGAGCTCTCAAGCCTTGCAAAGCTAACAGTTATCTTGCGCCAATTACGCATATATTTATAGATCATGAAGTATTCCCAGGTGACGAAAGAGAACTTCAATATGTCGTATTCGTCCCACCAAATATATAAACAAAATGAATCACAGTCAGACACGTGATGATAGAGCAGCTTGTAGCGCGTCAGCTTCTGTCACGTGGAGACAGTCAAGCGCTCGAGCGTGCTTCGATTCCCCTTCCAGTCGTTCATTTTTATTTCGTTCGTAATGTTTCTTTTTGTTACAAAATAATTATACTTAATTTATTTTGCATCGGAAAGTTTAATTAAAAAAAAAAAACGAAAATATAAGAAACAACACAAATATTAATCTCAATTCAACACAAAATGTATTTTGCCGCAACACAAACACCACCTTAATGTTGACAGAAAAGTAAAAAGGTAAAGTTATTACTTGATATTCCATTAACATTAACAGCTTAGCGACCTGACCCGGCCTCGCTCGGGTGCGATTTACAAATATGGCGTTGTTTAGGTTTACAACAAGTATATACACTCAATGCTTAAGGTAACTAACATAGGATTAATACTGTTTTGTTCGAAAAGTCTTCGTAAGTAAACCCCTAAAAGACACGAGTGTTTATTGTGGGTCATCCTTAAAGATAAACATACGCTGTCGCGGACTTTTTTGTAGGCATATTTGAGATCTATAGTTCTGTAGCACATTCATTTAATGTATTTCTTATGGTTTAGTCAGCGTAAGCCAGGCAAGGGCCCGAAAAGCAGCTTTTTCCGACTTTATTATAAAACGTCGACATTCCTCAACTAGCCTTACATGACATATTAATGTATTATATACCTAAACCGTCCTCAAAAATGCTCTAAATGATGACGAAAACCATATAAAAATCCATCAAGTAGTTTAGAAGCCTCAGCCGAGTACAGACACGAGCGGGAGGGCGGCTTTGTTCTATACTATGTGTAACTGTATAGAAAACAACATTAGTTACTGACGGCTCACAGTTAACAAATAATTACTGCTGTCGCAAGACTAGACTTTTTTTTTCTGTGTGTAAGATCAATAGCCAGTTGAGTTACGGCGTACTTCCGGAACATTATTTTTAAACACACAAAGAAGGTAGAAAAACCAAAATCAAATACGCCGGGGGGAAAGTTTCCCTTAAACCCTTGAGCAGTATGCACGTATAAGTAGTAGGATTTGGGGGAGTTTAGCGCAAGGACGTGGGGGGGGGGGGGGGCGTCGGAGCTGTTCATACTCTGTCATTCTGGTCAGCCGGCGGCCATCTTGCCCGCTATTTTGGATGTCAGTGGTATATACATTACAAGCACAACTCAAGCATAAGTTTTGCACCACCTGTAATTGGTTGCGCATGATGTACGTTCGCTGGACAGCAGCCAAGTTACAAGAAGGACATTCCTAAAGTGCGGCATACACGTACAGACATTGTATGTTTTCAGCACAAACTTCCTCTTTGCCCGCTTAAGATAACATCGGGTGAGACTGCAACATGTCAGCCAAATGGAATTTTACCAGCGTAAACGTATTTAAAATTGATATATTTTCTTCCAGTGATTGCAACTGAATTTTTGTTGCTTTTTGAACTTTTAAAGTAGTAAATTTATTTATACAAGATACAAGCAAGTACATAATATGAGTCACGTCAGAAAGATGGCCACGTGGAAACATGAAGTGGATGGAATTAAATTACTTTAATATAGCAATAGTATTATTTTTCTAAGTGTATATACATGTTATATATATATATAAATATAAAGGGTGATTCTTAATTAGACCGACAAACTTCTGCTCTTACGTTGAAGGTCCCGATAACATACAATAAAGTTCAATAATGTTCCGGGAGTTGTCATTGTATTTTACTTCGTTACCGATATTTTTCACAAATACGGTTTAAAACCTAGTTTTTTAAGGGCTCTTATCTCCCTTAATATTCGGTTTGCGTATAAAGTGTCTCACACGTTTTCCTTTTACGTTTTCATGAAGAATCGCCTCCCGAAGTTTGTCGATCTGATTGAGAATCACCCTGCATAATTTTGTATTGGAATTTAAGATTTTCAGCGAAAAAAAAAAGTGCTTAAAAACGGCTTAACCATCGCGTACACAACACTGAAGGAAGCAGAGTACGCAATGAGCATAATTAATAAACAAAAGAACCGTTTATTTTTCAGAGCTATCCATTTCTAACTCTTGACAGGAATACCAAATAGCGATAGGGGGAAAGCAGTTGTCACGATAACGCAGGAAAAAAGAAAATTGCGAGTTAATAGGCGAAAACACGCGCAAGAGCAACATTCGAGGACATCTCACTTACACTTGCAGTCGGTCCCGGCACGAGCGACTGCGTAATTTATGGACGAGCTGCGTCAAGCCTGGATCCTTAGCCGTCCTGCTAATAACCCGGGTTTACAACTAAGTTGTCGACGCCGACAAGATAATCGTAAGTAATCTTGGAAAATATGACTCGCCAACGTGACAGCCAGCGAAGGCCACGCTAAAATGTTCTTCCTATAGGCTGCTAACGGCAAACTGAGCACTTTCAAAAATTCTATATACTTCTCCCATAACTCTGTATTATTCCGCCATTAGTAAATTTAGTATTGCCGTAGGCCTGATTACTTTATTAATGCATCTGTAGAGTGAATCTATGAAATTATTAGAAGTGTTACTGTTTTACGCATTTGCAAATTCTTACCTTTAAAATTACTAATGAAATATAAATAAAACGAAATAAATTCAGTATTAACAACTGTTAATCTAACAATTTGATTCACCGTTATGGCATGAGACTATATTCCCCCGCCGTTGCCAACTTTACTAGGCGCATGCCAGACATTATGCCCTTTAAAATATATGCAGTTAGGGGCAGTGCTATTTTTCAAAGGTTGATTTCTGAGTGCTCACTTGACCATGAACATCCTTTAGTAACAAATGCCGGAATGTTTCGGGATTGTCAGGGGTGGGGCATTATCACGGAATGATCAGCTGCGAAAACGTCTATCAGATAGACAAGTCTCATCGTTGATAACCCGCCAGGGCGACCCAGCTTCACTTCCCGGCTAGTCCGAGTCCACATGTTGGGAACGTAGCTGACGTTTCCATGGGGTTCTCGGGTTGCTTCCGCTGCACAACGTTCATTTTATTTTCCAAACTCATTCGGTTTGCTTCGCAAATTATTCACGCCTGCCGGAAATGGCATTGTTATACAATATCTAAAATTTGTAATAATCTGAAATATAATTCAAACTTAACTTGTATGAAAAATCCAGTGCATTATATATATATACTGTGAGTAATAGTGAAGATTGGAGGAAGCCGGGCGTCAATGCGACACTTAATGTTGGCGCAATCAACCAGAAAGTGAAAAATATATATGTGCTGTTTGAGGTAAACTGAGCCGCTTTGAAATCCCTGCTTCAGATCTACTTGTATGCAAATTGCGTATTATTACGCCTATTTTATCTAACTGTTCTCCTCCTCCTCTTTAATATGCCATACTTCGCAATACCTGAAATAATACCACAATTGCAATTCATTTTTAGCATAAAGAAATATCGATTTACATTATGCTACAAAAATCATTTCACAAATTCCTTTCAAAGTAAAAGGTGCCAAATTATGGGTTCTAGCAGCAACCATAAGGCGTTCATATTCCTCCATCTTTATGAATTTACTAACAAATACAACTGCACAAGGTTTAATATTAACAACAATGATTGTCGCTGTTATAAACATTCACATTAAAACACTAATGAATCAACATATTACTCGGATTTAAGCTGATAAAGGTTTTAATACAACTACAGTCTGGATATTCATCTTGTCTCAATATTAGTACTTACAAGAATGTGGTACCAGTAAGCAACTGTGATTGTTCTAGGTAAAAACTTAATTTCAATTCCACCAGCATCGCACATTCATCATGTTCATCTATAAGAAGCATTGATTTCTATTTTGCACATCTACACAGCAATGATAAAAATATATAAATACGAAAATGTAGGCGTAAAGGCGTGTAAACCGCATCAAGATCAATCAAATAGTTTAGAAGCCTTATCCAAATACACAGACGCATGCGGCCAGGCGACTTTGTTTTATACTATGTATAGATAACTAGAGGAAAATGCTCTGGCAAGGATCACGTTGCCCAGTACTCTATCGATTATGTTTCTAGAAACCAGGGAAACGTTTCCAGATGTCCGAATTCGTGTTGCAACACTGCTTAAGGAAACCCAAATAAGAGAGCATGTGAATCCAGGAAATATTGTGCAATTAAATATATTACGGCAGATTCCCACCCGCCACCTTGGATTGATGGAATTTTCGCCATACTCTGGAAATACAGTTTTGTATCATGTTTTTTTTTTTGGAACGACAGAGCAAAGAGCAACGTTGAATCATCGTCTTTGTAATCGTTAGCAAGAAATAATCTCGCATTCTGCTTCGACAGTTACGGGCTAAAAATTAATAAATGTAGTGAAGCTGTGGCAGTTCGACAAAGTTTGGGGAGCTGGTATTTAGGAAACATCGGGCAGGAAATTTCAATACACCGTCTGAAATGGAAACTTTGGCGAAAAATCGATAAATACAAGATGGTGGGTGGGAATCCGCCTTAAATTGTGAAGGACTAGCCAAACGCGACACATCCACAGTATTAAATGCCTCGAGCACATGTCCTATTTTGTGTACGTTTTAGTTGGTCGTTGGACAGTAACTATTAAGCCTGCAGGCACCGACTTTAAATGCGGAAACAATTTTAGAGAAATCACTTCTCAAACCATCAGTTTTAAAGATAACTGTTTCGAACGAATAATATTCAACGCAACTTCCTCAGAGAATGCTGACAAGTAGCCAAATTTTCAAAAGAATTTATTCATTTGTCATTTTTTTTTTTGCAGAATGGAAATTTAATATTAAATCGTAGTGGGGGGAGGGGAAAAAAAAAAAAAAAGATTAGAAACATGTCAGTATTCTGTTAGAAATGTTGTCACGTAGAATACTTTTTGTTTGAAATAGATATCTTTAAAACGCGTTGAGAAGGAATTATTTTAACATTAATTCCACATTTTTAAATATGTGGTTGCAGCCTTGGTAGGAAGCGCCTTTAACGCAGTAAATTTAATTTAGAAAGGTAAGTGCTTTGTACTAGTTTACGTGCGTGTTATATATTAAACTTAGCAAAAATTGTCATTGTTACAATTCGAAATGCAAATTTTTTAAATGCATTTTTACTGCAAGCCCGAAAGTGATTGGATTAGCTTCAAATAACACCTTAGAAGAAAATCCTAGCTATACGCCTATACTTCCAGACCGCGCGAATTACAAGCTACAAGCTGTATCGAGCGAGGGCATCACTGTTAACTTGAAACCCGGACCACAACATAACCGAAGACACTTGAAACATGCGTGCACAGTGTTGCCCCGAGTTCTTTTCGCACATGGGTTAGGTTGGATGACAGAGGAGGAGAAAGAGGACGGGAAATGTGGGGTGTGAGACAGAGACAGACAAAGGAAAGGAGACATAGAGAGGGAGGCTTAATCTACAAGATGTCGAATAATCATT